>OZ010603.1:9505331-10105331 GCA_963932145.1 Acanthosepion lycidas
ATATAATATATATAAGTATATATATATATATATATATATATAAGTATAATATATATATATATATATATATATAAGTATATATTATATATATATATATATAGTATATATATATATATATATAAGTATATATATATATATATATAAGTATATATATATATATATATATATATATAAGTATATATATATATATATAAGTATATATATATATATATATATATATATATATAAGTATATATATATATATATATAAGTATATATATATATATATATAAGTATATATATATATATATATAAGTATATATATATATATATAAGTATATATATATATATATATAAGTATATATATATATATATATAAGTATATATATATATATATATAAGTATATATATATATATATATAAGTATATATATATATATATATATAGTATATATATATATATATATATAAGTATATATATATATATATATATAAGTATATATATATATATATATATATAAGTATATATATATATATATAAGTAGTATATATATATATATAAGTATATATAATATATATAAGTATATTATATATATATATAAGTATATATATATATATATATAAGTATATATATATATATAAGTATATATATATATATATAGTATATATATATTATATATATATATATATAAGTATATATATATATAAGTATATATATATATATATAAGTATATATATATATATATATAAGTATATATATATATATATATAAGTATATATATATATATATATAAGTATATATATATATATATATAAGTATATATATATATATATATAAGTATATATATATATATATATAAGTATATATATATATATATATATATATATATATATATATATAAGTATATATATATATATATAAGTATATATATATATATATATATATATATATATATATATATATATATATATTTATACTTTTATATATATATATATATATATATATATACATACATATATATATGGCTTTAAAAAAAAAAACAACAAAAAAAACACACACACATCATGGCTATGATGATGAGGGTTTGTACAGAATTCAGCAGAAATACCTCCCACATAATGGTAACACATTAGTGACAATGGTTTCTTCCTCTAGCTAATTTTTTAATATGATCTTATGGTGAATGGAATTATGAAGACTGATTCAATAAGTAAATGTTGCTAGCTTATTTAGGATTGGGATAACCCATGTCTCTTTTTCCCCCCACTCTTTGGCCTCATGTGACATTTTTATATCCATGCAGAATAAATATCTGAGGATATCTTCTCTGTTTTGGGTCATTTGCATTTTGACTTTCTGGGAATTTTTGGGAGACCATATTTAGTAAATCTGTACAGCTTTCACTGTAAACAAAAAGAATGACCGTTTATCATCATCATTCCCTTGACTTTTGTAATCGTAGGGCAGTTCCGAATGCAGACACCACACTCTTTTCCACAGCAGTCTATCAACGGCAGCCATCAGCAATTCTGGTACAGTTATACCTGTGTATTGTTTGATATTGTTGAACCAATTTTCACATTGGTGTCCTCTCCTACGTCCACCTCCAACAGTGCATTGCCTGATGGTCTTACACAGGTCGTCATGCCTTGTAATGTGTCCAAACCACACCATTTTTTTTCATTTGACAGTGGCAAGAAGAGGTTCCTGGTGGCCCACAAAACTTTCAACTCTTCTCCACACAATCTGATTGGTTTTTTGTTCCCAAATGTTTGTTGGCAGATGCAGAGAAAAAGATCCAGTGTTCATATTTCACATCCATACAGAATGAAGACTACCGGGATTTGTACAGTAAGCACTTTGTTTGAAAGCTGATTTTGCTCTTCCAAATTCTTGTCAATTTGGTCATTGCTGCCATGGCTACAGCAATCCATGTGTGGATTTCAGGGTTGCAGGTACCATCTTTGGACAACATTGCTCCAAAAAGATCGTACCTGCAACGTATGAAGTCCAAAAAATCTTCTTTTAAAAACCAGTTCATGTGTTTTTCTTCTTTAATCAGGTTTTGATCATGAATTTAAAAATTTTCTTTGAGTTGCCATATCAGTTTCTTAATGTATGATCACAAATATAAAAATACAAATCGCTATATTTGAAAAGTTCTTAACAAAATAATATGCTTAATTTGGAGTTGGTAAATTAACAAAATCTTAAAAAGTTATTTTTTTTAGTTTAGACATTTTTTTTTTTTTTTTTATTATACAGTATTTTCATTATTTACAAATTCATCATCACTATCAAGAATAACATATAAAACTGCAGAACAGCATTAACAAAATAGGGTTTGCGTGTTTTTGGTTAGCCGCATATCAATACCGAAATCTAAATATTTTGTACACAATTTTATTTTTTTAGATAATGTCTTTTTAGTGATACAAGTCTTACTAATTAACACACAGCTTGGGGGAGACAAGATGGATTCATACCTTTCCTAAGGGTATTTGTACATAAGTCAATATAACAAACCCAATTGGAATTGCAACTTGGCTCCCCAATTAAAAATTCCTAGCCGTTATCCCTTACACCACTGGCACATCGAAGCTTACAGCACCTGGTATTCCTAAGCAGTCACCCATCTAGGCACTGACTAGGCTGGATGTTGTTTACCTTCGGTGATTGTACGGGAACCAGTGTTTCAACATGATATGGCCATAAGCAACAAAATATTCAAAGCTTAATATAAAAAATAATGACACAGGATGATCTGTTAACATTTATATATTGATTCATTATACATGAAAACGATACAAGGAAAAAATTTATTCTATCTTTTTTATCACAATCCTCTTGAACAATGTTCTTTGACCTTCAAATAACAGTGTAGGAATTCAAAAGCAAGGTGGGGTTTTAAACAAAGTCAATACCTGTAATTCCTTGGCAACCAAAGTCATTGATAGTAATCCAGAGTTCATATTTATCTTTCTACTAATTCATTACTATTTTCTCTGTAATACTTTGTCATCATTACATGGAGTTGTTGTTTTTGTTGTTTGAAATGCTATCAAGTAAGTTTTTTTTTTTCTATATTCTGCACATTTTTAATCAATACCTGTTGTATTTTTACAAGGTATTTTTCAGCCTCTATGTTGATGGTACTTTTAGTGCCACCCAAAATTACCTGCTTCCATAAATTCTACAATTGGAAAGTCAAAAAAAAAAAAAAAAAAAAAAATACAACAACAACAACAACAAAAACCATGGCAAACAGACACAAATACAAATAAAAAAATAAATAAATGTGGAATAATAGAAAAAAACATTTTATCTTAGAACATCAATTTCAAGTATAAAATAGATTTTTATAAAATACTGCCTGGAAAGTACAATTCTTTAAGTTCACACTTTTGACGTTTTTAAATTATTAACTTCATTTCATCAATAAATTCAAACTTTTTCACTTAATGTTAATTACTAATTTTAACTTTCATATATTCAATTAGGAAGTTAAATAAGGAAGAAAAAACTGGAATTTTTTTTCTCATTAAGTCTTATTTATTCTTTTATCTGGTCAAGAACAATAACCTCAGATTTGCAATTTTGAAGAAAAATCACAAAGTTACATCATCCAATCACAATACATGTAATACCTTGACCACCAAAGCCATTGATAGTAATCTAGAGTTCCTCTCCATAATGCACCTACTAATGCATTCATACCTTTTTTTCTCTATAACACTTTATTACCATTAGTACTTGTAGCTGTTGCTGTTTGAAATGTTATTAGGTTGGTGCAAAAATAATGTTTTTGACGTTAAAAAATACGTCTATTAACAGAGTTTGGGGGGGGGTCTATTTTCTGCACATTTTTTAATAACTCTCTAAGATCCTTTATTTTTGAAATAAAAAAAAAGAAATTAAAACTTACAAATATTCTCAATATATTTAAAAATTAATACAAATTCATTGGCATAGTATCATCCTCACAGTTGCAGAAACATTTTTAATTTAACTAAAATTAATGCTAGTTATCATTTTATGTTATTAGTAGTAAATGTTATTAGATATCTTAAACTAAATTTATACAATCTCTTTTTCTTGAGAAGTGACAACAAAAATGTTAATCACTATTTACTTATTAGATTAATTACAAGAACTATTTTATACTTACAAGATTATAAAAATATGTAAAACAACTACAATGTAATATTTTTTATATTATAAATAAATGACAATGAAAACAAATTTTTCTTTTATTTACATCATTGTCCTCACCTTTATTGTCATATTCACAACATTTCAGGCATTGTATGATCCAGCCTTCTTCAGGTAACATACATTGGAATTTTGAATCGAACCCTTTATTTAATCCGAGGTAGATTGTTCTAGTTTCACATGCCATGACTCTTCCGAATATCTCAGTTTCAGTTATTTTCCATTATTAACTCAACTCTCCAAGTTTTTTATTCACCTCTGTTGTGACCAGTTATTGAACTCACAACTCTTTCCAACATATATCCCCTGAAGAAGGCCGAGTGTACAACTATCATAACGTCATAAATATGGCAATGAAGATGAGGACAAAAGTCCAGACAGTGTAAATAGTTAGAATATGTCATCTCAAAAATATAGACAGAAATTATTTTATTCATAGATTTATGAAAAGGTCTGCAAATAAGGGAATAAAACAATTTAAAGAGACATATAATGACAAGTAAGTGTAATTTAGAATTTAGAAAAATACCATTTCCAGACATTTTTCTTTGCTCTCACCACATAATTTCACTGAAATAGGTTGCAAGCATCTGAATTTAAACTTTTTTTTTGAGATTGTTAAACACTATTATTTATTAGAGTGTTTACAAAAATAGTGTTTAACATTTCTGTTGTCAAGTCTCAAGAAAAAAAACTTTTTAAGACTATATAAACTGCCAAGATATTATACAGTAACAGTGGTATCAAGAGAAAAACCATCCTTTTGACATAACATTTATTTTTTTTTTATTTTTACAGATACCATTGTTAAACTTTGCCTTTCTTATAATAGACTTGCATCTCTTAACAGCTTTTCAATAGCTTATATAAATAGTAAGTTAGGATGAATTAGGATCTCTCAAACAACTGAATTTATGTCTAATGCCATAAACTATGTCAGTCAAATCAGTGAGGTAAACTACCCAGAATGAAATTAATGGTGATATATATATATATATATATATATATATATATACAAAGCTTTAATAAAAACATAAGGGGTGGGGGGGAATGGTAATGGGGTATAACAAAAAGAAATTAGTTACAAGAATTTTTTCATATTTTTTAAATTGTGAATGATTTTAGTTTCAAATGAAATTGATGCATATAAATTGTGATATTTACATATTGGAAAGACCCAATAAAAACAGAAAATAATAAAAACATGAGAATGACAATGATGTCTCTTGATAGCTCAGCATCTAGATAAAAAGCTAAAATGAAATTCTTGTACTCAAATTTAAAATTTTAATTTGTTTGTTTTTTTTTGGGGTTTTTTTAATATGAATCTTGGAACAATATTTTCTGAGCATCTTCAGGTAACATGATAAAACAATTTAGACCCATATAGATTTACTAAGCATAGCATAGACGTGACACAAGGCCACTAGTAGTGGGCATCCAGTGAGGATCACACTCACTTAGTCGTAACTGATCTCGTGAGACATGCTTGTTAATCACTACAAGATGAAACCCGTTTCATTCTATTTTTACTTATTATTCTTATCTGGAGGTATCTGAAAAAATATTTAAAAAGAGCTAGAACTTATATTTTTATAACCAAGTAAAATAAATTATCATTTTTTTTTCGATCAATTCTTAAGAGAATATTGCTAGAAAAATAACTGATTTATTTGAAACAGTTGGAAGTCATTGTTTCCAACAGTTGAAATAACCTTGTTTTAAATTCAGACATCTTCAATGGGGAAGAGATTCAGAAAAACAAATATTCTATGCATTACTTAATATATTTTCAACTTCAATACAAATTTATTGACTTTGCAATTAAAATTATTTCATTACTTATGTATCAAAGCATAAAGAATAGCCTTATGTATAATATACGTATAAAAAAAAAACCCTATAATAAGGTATAATGTGTGTATCACGCATGGCACATAACTGACTGACTATATATACATGACCTTATGTATGTATGAATAAACATAGCCTTATATGTATAAGCATATACAAGGTGTGATGAGTAAATTGTCCTTTTATATTTTTAATTTTTACCTATACATGTTTGTTTTTTATTTTATTGACTGCACAGTGTAATAGGGTCAGTTTGTGAGAAAAACAGCACTATAATGCAATTCACTGCCAGAAATTTAGAAACGACATGATGTGCTGCTTGGCATTTGAGCCGGAAGCTCCAATATGAACATTTCAGTGTTTGGGTGCCAATCTGAGGACAGTGTAGAGGATTCAGAAATAGTTGGATGATATAACCAGTCGCCCCTTACATATGGCCACCTAACTCTGCAGGCTGAAACTCACTTGATTATTATGTGTGATTATGAAGGTACAGCAGCTTGGAAAACAGACTCAGATCGTTCTGATAAGAAAAGAACTTCTGAATTTGTTGGTAAGGGCCTCAGACTCAACATGGAGGACTACATCAAGTGCCTTGAGGAGGTAGTGCTGCCTTAGGTGGCTGCTGGAAGGCCCTGTCTGGCAACAGGACTCTGCACCATGCCACACAAGCAGGAGAACCCAGTTATGGGTGTCAGACAATTTCTGCAACCACATCACCCCTTACATCTCACCACCTAAACTCCACAGCCAACAATCCCGTTGATTATTATGTGTGGAACACAGTTGAGTGAGAGATCAGCAAAACTCCTTGTAACACCAAAGATGAACTGAAGGCAAAGATTATGGCAGTATTCACCAACTTAAACAAGGAGAGTGTCCAGTAGAATTGCAAGAGATTTTGAAGCCATCTGGATGCTGTGGTTGAAGCCAGTGGCAATTTTATTGAATAAATTTACTCTTTAGTATTTCAAGATATTTTTGTGTAATTTTGATAAATATATTTGTTAAAATGAGATGTCAGTGTTATTTTCATTTTTGCATAATTCAGACGACAATTTATCCATTGCACTATATATATATATATATATATATATATATATATATATATATATATATATATATATTATTTAATAATAGTGGCATGAAAATGAGCACTAAATTGATGTCAGTGACAAGGCGTGAAATTCAAATTGAGTCTACTAATTTCTCTCAGTAAATCCTAACCAGCTGTTTATATTCCTTGTAAGAAATAATTGTATATTAAACAAAACATACTATGGACAGATCTTTACTACAAGACTAGAACTTCTCTTCTACAACTGCTGGTTTCAAATCATTTATTTCAATAAATCTAAATACGTGTCTGTTAAAACCTATAAATCTTTCTTTCCCCACCCTTACCCAATCGAATGAATAGTTTAATATTGGCAGAACATGATCAGAAAAAAGAGCCATCAGTTAAAAACATTGTCCTGAGCATGAAGATATTAGTCTAATTTCAAGAATTACAAAATAAATTATTATTTTTAAATAAGATAAAAAAACAGGAAGGAAAGATGTTTCAGATCAGATTTCAATTTAAGTCATGAATTATTGCCTTCATTTTTCACAATGATGATGACCTCATTTTTTAACATTACAAATGAAGAATGACAAAGAGGAAAATGATTTGCTACTAACAATTGAGAAAGAAAAAGATTACAGCTGAGAGAGAAATTGATTATCAACAGTTGGCTGTTAGCCAGATCCAATGGAGAAGAGATTTTTGAAGTTCACAGTGCAATGCTCACAGTTGGTCTTCCATTGAGGGAAGACTCTATGCCATGATCAAATCAAGACAATCTTCATCTTCCATATCTAAATCAGCAGGTGTCTGGGAGGTATCAACAATTTCCCCATCAAAACGTAACTTTAAGTCAGCTGCTTGCAGTTTATGCTGCTTGGCGTACAAATCAATGATTCCTTGAAGCATTTCAAACTGGAAAACAAAATAAAAGCATTGATAAAACACTCCAATAATAACAATGTAATTACTAATTCTGACTGGCTGTTAATGAAGCATATTTAATAAAAATCTTCACCATTCATGTCAGTTTTAAACACATGCTTAAAATCACATCAATTAATGACATTTCATATTTTTATATGCGATGGGATAGAAAAGTTCTTGGCCCAACCAAGACACCCTTCCAAAAGAAATTCTGATGTTTGGTGATTTAGTCAGATTTGGGGAAGTGGGCTAGGCTGAGGACTTTTCTGCCTCAGATTTTTATTTTTTTATCACATCTTTTCAGCATATAGGCAATCATGGCTCTCCAAAGATTCCTTCTTTCTCTTTTATAACTGTGAATTACCATATCTTGGGAAAGATAATGGTTTATTTTTGCCTTCTCCATGATTTTGAATTCAGTTCTTCCCTCAGACTAGCTTCCACCCAAGGCTAAAGAGTCTACCCTGCTATTTAATCCATAGATGAGCAAGGAGACAAAAGATGGATTCATGCCTTTCACAAGGGTATTAGCATAACAAACAAGGCCAGAATTTGAACTTTGCTCAGAAAGTCCATTTTCCACTTTGTAATCAAATATCAGGGATAGGTGCACATATATATATATATATATATATAAAAATGAAATGACATGTCTTCCAGTGACAAACTATTATGCCAACTGATCTCAATGGCACATTTAACTGACTAGATATTTTCCTATATCCAAGTCCATTTGTATGTCAGTCAACAATACATTTACAGAGGTCTTGATCAATTATTTTGCTTTTCCCCATTTTGTCAATGTTTAAAGAATGGTTGACAGAAAAAGAATGACACAACAGTTTTAATCATTCCTAAAAGAAATTAGGAAATTAATCTGGAACATTCTAAAAAACAACCCCATCCTAATTTGGAATATTCTAGTAAAATTTGAACTCTTTTATAAAAATAGTTGTTGTAATTTTAAAAAAAATGTGTTGTAAACTTTTGAGTTACTAAATATCGTTTTTCTTCTTGGGATACATTTTTGAAGTTTTTTTTTTTTTTTTTTTTTTTTAAATCTGATTTTTTGACTGAATACCTAAATAAATATGTTCTACAAGCAGTAAAAATTTAATTAATATTAGAAATACCTAAAAAACATTTTTTGTAATGTGTTCTAACATTTTGCATGGCACTATATATATATATATATATATATATATATATATATGGTAAGGGTTCTTCATACTAAAACAAGGACAAAATTCCATATAAAAATATGTCTGCAAATCCTTCATTTTTGAGTTATTAAGTTTAAAGTAAGCTTACAGTAGATGGCACGGTATTGCATCAGTCATTCATGTACATTTGTGTCTGGCCTGTCTGGAACGTTTAATGAATGTAGTAATGAGTTTACTGATAAGTGTTCTGATTAATAATGGCTAGATATTCATATCATGAACAGGCAGAAATGATTTTTACAAACAGCAATTGATTGACTAAACATGAAAGATGGATAGGGCAGGGGAGGGACCAGTTCCATGGCCTGCAAGTTCCCCTGAACTCAATCCTTTAGATTTTTGTCTGTGGGGGCCACCTAAAACCATTGGCTTATGTGGCAGAGACCCTTCATCAACATGTCATGGGGCCCTGTGAAACTATTCAACACCATGTGTGAGTATTTGAAAGGATCTGCCCGTCAATGATCTGACGGTGCACGCATGTGTAGAAGCAAGTGGAGGACATTTTGAAAATTTGTTATGAGTTGGTGTGTTCAGGTACAACATTGGCCTTTTGGACTATGTTTATATGGACATTTTTGGTGAAGGGAAGCTGCCCCCAAAGTTTGTAAAAGTATTTTTGCTACACCATATATATATATATATATATATATATATATATATATATAATTATTTATTTAAAAATATGATTCCAACGCTACATAAGAGTTCTCATGTTTCAAAACAAAAACCGAAAACTTCAATATAATTATTTGAATTAAAGTACTAAGCTCTGTTCCATCTTCAAGCAAAGTTTTTACTGGAATAACTTTTTCCTGAAATTTATCAAACCTGTATCCTATATGGAACTATCATATAGCCTGACATGCTTTACCAATTGAGCCACGTCAGAGGACACATATTTTCTATGAAATTTTCTTGGACATTCAGGTCGGTAAATGTCGTTAATACTGTTTATGATAAACAGAGCATTTACTTAAATATTTGTATCTATAAAAACAACGTATAAACATAAAAAAAAATCTTTATATATATATATATATATATATATATATATATATATATATATATATATCCCTTAGTGGTAGCATGACTCAGAGTTTCATGCACAATGTAGTGTTCATGTGCTGGGTAGAGACTAAACATTACATAATTTAAATTTTAATAAAAATATCTAGTTAATGTAATGCTGGTGCATTCCATATATTAAACAGGGATTACGATTTTTTTTTTTATTTTCAAAATATAACACAGACAGGATTTTATTTTATATTTAAAATAAACGGGGATTAATGGTATTTATTTAAAAAAAATAAAAAATAAAAATAATGAACAGACCTAGAACTATATGAAAAAAAAATCAATTTTTTATTTAAAGTTGGAATTTATGTTTTATACAAAACAAAGTGCAATTACTGTCTTTATTTTCTTAAATTTTGTTGTGTGATATCTTATATATGTATATCAGCAACTGAGATGTGATACTTGTGGTAAGAATGTGGGTCCAGAAGCAGTTACATGCAACATTTTAAATTGCATGATAATGTACCACCCGCTGTTAGCCCTCTTAAGTGCCCTGTTTGTGCCATTGTATGTAAGTCCCTTTCTGGGCACATCAGTAGAAATTCTCCAAAAAGATATGTAGCAATGGCCGTACTCAGACATAAGTTGGCAACCACCATATATAATTTACAGAAAATGTAAATCCTTTAAAGAAAATGTTTGCCTATGTAATTTTTTTTAAAAAAGAAAAATAAATTTTCAGATAGAATACCGTAATATTTTACCAAGAGAATCAGATATTAAAATGACCATAGTTGTATTTAGACTGTCAATGTAATGGTAATGGTATTAATGGTTGTTTCCCTATAAGGAAACATTTGACATTCTTTAACCAAACAAGCCAATACTAATCTCGGTTGAAATTTATAAAATTTTTCTCTTAAAACAATTTTTCAGGAAAACAGCCAGTAACTGTTAGCTGTTTTTTTCCACTATTGATAATTAACTGTTTATTTGAAGTAGTGTGGAACATCAACATCTTGATTATGACATTATTTTCTCTTTGAGTTACATGTGCTATCCGTTTTAGTTGTTACTGCAATTGGTAGTCATAGTTTCTGATATTTGGGACAATTCTTTATGATTCTGATTCTGTAGCACCAGTCCACAATGTTCAAAGAAAGATGGTCTTTGCAAAGATCCACAGGTTTCGCTTGCTCAAAGCCTTTTAGAATCCTAGAAAGTATTTGTATATATCTGACAATTTAAATATTTCTGAACAAGTTTGGGACCATGTATGACATACATTTGAAAGTCTTGATCTGATGAGGATATTTATGTACATGACTTGAGTTTTCAGGTT
Organism: Acanthosepion lycidas; assembly: GCA_963932145.1. Classification (NCBI taxonomy): domain Eukaryota; kingdom Metazoa; phylum Mollusca; class Cephalopoda; order Sepiida; family Sepiidae; genus Acanthosepion; species Acanthosepion lycidas. The sequence goes on from OZ010603.1 coordinate 9,516,958, forward strand.
GATATTTTGGTTTTGTAGCAAATTGTGTTATTGGTGTAGCTACCTCTGGTACAGCATAATCTAGGTTCAATTTCCTTTTTCTCCTATAAATTTGTTATAACTAATCCATACAATGAGGTAAAGGGAATATAAGCAAGAGTGGATCAATAAGTGTTATATACCATACCTATGAACACTAACAGATATGTCCCAATCCTCAGAAATACGTTGGACACTACTCTAAGTGTGAGTGTGTGTGTGTGTGTGGGGGGGGGGGTAATTACTGTTTAAGTAGTCAACCACTAAAAGTGGCTTACCTGCTTCACGCCGCTGGCGAGTATTGTATTTTGTTGATGTTATAAAGATTACCATTTTTTCATTTCCAAACTCCGTTTTGGTTATTCCTCTTTCAGAAACCCTTTCTAAGTTTGTAGCCTGATACATTGCTACTAGCTGAATTTTTATCTAAAATTTTCTATTTTTGATCTATGCAATATTCATCACCGAATTAAGTGCATTGACAAGGAAGGAAATTATGTTGAAAATTAAATATTTGTTGTGTAAAAGAAATGTTTTTTTATCATTAATTATTACATTGAAGACTTAGTGATGTAATCTTAAGTGCCTAATGAACTGGAGGGGGAGGCATTTATTTATTTTGAGAAAATTTTCCGATACACCCTGATGTATTAATCAAAGCCAATATCCATAATTTTAACTCTTTAAAAAAAAAAAAAAAAAAAAAAAAATACACTAGCAGAAACTAGTGTTTATACAAATACAAAAGTGAATGTCAACACACACACACACACATATATATATATATATATATATATATATATATACATATACACACATACATACATACATACACACACACACTAAATTAAAATAGGAAAAAAGAAAAAGTCAGAAAAAAAAAACCATTAAGGAATGAGTGTAAAGTGAAAAAAAATGACAAATAACCATGACATTCTACACGTATGCATATACATGCAGACATGTATATGAGCACGAATGCACGAATGCACACATACATGACTGGTAAAAAAAAACTTGCACCAATAAAAATTGCATATAAAAAAAGAAAGATCAAGAAGTATAAGCAGTCAACTGCTGATATCCACTGTCGAGTGGACAGAGTGATTCCAGGAGAGCCCATCTACAAAACTGGCATCAAGATACTAAACATAACATCAATTAGCTAAGTGACAAACCTTTTACTTGTATTAATTATATATATATATATATATATATATATATATATATATATATATATATATATATATATATTAAAGCAAAAACATGTAAAAAAATTGCTACACAATTGCAGTTGTGTTTCGACGCATAAAAATGTGTCTCTGCAGACAAATTATAAATTACTGGCAAGTGAACAATTAATTTAATGAAATTAAATTAATCATTCACTTGCCAGTAATTTACAATCACCTGGGGAGATGCATTGATATACATCGAAACTCAACTGCAATTGTGTGGTGATGTTTGACATGTTTTTGGTTTAACATCCTGAGATAAATGATATTTTGCTCTACTCTGTATTGAGCTCTCTTTTAAATTAAATGTTACGAACATTGGAATTGTACTCTAATTCTCATCTTACCTAGATAGGTAGATAGATGATGAATAGATTCAGATAGTGCATACCTTTCCAATACGCATGGTCTTTTTAGACTTTTGATTGATACTACTTTGAATAACCAAGCTGATTACATTTGGTCCAGTTCTTTCTGAAAACTCTTCTGGATCCTCCTCTTCCGTAATAAGGCAGTCTAAAAATTAAAAAAGGTAAATGGTTTATTATTTATATATGAAAACAATATTATATAATTTTAAAGAAATAAGTTCATTTACAACAGATAATAAAATATATAAGCAACAATCAAATCAACAAATTGTAACATGAACTCAACACCTTTATGTAACAATAGCAAATGGAAATAGATTGGCTGAGTAGACTTAATAGAAAATCTAGCAGATATAAAACTATCCAATAGTAAACTGAAAGCTTTCAGCTTTGGTTTAAAATACCCCTCAGCAATTCATAAAGGAAACTAATTTGATACAATAGTTAAAAATACACACAGAACGAGAATTTACGAAAGGCTTCATTATTCATTTAGCAAAGGTTTTGTAGCGAGTCCCAATAAAAACAAAATATAAAAAATAAAAAGGATTCAAATTAAAATAAGGCATTTGTGGTTTCCTTTAAAACCCTTATCTCTTTTTTTCTCTCTCTCTAAACTGTTTTTTTCTATACTTCTCTCTAATGAGAAGGCAACTCTCAACTAAAAAAAAAGGAAGAAAAAAAGCCCCCAAAAAACACCAGAAGTTTTGAAGAGCTGAGCCTACTTATTTGTGACTGAAAAATACCAAAAATCAGGGAGGCTCCATGAATCACTTTTGGTATCCAAAAAAAAAAAAAAAAAAAAAAAAAAAAAAAAAATATAAAAAAAAAATGAAAGGAACACTGGAAAATAAATAATTTTGGTCAATCAAAAAAGTTGACACAAAGAGACTTTGATGTTAGCCAAAACCAATATCCATGCCAGATTCTTGAGCCTGGTCAAAAGGATATAAGCCTGGCACCTCTGGGTTAGATGAGGAGAGAACAGAACAAAAAAACACTACTCCAGAGAAACCAGCCATGTGAAGAAGTAGTCAAGAGGCCAACCTGCTAATGATATTTTTGGTCTGCTTAGGGCCAACAAAAAACCATTAGATTGACAATGACCTATTTCTAAGATGACTACAACTACTATCAAGTGCCGACTCCAAACTTTTCAATACCAAGACAAAACAAACCTTTCTCCAGACTACTACCACTATCCTTTTTTCAACAAATTTTTTGCTACACCAAATACCATTATCTAAAAAGATAAACCACAGCTCTAAATGCACTAATTTCTTTTCATTACATTCTGCACCAGCAATATCTCTGTATAAAATCTGCTATTTTAAATAACACCTTACAAAAGATTATAAGTGAACTATATATAGTGTTAGTGGGCTAGACTATATACCAAGACACACCTATAAAAATAAAAATAAAAAATAAAATAAAATAATTGAATTTCAACATTTCCCATGGTTTACATATATGCAAGTATGTATGGGGTGTGAGGTAATGGATATTGGCTTGGTATGAGAAATTAGAGAGCTGAGTTTGAATTCCAGTTGAGTTCATTCATTCACTTACATGCAAATACCATGCTGAGCTATAGACATGTTTGGCAATGGCCTACTGCAGAAAGAGATGCCAGCCTACTGTGGGAAATATTCGTGAATATGCGTATCACAAGTGGCATTTGACCTTTAATCCATGCATAATTATAACCAATGATTGCATTTTTATATCCACCCCCACCCCAATTCATACACATATACAATTACATCATCAAAAGTATTACTTCAGTTTGATCAAATCTTAAAGGACATAATGCATCACAAAAAAAAAAAAAAAGAAATTTTTACTTTCTCATTACTTTGCCTGACAAGGCAGATAGAGGGAAATAGAGACAAGAGAAAGGAAACATGACATAATTAATCGGCTAAAGCAAGAGGATGGCATAAGATGTGTCTAAGAGAGATAACGGAAGAACAAAACTTATTGAGAGCTACAAGGGACAGGAGGAAGTGGAGAGCCAAGATCACCTACGTCCTGAAGGGACATGGCATATAAAAGAAGAAGAAGAGAAAACTTACAGTTACATCGAATCCTTTCAACTAATCCAGTACTGCACTTAAATTCATAAAGTCAAGATACCAAAGATGAAAGCTGATCAGAACAATTAGTATAAAAATATTTATAGAAAAGGCAGAGAGAAGCTATATTATGGCTTAAATTCATAAAGTCTATGTACCAAAGAGGAAAGCTCATCAGGACAATTACCATGAAAATATTTATAGAAAAGGCAGAGAGAAGCTATATTATGGCTTAAATTCATAAAGTCTATGTACCAAAGAGGAAAGCTCATCAGGACAATTACCATGAAAATATTTATAGAAAAGGCAGAGAGAAGCTATATTATGGCTTAAATTCATAAAGTCTATGTACCAAAGAGGAAAGCTGATCAGAACAATTAGTATAAAAATATTTATAGAAAAGGCAGAGAGAAGATATATTATGGCTTAAATTCATAAAGTCTATGTACCAAAGAGGAAAGCTCATCAGGACAATTACCATGAAAATATTTATAGAAAAGGCAGAGAGAAGCTATATTATGGCTTAAATTCATAAAGTCTATGTACCAAAGAGGAAAGCTCATCAGGACAATTACCATGAAAATATTTATAGAAAAGGCAGAGAGAAGCTATATTATGGCTTAAATTCATAAAGTCTATGTACCAAAGAGGAAAGCTCATCAGGACAATTACCATGAAAATATTTATAGAAAAGGCAGAGAGAAGCTATATTATGGCTTAAATTCATAAAGTCTATGTACCAAAGAGGAAAGCTCATCAGGACAATTACCATGAAAATATTTATAGAAAAGGCAGAGAGAAGCTATATTATGGCTTAAATTCATAAAGTCTATGTACCAAAGAGGAAAGCTCATCAGGACAATTACCATGAAAATATTTATAGAAAAGGCAGAGAGAAGCTATATTATGGCTTAAATTCATAAAGTCTAGGTACCAAAGAGGAAAGCTCATCAGGACAATTACCATGAAAATATTTATAGAAAAGGCAGAGAGAAGCTATATTATGGCTTAAATTCATAAAGTCTATGTACCAAAGAGGAAAGCTCATCAGGACAATTACCATGAAAATATTTATAGAAAAGGCAGAGAGAAGCTATATTATGGCTTAAATTCATAAAGTCTATGTACCAAAGAGGAAAGCTCATCAAAACAATTAACATGAAAATATTTGTAGAAAAGGATTAAGGAAAATAGGAAACTTATGCTTACAATCTATTTCTGGGACACACTAACAAAATTTATTATGAGCTGTAAAGGAGGGAAAATGATTACCAATGTCCTCAAGGGACACACAGCTGGTAGAAAAATGAAACTGTGCACAAAAGGGAAATCACTGTATATACAGTAGCGTCCAAAATTAAGGAACAAAAGTTAAAACTTCCATATCTCAAAAAATTGTAATTTTTCTGAAATTTTCACTAAATGTAAACTAATGGTAGTTCAGTTGTGCTTTAGATCTGTAAGTTATTTGGAATTTATACAAAAACAGTTATGATTCATAGTCCAAAATTAAGGAACTAATTGAGGAAATATCTGAGAATAGCATACATAATCTGAATTCCTAATAAGCAAGTTTAAGATAAAGACTGTTTATCATCACTATATCATTTTCCAACATGACGAACCAACGAAAAGTTGACAAGTCTCTAAGAGCTAATGTTGTCGAACTGTGAAAGGAAAATCACACAATTGACCAGTTTGTTGAACAGGTGAAACATTCCAGAAGCATTGTGAGCCAAATTCTGAAACTGTACAAAAATATCGGTCGCTTAACCAGTCAAAACATGATGGGTAGACCGAGAAAAGAAATGGCCAGAAAAGACAGGACAGTTTAACGCCTAGCACTGAAGGACCGTTTTTGAACTGTTGCAGGCATTTCACAAGAAATTTTGAATGACATTAATGTGTCTTGACAAACTGTGTCTAGATGCTTGCAAGAAATATGGTTTTATGCTAGGTGTCCACAGAAGAAGCCAGTCATAAAACAAAAAAAAAAAACAAGGCAGCAAGAATGGAATTTGCAAACTAGGACATGCTATGGTCGGAAGTACAGTGCTACAGCATATTTTTCACTGATGAATGTAAATTTAATGTATTTGGTTCTGATAGAAAAATTGGTAAAAGGTTAAATTCAAAATGCACCAAGAAGACAGTCTAATTTGGTGGAGGCAATGTAATGGTTTTTAGCATTTTTTCAAGTCTGGTTATGTCACTTCTTGTACACTTACATCAGTCATTTATGTGCCATGCATGATACATGCTTAGGTGATCATGTAACTTTCGATACATGACTGACAAGGCAGATTTTTCCTGCAGTAGATTGCCATTTCTTTCTGCAGTAAACCAGTTGCCATCCAAGGCTATAGAACCCTGTCTGTCCTGCTATTTACCCATAGCTAAGGGGAGAAGAAGAGGATTTGTGCCTTTCCCAAAGGTATTAACATGTAAGTGAATGTAATGGATTCGACTGAAATTCGAACTTGGCTCTCAGATTCCCCAATCTGAGCCGCAATCCATTAATAGAGTTAATACTGCTATGTACAAGAATTTGTTAAAAGAATATTTTTTACAAATACTACAAAATTCTAGGTTTGAAAATCCTGTGTTCATGAAGAATAATACTCCCTGCCATAAGACAAAACAGATTATTGCTTATCTGAACAACCAAGGAACGTTATGGATTGGCCAGCTCAAAGTCCTGACACTACTCCCATAGAAAACTTATGGAAGACTTTAGGACCAAAATGTCATTACTAGGAATCCATCAAATGTCAAATCACAGGAGAAATGGGCTTAAAAAATTACAGGAGAAATAGGCTTAAAAAATAAAATATCTAAGAAAAGTAGCTCTTATCCATACACGAGAAATCCTTACTAAAGATAACCAAACTTACAATGAATTTTATTATATCTCATAGTAATCAATGCTGCTGCAACTTTAATATATGGAACAGCAATATTTGAGGTAAGATAGACCTCCAGCTCTGGTCAAGAGATGCACTATGCCTTGGCCTTTAGTAAAGAACACTATATACAGAACTAACCATTTAACTATTTCAAATTAAAAAAATTAAAAATAAAATAAAATCACACTAAGCCAATAATTTCAGTCCAATATAGATAGGGTCCAGTACTGTAGACAGATAGATTGGGTCCGGTACAATCTAGGGTTTCATGTATCCACTGGGGGATCTTGAAACATAACCTCTGCCACACACACAGGTAAGAGAGGACTAGTATATATACAAGTTTAAAAAATCTTATTATAATTCTGCTTGTCCCTCCCATAGTTTGCATAACCATTACACCCTACCAATACCTCATAAATAATGGATTATTCCATTTTGCTCACATGGAAAGACCTACCAGAGATGACACTTGGTTTCAGTGAAAAATTAAAGTAAGAAAGAGAGAAGGGAAGATAAATGGGTTTAACATCTGTTTCAGTAAAATGGAAAAAGTTGTTAATTTCAAATTTTTCATTTGTACCCACTTCTTTAAATAATGACCAGCATTCATATTTATGATTGTTATTGTAATATTTTCTTAAGGTTGTTAAGCTCAAATATTTAATGATGTGATAGGGGAATTTCTATGGATATTTTATTGTCATATAGAATTCACCATTATAAACCCAAGAATGAAGATTCATCAGAAAATTCAAATAGGAAAATTGTGACATTTTCACACGTATTTCTAGTAAGCTTGAATCTGGTTGTCAAAAGGGACATGTATGCATGTGATCCCAACAACGAAAGTAGTTAAATTTATGTTTTTGGCTTTCTGCTGTTGATTTTAGCATACCATTTTAGCTTCCTTGAATGAATATTGCATCTAAGAACCTCAAAAATACATTTAGAATAAAAAGTTCAGTATTCATATAAAAAAAAAACTTTTTTCTATCAAAATGATACTTTAAAAAAACTGATGTTCTAGACAGTAATTCAAGGTTAATGGTCGTTACTTACCAATGATATCAGCAACCTGCAGTTGTATGGAGGCGGGCGTTTCATTTTGGTGAATGGTCTTTTCATTTAGAAGTAACATCAACCGAGTATCAGGCACTTTTTTCTCCTGGGCTAAATAGCTAAAGAGATTACAGAATGTGTCAGTCTGCAAAGAGGAGGGAGGAAAAGAAAAAGGCAAAATATCAACAACTGTTTTAATAAATTTACACAAACGAAAACTTAAACAAACCTAGAGAGGATATTTAAAATGTTTCAACCTTTAAAAAAGAGAGAAAAGAACAAAGAATCTGTCTATATTTCTGAGATGAGGTATCTTAACTACATATTTACACTATTTACATTGTTTGGACTGTCGTTCTCATCTTTATTGTCATATTCACAACATTTCAACCGTTGTATACAGTCCGGCCTTCTTCAAGTGTTATGTCTTGGAATGTAAACTAGAACAATGGACTAAGAGTTTGGTTTGAAATTCCAACATATATGACCTGAAGAAGGCCAGAGCATACAATGGCCAAAACATTAATATGACAATAAAGATGAGGACAACAGTTCAAATGATCTAAATAGTATAAATAGAAAGAAGAATAAACAAAAAAGCCTGACATTTTCAACAATAAGGTTAACAGGAAAAGATTACATAAGGATACAAAAATTCTTCTTTTACATATAAAGATCATGTGACTAGTGATTGCTGAAATAAACTGTATATATATATATATATATATATATATATATATATATATATATAGAGAGAGAGAGAGAGAGAGAGACAGGTGGGTTTACACAAACTGTTTCTTGACATTATAAAAGCTTAGCAAACCAGTTCTTGGTTTATCCAAAAATAATCTTATATATTAATAGCCAATACATAATAGCTAAAAATATAATACCATTGTTGTTAAGTTCTGTGGAGGCTGAAAGAGAGTTTTCTGTGAAGACAAAAAAATCATCTTGATTTAAAAATGTGGCAAATCTTCTAGTCATAAATTTGATACGTCTTCCAATGGATCTTTAGGGACTGCAGCGATTCAGTTTGAATGTGGCTAAGAAACCATAGCACAGCTGATGATACTAGAGTCAAAAAAGCATCAGACTTCTGAACAGAAACATGATGAGAATAGAATTTCAATCTGGAAATATCTTTTTAATAAATAAATGTTTTCTATTAAATTATCAAAATGGTTTAATTCTTTTTGATACTATAAAGTGGTTTGTTTCCATTCTCAGATTGAAAAGAAAATAAGCAGAATAGGTTCCTAAAAATGACCTGCTTTTATAGAACTGGTTCCTGCAAATTTGGGATGCCATTGCTATATATATATATATATATATATATATATATATATCAAGACTAATAGTGGGTAATTGAATGAAAAAAAATGAATGTTACACATTTCATAAAATAAAAAACAAAAACTGTTGCTATCAGAATGTGGGATATTTAAAAACATCATAAAAATGAAAATAAAAGTAGTAGAAAGCTGAATGTGGTAAGCTAGATTATGCATCTAGATACACTGGATGTTATCAATTTAAACGTTATTTTTAGTGGATACCTATATTTGAGTAGATTCTGTTTATTTATTGAACAATATATTTATTTTCATCTATGGGTTTGAATATTTGAGTAATTTTATTAAAAGAAAAGAATCGATTGAATCGACATCCTCCTAGCAGGAGAAACTGTCTTATAGATCCAACATGATTTTGACCAACACAGTTACAAAGAGTCTCACCAAGAGAGCACATCTAAATATTGCCTTACAAATGTATAAAGCACGTCTAAATATTGCCTTACAAATGTATAAAGCAGATGTCAGATCTGATAATTTATCCTGCTAGTAGGACGCAGGTTCAAATTTTGCCAGAGGGCACATCTTTTCGTTAAGATTTCTGGAATATTCAGTCTAGTAGACAAAAATAAATAAATAAATATACTGTTTAATAAATAAACAGAGTGTCTACTTAAATGTGGGTATTGACTAAAAATAACATTTAAAGTTATCAAATCTGTCAAATTAATAAATAAAAAATACATTACTTCCTTCATTGAATGTCAAAAAAGTGAATCTTTAAGTTTTGAGAACAAATGCATGAGGAAATTCCTTGGCATTTTCTATTGGGAACAAAAAAAACAATGAGTTTATGCGGAAAAGTGTTTGTAGGACACCAGGAACCCCTTCTCGCCACTGAGAAAAATGGCATGGTTTGGACACATTGCAAGGCATGACAGCCTGTGGAAGCCCATCATGCAAGTCACCATAGGAGAGGACGTCAACACAAAAACTGGTCGGACAACGTCAAACAATGTACAGATATGAGTATACCAGAATTGCTGATAGCTGCCGTTGATAGACCGTTGTGGAAAAGAGTTAGTGTGGCTTCCACATTCAGATCTGCCCTACGATTACAAAAGTCAAGGGGATGCTGACGATGATGCATCTTAAGTGTTTTCTTTGTATAAAATTATGTCCATCTCCTCAAGTATATTTGATTGCATCAATAAAAACATTTTATATGATGACATCTTTTTGAAGCATGAAATGCATAACAGTTTTTTTTTCCATTCTGTCATTCAATTACAATGTACAATGCTTTTGAAAATGGTATGAATTCATTTTCCCCCAGCTATGGATTAAATTACAGAACAGACTGGGATCTCTTGCCTTGGGTGCTAGCAGGCTAGGAGAAAGAAAACTGAATTCAAACCTGTGGAGAGCATTTTGGAAACTTTGTGACACAATATTCACCATTTCTCTACAGTCCACAGAAGTTAAAGTGATAAATCCAGTGACTTGACCCAAAAGTTTATGAGTTCAATACAAAAACAAAAACTTGGAGAGTTGAGTTAAAGGGAAATAACTGAGACATCTGGAAAAGGCATGGCATGTAGAACTAGAACAATCTACCCTGCTGGATGAAATAAAGGGTTTAGTTTGAAATTCCAATCACCTTATATATTTATATTTTAAGAGCAATATTCTTTTAAATAATTTTTGAAAATTTCAAACAACTGAAAAGCAAAAATAACTGACACTTTTACATGAATTTTCCAAAGTCAATGATTCAGTTGAAAATGAAAAATTGTAGAACATTATCTTTAATTCTAGACTAAAGATATTCTTTGTATTTCAAGTGATCAATACTTTAAATGCATCAATAAGTTTAAAGTTAGCAGGAAACAGAAGTTTCTATAAAATCAGAGAGTTATTTATTTCAAACTGAGACAGACTAAGTTTCTTTAAAGTTTGGATGCATAAAAGAGATATAAATTTCTGTGCGATACTATGGAGACCCACATAGAAAGAGAAGTGGTGGTTTTATCCCGACCTCAAGTATTTCTCTTTTGACGGACCAGCAAATAGTTCCTTTTGAAGTTAGGCCTTCTAAGCGGCATCCAAAGTAACATGGAAGTAAAGGGATGGATGATGGGTTTTAGGATACATAAAAGAGATATAAATTTATTTCTGTGTGATACTATGGACAGCGATGTAGAAAGGGAAGAGGTGGTTTTATGTTGATCTGAAATGTTTCTCTTTTGACGGACCATCAAATAATAGTTCCTTTTGAAGTTAAGTCATCTAAGCAGCATTCACTTTGATTGAAGGGGAATGCGAATTATAGAAGTTACAGTTAGAGGTTTTTGGAGATCAAGTGGAAACAAAACCGGAAATGTGGAATATCTGGGTGCTGATCTATATTAACAGTCATGCATTGGATCAGGGAGAGTTTTCGTCCACTCTCATGTTATCCATTTACATGGCCAGCCACCATGTCAGGATAAGTAGTTGATACAGAGAAGAGCTGATATAGCAGAATTTATCCCAAGTATCACCTACCTACCCACCCAGACAAGCAGACAACACCTTGAATAAAAAATTTATTTTCTAATATGGGAGACAGGGTTTGCATTCTTACTTCTTAGCCTGACAGTTGTCTTTCATCTTGTTACCTTCTGAGCAGCAGCAGGCTCTTTCCCAGCTTCTGATGTACATTGACGAGAGCAAGAATCAAAATGCAATGTTGGGTAACCAGTGACCAGAAAGCTTGGTTGAGAGTCATGTTGTATATTTTGATTTGAACACAAACTCTACACCCTCATACTTACCAAAGAGATCTATAATTATTCAACCTAGAGAAAATTTTTTAAAAATTCACCCACTAAAAATAACATTTATAACAATGAGAAATCAATCCTCCTATATGGCAGTGAATGCTGGATAATTTCCTCACATACAGAAAAGAGACTTGAAACTACAGAGATGTGGTTTGACAGAAGGATGCTGGGAAGATACATGGACATTTGAATGAGTGCTCTCATTTCTACACATTAATAATAGAACTAAGACAAAGCAAATACTTACTTTATTCATTGGAAACCGTTTAATCTCTGATCCAATTTTAACCATAACTACAATTTCCCTGCTGAAAGCATCAGGAGAGGAAGTAATATTTTCTTCTTCTTTGTTATCATCATCATCAACAATAATCACACTGTCATCTAAGCATTGAATGTCACATGGATCGGAATTCAAAACTTTATCTAATTTTCTGGAAAAAAAAAAAAAAAAAAAACAATTTTATTTAACTAATTTACCATTAAAGTATACAGTTGAAGGAGATCTAAATTTATTCTTGAAAATTTAATTATTTCAGTCAATCTAAAATATATAATTACTGCAACTGATTTTAATAGAAGAATACTCAACTATAAAAATCTGAATTTGTTAAAACCAAAGACTACTTTACTGTCTCAAATTAATCTTAATGGGCTCAAAGAAGTACCGTATTTTCCAGCTTTCAAGACGCACTTTTTTTCATAAAAAAATACCCTGAAAAATACATGTGCATCTTCCAAGACGAATGTAAGGCAATGCCCAGGTTCAGGTAAGCTTGAACGGTCACCTAATTGGCTTGACTGACAGGGACATGGAATTATAATGTTAGCTATCTAATTCAGCCTTTTATATGATTTAACCTCAGTACTTAGTGGTTACAAGTATTTCGAAAACTATAACTCTTCCTGAAGCTGAGCCACAAGCTTAATCATGCTCTGTTTACTAGCAGCAACAGCAAGAGCTTTTCTGCTCTTGATTTTGATGGTGTAGGTTTGTTCACACTCTTATGTTATGAAAATATCAGTTACCACCAGGCAGTCACACATATCGCAAGCTTTTTTGTTTCTGGAAATTATCACCCGTGGCAAGTTTATCAAAATGATTTAAAACCACCCTTGGACAATGAAATATGTATAGTATATTTACTAACCACCAACTAGTATGTCATTGCCATAGAAACAAAATCGGACAAGTGATTAATGTTAACAATATGCAGCACCAGTATGTGAGGGACGCATGGCGAATGTGTTGTTGTATAAGAATGACTTTTTTTCTTAGAAATTTCTTCCTAATATTAGGGTGCATCTTCCAAGCTGCAGAGTCTTGTAAGCCAGAAAATATAATAACTAAAATTTCAATATATTTAACAAAATGTTTACAAAATTAATTTTAAGAAAAATTAAAAGCTGAATCTATTAACAATTCTTATGCTGTGGCTAAACTATTGTTTTTACAAAACCTATGCTGCCTGATGTCACTGTTTATGTATAAAATTCCAGATATAACTAAAAATTATCCAACCAAAAAATAGTAAATTTCTTAGATATAAAATTCAACATAAACAACTGAACATACAAACCATACAGAAAACCAAATAACCCAATATACATTAACAAAAATTCTAACCACTCCCACAAACATATTCAAAAAATACCTATATCTGTAAATAACAAATTCAACAAATTCTGATAGCTTAAAAATATTCAACGAAAACAAAAAAAAACATAACTCAGCCTAAAGAAAGGGCGGATAATCAAAAAACTAGAACACATTTTTTCTTTTTTTTTAAATTGTGGATCAGTAGGTTGCAAGATAAATAAAATTGGTCACAACAAAATTTAAAAAATATGCAAATTAGAGCAAAGTGCAGAATATAAACAACTCTAAACATTAACATTATTTACATGTAGACTATTGTTCCCATCTTTATTGTTATCACATTTCATACACACTGCATGGATTGTACTTGTACTCAATGGAAACAGAGGCAAGCAATAACTGAGCAGTACTAAAAACAAGAACTAGACGAGATATCCCTAGACATGGCCAGTGAAACGAGAACAGTCTACCCATGTAGATTAAATAAAGAGTTCAGTTCGGAACTGGTGACATAGTAATTGTGATTTCCATCACTTAGCCAAGTCGATGAAAACAGGAGAGAACAATAACTGAACAGTACTAAAAATAAGAACTAGACAAGATATCCTTAGACGTGGCCAGTGGAACTAGAAGAATCTACCTTCATAGATTCAATAAAGGGTTCACTTAGGAATCCCCACTCCGGTCAGTGTGTACTTGGACTCATTGGAAACTGGGAAGAGCAATAACTGTGCAGTACTAAAAATAAGAACTAGACGAGATATCTCTAGACATGGGCAGTGGAACGAGAACAGTCTGCCCTTGAAGATTAAATAAAGGGTTCACTTAGGAATCCCTTGGCCGCTCAGTGTGTACTCATGGGAAATAGGGAAGAGCAATAACTGAGCAGTACTGAAAATAAGAACTAGACAAGATATCCTTAGACATGGCCAGTGGAACGAGAAGAATCTACCTTCATAGATTAAATAAAGGGTTCAGTTCAGAATCCCTAGGCCAGGCAGTGTGTACTTGGACTCATTGGAAATATGGGCGAGCAATAACTGAACAGTACTAAAAACAAGAACAAGACGAGATATCCCTAGACATGGACAGTGGAATGAGAACAGTCCACTCCTTTAGATTAAATAAAGAGTTCAGTTCAGAACTGGTGACATAGTAATTGTGATTTCCATCATCTGGCCAAGTTGTGTGTACTCGATAGAAACAAGAACAAGACGAGATATGAACAGTGGAAGGAGAACAGTCTACCACCGTAGATTAAATAAAGGGTTTAGTTTAGAATTCCCGGGTTGATATACATCTGATGGGAGGGGTACAAAAGCTGAAACATTGTTTGCGATAGCAACAACGAATATGAGGATAATAGTCCACATGTAAATAATCATAATGGTTCCTCCCAGAAATTCAAACAGAAATTTAAATTCTAATTTTACTTTCAATTAATTTGTATTTCATCCTAATTTTTTGTGATTGTATTTAAGCCTCTAAGGCAGTGTTTCTCAAGCAGCATTCCCCAGAACAGTAGGGTTTCACAAGAGGTCGCTAGGGGCTCAGTGCAAAACGGTGATCAATAGGCTAATCAGTTTTTGAGTAATTTTTGTTTCATTTTATATTCATAATTTTACAATACACATATAGCATACTGTTGGAAAATCCTTGGTTATTATAATATAAGAGACAGATATTAGTAATGGTATATATAAATTTTTATGCAGGCAGTTCCTCAAGAAATGGAAAATTATTTCAAGATTCCCATAAAGGTAAATAGGTTGAAAAATGCTGCTCTAAGGCCCTGTCATCATATTAGATAGCTGGTTGATTTTGTTTAGTGACATAGAAGTCATTTAATGCCAAAATTTAAACAATTTTATGGCTTCAACTAAATATATTTTGAATGCAAGTGTATAAAGATAAAATATATTTTCAGCAATTCTATGATAAAAGGTATTGTTGGTCATTTTACTATAAATGGGTTTCCATCCTGGATATGATGATAAACTACATCCGACAGCAAGACTTCTGATCAGGATGTTTTGAGGAGCATGGAACCACCTTTAATTGCTGGTGTTCCCAGGTCCATGCTGACCCAGGGTGGTAGCACCTGTTAGGATCCCAGCTATGGGCAAATAGTTAACAGCCAAAACATGTAAAAATAAGTTTTATTACCAGCAATGAATTTTTGAAGAAAAAATTATCATCAGCAATACATTATTACCAGCAATACTTTTTTTGGGAAAAAAAAAAAAAAAAAAAAAAATCACCAGCAATACAGTTCTGAAAAAAAAAAATTTACCACAATACATATTAGAAAAAAGAAATATCACCACCAATAGATTGTGAAAAAAAATTATTACCAGCAATAATTTTTTGATGGCATTAAAAAACCCATTGCGGATGATATGCCATAAAACAAACCAAAACCAAAAAAATAGGTATTGTTGGTAATATTTTTTATATAAAAATGTATTGCTGGCATTTTTACCACAAACCTGTATTTTTATACTTTCATAGTGTTTCATTTTTGTTTTGGAGTTCACTATTTGTCCATAGCTGGGACCCAACATGTGCTACCACCCAGAGTCAGGGTTGACCTGGGAACAACAGAAATTAAGAGGTGGTTCCATACTACTCAAAACCTCCAATCTCCTGATCAGAAGCGTTGCTACCAGATGTAGTTTATCATCATACCCAGGACTCATCACATTAAAATGTTCATTCTAGTCAAATTTCATTGGCAAACAAAACAATTTTTGTCAAGATTACTTATTTGGGAGATTGCTTCTGACAACACTGAAAATAACAGAATAATTTATTGACAAGTACAACTCTACACTTTTTTCTACTTGCTTTGTTGTGTCAAAATACAATGACATCTCAGTTTGCAAAACATTCCCAAAAAACTTACTGTATACTTGATTGAATCTTCTTTAAATTTTGTGTTATTTTGGAGAAAGAACGTGTCCGTACTGGTTTTGCTACAACAGGTGGAGGGGGTGAAGGAGGTGCCGGAGACTGACTGCGGCAAAAAGAAACAGGTTGGAATCCTGAAGAACTGTAAAGAAAGAAATCAATACAATTACAAAAGTTTACAGAGGAGAAAAAAAATAAGAAGATTTGGATCAACAAAGTGATTTTATATTTACAGACTTTCTATTTAAAGAGCAAATATGAAGGCAGAGTGTCATGGATAGCCGCTCAGAATGTGAAATCACAGGGTTAAGTTTGAATTCCAGTTTGGTTCATTACATTCACTTACACGCAAATACCTTTGAGAAAGGTATGAATCCATCTCTTCTCGCCCATGTATGGGTTAAATAGTAAAACTTGTATCTGGAAAAAATCATTATCTCAAAAAAAAAAAAAAAAAAAAAAAAAAATGCAATATTCACATGCAAAAAAAAAAAAAAGAATTATTCTTACAATACAAAATGGGCTTTGGCATTAAATAACCCACAAAAAAATAAAATAAATCCATCAATTGATTCTATTTAAAGAAACATTGTTAATAATGAACATAATGTTTATTTAAGGAGGTTTTAAAACTTAAGCAAGAATTAAAAGCTGGGTATATGTTATGGGAACTTACCTATAACGATAATGGACTCTTCCTGACACTATAAATACTGCGCCTCTCAAGAGGTATAATGAATGAATGGTGTAACAAGTCGAGACAATATTAGTTCACTCTAAACCAGACAGACAGTCATTACTAACACCTTCAACTTCTTGTACTATATTTCTGTTGTAATATATCTTTGTTATTCTACTCTTGTGTTCGTGTTGTTGTTCCTTGGTTCTAACCTTGGCCATAACTGCGGTGTGAGGATATTGGACCATAACAGTGGCAACGAGAAAATGAAGAAACAAATTCTACGCAGAGAACAAACCTTTTTGCTATCCGTCACCCATAACAGTATATACGTGAGTGGACTGAAAAGTTCATAGGCAGACGATAAAGGAGTGACACTACAGATGTGAAATATTGCATGCAATAATTTCAACTCTTCTTTTAATAACTTCATTGTTTCTTTCCAATGTAAACTGACATCTGACTGTTTAAAGAAGATTTCAAATGTAACTAGTAACAACCTTTCTTGAAAATGGACAAAATTTGGCATCATGATGTTATCAAGTACCTGCAGAAAAAGGTTTTAGAGTGCAAGGACATTGATGCTGACATCCTTTTAGGGGGTTGACACTCCAGCTGTTGATAAAAAAAAAATGCAAAAGTGGGCAGTTGAATTAAGGAGAGGAAGGGAGAGTATTGAAGATGCCCCAAGGTCTGGATATCTTGCAACTGAGGAAAACATTGTTTTCACCATGTGGTGATGGATGACAGGTGATTGACTATAAATCAAATAGCCAATGCTATTAGCATATCTCATGAAAAAGTTGAGAATATTCTGCACAATGAAGGTTTCTGCTCAGTGGGTGTCATGTATATGTTGATATCTGATCAAAAGTACATTAGACTAATCACATCACAGGAAAATCTGACACTGAAGCAGATCCAGTTGGTTTCCATGAACATTTCTTAAATCCTAATGAGTGTTGGGTTCAATCACTTTGAAGCAGAGACAAACAGAAAATGCAGTGGGAACACCCTTCTGACCTTCTCCAAAGAAGGCCAATGTCATTTCATCTGCAGAAAGGTGATGGCTTCAGTTTTTGCGATGCAAAAGCCATTGTGTTTATTGAATATCATCAAAAGAGCCATATCATCAATGCAGAGTACTATACCAACATGCTAAGGCAGTTATGAAAAGATGTGAAGACCAAATTATCAGGAAAACTAACAAAAGTGGTTTCATCACAAAAGTCCTTGATTTCAGTGGTTGCTGTGTGTGACTGCGGTTTTGAACTGGTTGATCACCCTTCCTATTCTCCAGATTAGGCCTCATCTGATTATCATTTGTTCCCCAACATGAAAAAACACTTGGCTGGGAACCAGTATCACAGTGATGATGACATCATATCTGCTGCTGACAACTTTTTTAGCAACAGGATGAAAGCTTCTTCACTAATAGGATCCAGGCACTACAACACCGACAAATGAATTGTGTAGACTGCAAGGGGGACTAAGTTGAAAAATAAGCCTCATTTAATGAGGGTAACTTGGTCAACCTATGAACTTTTCAGCCAACCCTCGTATTTGTAAATTGATTTAATGAGTTTAAGAACTTCATTTGCTTTATACAATTTATAGAAATATAAACAAAATGTAGCCAGGTGTCTAACAATAAATTTGTTTTTCCCCTATATGAAAGCCAACACACATCAAATGGAGATATTTAAAAAGATATTCCCTACTAATATCTCTGAAAATTTTACTTGCATTGATTTGTTTTTTACAGTTAATCAATCTTTTGCAGGTTATTTAAAGCCAGAAAACATTTTTATATTGTAAGAAATTTTTAGAGATAATAATGATTTACTTATAAAAGTTCTACTAATTGACCCATAGCTTGGTGGGGGAGAGGTGGATTCATAACTTAACCAAGGGTATTTGCTTGAATATAATGAACCTGACTGAAACTGTGTCTGAGACGGTCTAACACACATCAGATCTAATGACAGTTTCTACTGACAAGAGAGATGTAGTTTCAAATCCTGCTGGAGTTTGCTTATTTTTCTTTAATAAGATGTCTCAAATATTCAGGCCAGTAGATGAAAATAAATATATATATACTGCTTATTAAATAAACAGAGCACCTACTCAAGTATGAGTATTCACTACAAATAACATTTAAGTAATAAAAAATCTGTTGCATTAGTAAATAAAAATCCATCACTTTAGAAATTGCTTTGTTTACATAAGGATATGAAATTGAGCAGATATGAATATTTTGAGAATTTGAGAAAGATTTGCATTTATAAGGTACTATTCAACTTTGCTTGATCATTGATGCAGTCCATGGCCAAGATTGTCTAAAGCATGTCAGATCTAACAACGGTTTTCCCTGCCAAGACAAATGCAAGTTCAAACACTAGTGTCTGTAATAATATTGTTAAAGTTATGCATACAGTATTTGAACTAATACGAAAGCAGGTACAAATACATTTATCTTTAGATAATAAAATAGAACAAATTTATAAATTTCTATTCAAGTGCAAATAAAAAATGAAAATGCAAGAAAGGTAATTATTGGTGACTTGCATATGACATTCAAATAGAATTCTTTCATTATGCAATAATATGCCAGGCCTATTATTCAATAAAATTGGTATAAACCAACCACCAAGGGTAACATTTTTAGGATCACAATATAGGGTGATGTTCAGCTTATAACTATTTTTATTAAAAATTCTGACAGCTGAGCTAGAGATTGGGTCCTTCATATAGTCAACCAAAACAGCTTAGAACTGGACAGTTAGATGGCGTAGTACTATTGGCAGTAAAATTATAAATCCTTTCACTTATAGTTAATATCAATATCAAAATAAATGCAGCCAATTATTGAATGTTATTGGATAAGACATTTTTGGGGTAGTACAATTTATAACCAAGAAAATTCAAGTTAAAAAAGTTTATTTGTGCAAGCTAATGCTCCTTCACATTCTGTAAAGATGATTATTGTCCAGCTTGCCAAAAAAGGCTTCAAAGACATCAAATTAATGAAAAGGTCTTCAGTCTCTGTATATATTAATTCAATAGAAAACTTGTGGGACATAATTAAATGAGAATGGAAAACAATAAAGATATGTCTGGGAAGGAATAAAAACTGATTTTATGTTGAACTTCTTTTGTATAATGAAACCCAATCGGGTTTCATTATACAAAAGATCAACATAAAATTTTATTTATATACAGATCCAAGTGATATAAACCGCATAGCATATTTAACACAATTCCATATCACAGAATAAATCATTTATTTTATTGGTTTCTTGTCATTCAATAACTTTCATTAATCGTTCATATATTGATTTTCTTAGCATTTTTACTGATTTGACTTTAACATTGACTTGAATCAGTTTTTATTTCTTAGCCAATGTAGCTCTACATTAATCATTAAAATTTACTAGAAACGTAATAGTTTGGTTGCTTTCATGTTTTTCATCAGTGTTCTTTGTATTCTACATCTTTTCTCTTTGCATAACACCCTCTTCAAATATTTTCTTGTTGAACAATCCACTTTTCTTACATTTTAAAAAAAATTTTAACTAATTAAAATTTACATTTAAAGAATCAGTTTTTTTATTCTTTACTCATCTTACATTTGCAATGCAAACCTTTTCAAATATGTTTTTGCTGGTCAATCTTTCTCTTTTTAGTGACATTTTTTGTCTTTTCTTTTTGTAAATGTTTTCATTTTATATGTCATTTAACTTTTTTGCAATTTTCAATGTTGTGTTTTTAGTACTCATTAAATTTACGATATCTGTTTTTCATTCAGAACCATTGCAATCTTTGCATCTTTAAAAATATTTAAATTTAATATCAATAACTTTACTATTATAATATATTTACTTATAATCTATTGAACTTTCAAATTGCATAATAATATTTCACAGCCTGAAATAAGTCGTCGTAAATATTAGGCTGTCACACATGAAATGACACACATTATAGGAAATGAATAAAATGTTTCTGAAATGTTAAATATCTAATTTATTTAGCGGAAATAGACTCCATCTTGATGAATGACTTCTCCAACATACCACTAAATTTTTGATCACATCTTTAAAAAAAAATTCTTATCCTTTGATGTGATAATCAATTCAAATGCTTCAATTACCTCTTCCTTATTGGAGAATGTTTTATTGTACATGAAAAGCTCAAAATGCTTAAATAAGTAATAATCATTAGAAGGGATATCAGGTGAAGATGGAGGATGAGGTAAAATTTCATAATTTAAGCTATGCAGCTTTCAGACAATTGACTGAGAAGTGTGTGGCCATATGTTGTCATGCAGCAAAATTGGGTGATCCCTATTCACAAGTCTAGAATGTTTCTTTTTCAATGTTTTGTGCATACACTCAATTTCTACACAATATGAGGCTACTGCTACTGTTTTCCCTTGAAGCAAGAATGAATAACCCCTTTGAAAGACCACCATACAGTAACCATTAACTTTTTTAGGTTGGTTTGGGGTATTGTTTTGGTGATTCACTTACATCTAACCAATGGCCTACTCACTTACTGTTGTCAAAGAGTATCCATTTCTCATCACATGTAATGATTTGTTAAAGATTACTCAACATTGTCCCATTGTAATCATTTTTATTGGGCTTATGACTAACCATATATTGAAAGAAAAATTATCTGGAAAGAAAAAGAATCAGGAATATGTCGAGATTATTTTTATAAATTAAAGAGGTTACTTCATTTGACAATTGGATCAACAACGAATACAGTTGGTCAGTTTGGCAATTTATGTTGCGGTTTTGTTTTCCACGGTTTTCAATTCGGTTTTCCAGTTTTTAATTTAGCATTTTTGCTTTCTAAGGAAGCCATTCATTTTCTTGTGTAATAATAGTATTTCCAGTCAATATCTGATTTCGTTTGAGATTGATAAATTTGCAACTTAGTCCATTCAACTCACAATTTCTCGTGTATGTCTGGTCCAATCTTAAAAATATTCATATGGCTGGAAAGAAAATAATCTTTCTAAATATGTAATTTGTATGTGCTTGTATTCATTGAATTATTTTTTTTACAGCAAGTTAAAAATGGTATTGCTTCGACCATCTGAAAATGTGAAATTTTTTTTAAGACTAAATTTTACACATTACTTTGTTTTGAAAATCAAAGTGACCAATCTTTACCAATATTCTTGAAATTGTACACTCAATTAGAAGACAACTTAAACTACAATCAGGAAGATGTTCATTTCTTCTCTGACCTGAGGAAGCAAATTCCTTAAAAAATTATAAAGTAAGCAAAACAAAAGTTTTTACTTTGGGTTTAAAAAAAATGACTTGCAGTTTTTGAAAATATACACATTTTAAAACCGAGATTAAAACTTACTTTATTTTTTTAATAACTAATTTTATGTGTATTTGCTAGATAGAAACATAATTTTATTTGTAAGAACAGAAACTGGCATATCTGGAAATATACACATCTTAAAAGTGAAATTAAGAACTATTTTAATTATTCTTAATATCTAATTTAGGCGCATGCCCTAGATAAAAAACAAAATTTATAAAAAAATCTTTTGTTTTTCTTGTTTGCTACAACTTTATTTTGTAACTGGCATAACTGGCTTATGAGAAAACCCTTACAAAAAATCCGACTTCATAAAATTTAACATTAGACAAAGCTGGCAACTTTTTTTTTTTTTTTTTTTTTTTTTTTTACTCGCTATTTGTTGTTAACTTAATTTTACTGCAAAAAACTGAAACAAATAGATTTCACTTTCAGACATCATGTCGTATTTCCTTTTTTTTTTTTTTCTTCTTCAATTCTTTTGTAAACAAATAGATTTCATATTTATTTCCTGAAACTAGTCAATTAAATGTTTTTTAACATATTTTTGTTCAATCTTTTTCTCTTACAATGATATAAATGTTGATAAAATTTAATTTTATTAACATCTGAAAGTCTTTTTCAATAGTGTTTCTTTGGATATGGTCACTCAGTAGTGATATAAAAACGAAACTGAAGTTGTTCAGTTTCATAAAAAATTTTGATGCGGTTTCATGATGGGAAGATGAAACCGAAAAAAGTCTGTTTTTTTGGTTAAACTGCACATCTCTAACAACCAACCAAAAAATGCATCATTGCATATGTGACAAGCAAATAATAAAAACATTATGAACTGAAATTCACATTGTATATTTATTATATATGAAAAATTATGGTTAATCTAAATTATTTTTTTGTGAGAAAAATTTGACTTGCATAATAAAATCTGACAGTAAATAACTGACATGAAATCCAGATAAAAATTAGCCACTTTGAACAAGATATATTGCAATAAATTGAATATACATAACTTATTAAATGTTATCTTTTTTTTTTTTTTTTTTAAAGAACAATTGAATTTATGATAGAAATAAATCTAAACTTTGGCTATATTTTCACTATTCATTTTAATTAAAATTTTAAACAAATTTCTTTTTTTAACACATCGACATTAGAAAAAAATTTGTTAAATTGTTAATTAATTTTACAAATATATTCAGTTTTTCTTGTTTGTCTCATTTAAGGCAAAAAGTAGTTTAATGTTCAATAGGTGAAATACAATTCACCCATGCATCAATATATATTGCAGTATTTCTCAAATTGATAATGCAGGCAAACTCATCAGTAATGATAATCGTTTTTTGTTTTAGAAGATTTAAAATTTAAAAAATGCTGTTCTGATGTTCTTTTCCTTTTGTTTTTACTAGAAAGGAAAAAGATTAAATTTTTGTCAGAAAGAAAAAAATTTATAAATTGTAGGGTAGTGCACTGATGACTGTTTTAAAGTATTATTTATTACATGAGGGTGAATAAATACGGCCAGCCCATGTAATAAAAAAAAAAAAAAAAAGATTTATGATAGTCACTAGTATTCATGTAATCATTAGTAATTAGCTGTTTTTTCATAAAATTTATTTACAGTCATCTTTGCTGTTACTATCACAATGTTTCAGCTGTTGTCCTTTCTGGCCTTCTTCATGTGTGTTGATTTGAGCAATCTTCAGGGAATTTTGAATGGAACCCTTTAAACTACAAGGGTACATATATTGTTCTCCTTCTGTTATCTAGATCGGGATATCTCACATTGTTCATTTTATTTTTTTGCTAGTCATGTTTTCACAGTCCAAATCTGTACTACCCAACCCTGTGATTGAACTGTCTCCAAATTCACGAACCAGCACTTTAACCCAATAAAGCCTAAACTTTGAACCTTAACTTTAATATTCTTTCTTCTTCCTGTGTTGCTGTCAAGCTTGACTGACTTTGCTGACATTTCTCTTTCTTTGTTTACATAAGTTATCCTACGATCACCAAAGTAATGCTGATCATGGTCAGGTGGCCACTTGGGAATACCAGCTGCTGTAAGCCTGGACGTCACCTTCTAGGTCATTTCTCAAAGTACTTAGGTCTTTTGACATTCTGAGGTGACATGGAGTACAAAACAGTTCTTAAGGTGAACCCAGTACATACTGGGGTCACCACATATCAACTCCTCTTTGATCAAAGGTTCCTTATGGACATTAAATTCAAATTTCTGGTATTTCTTAGCATGAATCACATACACCAATTTTTATTTTTTAATTTCTTAGATTACACGATCAATTATTATTAATTTTTAAGTAATATTTCTTTCATATTTCTCCTGCTCTTAATTGCCCCTTATTGAAAATTGTTGTTACAACTTTTAAGTTGCACAGGTCAGCAAAATTTGAATGGATATTTATACTCTTTTTCTGATCTACACCATTTAATGGCTGCAAAATAACAAGAAAGTGACAATAAAAAGCATCAAAAATAAAATGAAAGACTTAATGGAAAAAAAAAATAAAATAACTGACAATAAAGTTTCTTTGATTATATAATCAGAACATTTGGCGTCAACAGTCCGATCGGAGATAAGCAACAGTCAATACTTACCTACAATTACTTTCAATACAGAGGACATCATCCTGTATTTCTGATGGGAAAGTATTTTTCAACTGTTTTAATTTCTCTTCTTTTTCAATTTCAACTGTGAATTATAAATAAAGTTTGGATTAAATAATTTTGTCATATGGAGAAATTCTCTAAAAGTATGGCAGTAGTAAATGCGATACTATTAGATATTATGATGAAAGTTAATGTTTAACCAATAAAATTGGTATTAAGCAACTAATGTTGGTCAAATTTTGAATATATATATATATATATATATATATATATATATATATATATATATATATATATATATATATATACACACATATATATATATATTTGTTTTTTAATCATTTCACCCCCAGCAAGGTGACACTAGTATGCAGGGGGCTACAGAGAGTGAAGGTGAAAGAAAAGACTGGGTATAGGGGGGACCTAGGAAATGATAAAAGCTAAACAGGGCTCAAGAAGATATTAGATGGCGATTGACATTGCATTTAAAGTTTTGAAGATTGTAGTTATCAGACAAGTAAGAAATTGGAAGGGAGTTCCACACGCAAGAAGTGTGAAAAAAAAAAAAAAAAAAAAAAAAGAAACTGTTCGAGTAAAAGTGGTGGTCACATTTAACTATTTCAACAGTAAAAGGGTAGAACCTAGATGCCAATCTAGTAGCACACTTAAAGTCATATATTCCGAGAACCAGGAAAAAAAAACTTGCCAGAAAACTTTTGTAGAAAAGACAGAGGGAAGCTATGTCATGTTAGTGAGTAAGTGACTGAAGCTAAGATGTCAAATCAGGATCAATTACATTGCAGATCCATCATTGGATTTTGTCAAGAACCTTGAGATAAGTAGCAGAAGCACCTGACTAGATGTGGCATCAGTATTCAATACATGGACAAATAGTAGATTTGTAAATGTACAAAATGGACTCTGATGAGAAAAACCTTCCGGCACAACACAATGACCAAACTTTCCTTGCAGTAGATGCAGTTATTGATTCAAAGTAGTCACTCCACTTCAAGTCAGTTGAAAACATGAGGTCAAGAAGATGCAGTGTGTTTCTCTACAAGAGTCTAGTATCAGCCATGCTGATGGCCAGCAGGAAAGTTTCTCTATGATGGTTAAATGAGAGCAGTTTCGTTAGGAGGCATTAAAATTTACAAACCATTTCCTGACCCAGTTAACCACAGATTGGAGGTCCTTTTCAAGAGCAGCAGCCAGGTTAACTTTGTCAACTCTGATGGATTTTCTATTGAGACAGGTGTAAATGGTAATATCATCAACACAAATGCCTACTTGGGAACTGATGACATTAGGAAGATCATTGACATTAAATATTAATACAAGTATCTGCTGTACACAAAATTACACTATTACATTGTTCAGACTGTATCCTCATCTTTGTTGCCTGAAGAAGGCCAGAACATACAACAGCCAAAATGTTGTGATTATGGCAATAAAGATGAGGAAAACAGTTCAAACAATATAGTGTAAATAATTACAATACCTCATCTCAGAAATATAGACAGATAACAAATTAATGTTGGTCGAATTTTGAAAATATTTTTACATTAAATATAAGTTTCTGTTGGACATAAAGTGGGGGTCGGTTTTCTATTGTTGTTAAGTAATAAACTGAACCCCCACTAGAATTAATACACTATGTCAAATTTTATGATGTCAGTGTTTTCCCAATAAAATTAGTATTAACCTATTAATGGTGGCCAAATTTTCAAGATGTTTATAAATATACCATATGCATTTCAGGTTATAAAATCGTTTATTTTATTAGAAATGCTTACAATATATTTCTTAGTGGGGTGGTATTTTATTATGTACTTCAAAGATTGTTCATCACATTGTAAATAAATATATATAATAATATTTTAACATGTGTCCTATGCCAGAGTAGACATTATCACAACAGAGTATCAAGTGGGTCAGGTTGACCTGAAGTGACCTCACAACTATACCCAGTGAATGAGCTACATAACAGAGAACGATATATAAACAACCACCCCAAAGAGGTGTTGGACAATCTCTCAGACATCACAAATGAAAATGCAAGTTCCACATTTTGGACAAGGGCTCTGGAGTCACCTTAATCCAAAGTGATGGAATTGAATAAAATGTCATGTTCAAAAGGAAAAGATTTAAGTCTCATGATACCATATTAGTCATCATCTCAGTTTCCTTACTGATGTTAATGTGAAAGCTTTTAGATAGTCACAGATTGCTATGAGTCATAAGAAAGAGATTAGCTCAAAAGAGAAAACAGATATTCTAAAGTAATGAGTGATAGGAAGACAACATTGAAAATTAAGAAAAAAAAAAACAAATTTGAACAGTGATCAGATGTGTGATAAGAATTTCAGTATAAAATCTGCTTCTCTGTAGTTCTGATTTCCTTTAAAACTTCTCTTCAGTATGCCCTGTAAAGGTTAAATTCTCCAAGTCTTCTTTCCTCATTATGTCCCCACCAAATTTTAGTTGTCTCTTTCTTATCATTAATAGCAGTTTCTTTGTAGTTCCAATTTCCCTTAAAACATCATTATTATGTGTTCTGTCTACAGTATTTCCAGCATTCATTAGTAGAACCACATTTCAGTCACTACAAGTTTCTTCTTCATCTGAGAGGAAAATCCTATATTGATTGCCATTAGGAAAATTAGATATTTAATAGCCATCCACAAGTATGTAAAAAGTATTTGTAGATAAAAAATAAAATGGTGGCGAGAATGACAAACAGTTGGAAAGTTTGTCTTTTCTAATTTATAAATCTACTAGCTTAAAAGCTAGTAAGCTTTTTGTTTTGTTTTTACACTTTTCACAAATTTCATCTTTTCTTTTTCAATGTAAACAATAATCATCTTTACAGAATGTGAAGGAGCATTAGCTCACACAAATAAACTTTTTTAACTTGAATTTTCTTAGTTATAAATTGTACTACCCCAAAAATGTCTTGTCCAATAACATTCAATAATTGGCTGCATTTATTTTGATATTGATATCAACTATAAATGAAAGGATCTATAATTTTACTGCCAATAGTACTACACCACCTAACCATCCAGTTCTAAGCTGTTTTGGTTGACTAGATGAAGGACCCAACCTCTAGCTCAGCTGTTAGGTTCAGCCAATGTAGCTCTACATTCAACATTAAAATTTACTCGAAATGTAATAGTTTGGTTGCTTTCATGTTTTTCATCAATGTTGTTTATATTTTACATCTTTTCTCTTTGCATAACACCATCTTCAAATATTTTCTTGTTGAACAATACACTTTTCTTACATCTTAAAAAATTCTTTTCTAAAATTTTTTTCTGTGATATCCGTAAAGCTACTTATTTTTGTTTATCATGCCAATGTTTTCAATTTCTTTTTGTGATTTTCATGTAATTTCTATTACTTTGTTCTCTTTACTCAATAATTTGCTACTATTGTATTTCACTATTGAGGCTTATAGCTTTCTTTACAGTCCATCACAGTTTTATATATATATATATATATATACATATATGAAATTTAAGAAAATGAATATCAATAATGATACTATTATATTTACAATATGATCTCCAACTCTCAAGTTGCATAGTAAAATCTTACAGAAGCAGATTACAAAGAGAATATTTTTGATACAAGTTGAGAAAAGGATAGGAAAATTCAAGATAATTTTACTTTAAGTCCACTCTGCTATTCAAGTCCACTTGTTTACCTGCAAATCAGTTTTTTAATAAAAAATGTTTCCTTCAAACATTAAAAATATCTTAAATTTATTTTAGTTACAAGTTAAAACTTCTTTTTATGTATATAATGTTTTTTTTCTATATAATAAATGCGAATGTCAGCATGTTACTGTGTTACACTTTTTCAACTTTACTCCAAGAGGCCATAGCCCAATATACCATATTGGAATCAGGCCGACTCTATGAGCAAATTAAAACACTCCAGGCCGCATCCTGATTCACAATCCTGAATTTTTGAATTCTCAAGTTTTTATTACTGTGATTGTTTTTGGCAATTTTTATGTGATTTTTTTTGTCCAGTAACAATTTTTATAACTTGAAATAGTGGAAGTGTTTTTTTTTTTTAACATATTTGAAGGCTGCTTTTGTAATTCTTGGGCGATTTGGAGGGCATTACACCCCAGTCAAACAACAGCCGAGAAATTCCGCCTGAAGATAGTGCACAGACTTCTTGAAGGGTATCAGCCGACTGTGAGCTCTTGCCAAGTAAAGCGCCCCAGTGACACTCCAAAAAGGCTGGTTATGGGCAAGCCAGAAAGCCCTCTGTGCCCAACTGAGTGGTGTGGACAAAGAGAGGCACCAAACTAAATATGGGTGCCAAAGCTGTCAGGTTCCCAGGTGTCCCTACCCCTGCTTTGTAGACTGTTGGTCAACTAC
Organism: Acanthosepion lycidas; assembly: GCA_963932145.1. Classification (NCBI taxonomy): domain Eukaryota; kingdom Metazoa; phylum Mollusca; class Cephalopoda; order Sepiida; family Sepiidae; genus Acanthosepion; species Acanthosepion lycidas. The sequence continues at coordinate 9,546,302 of OZ010603.1, forward strand.
AAGGTGGATTGTGGGCCTGGATTACACAATTAACAAATAAACTTCTTCATAAAATACAAACATTTTTTTAGTTTTGATGTTTTTATTTTTTTTTCTCAAAATTTATTAATATGTAAATTAAAAAAAAAAAAAATATGTCTAAATTTTCTTCAACCTTTTATGCAAATACCCTAAAAATTTCATAACAATATCTCTAAAACCCTAAAAGTTACAACATTCAAAAATTTACCACACTCAAAATTAGTTGCTGCTTTGCTGGTCTTAGGGTAGAAAGATAAATTATATGAGACTGGCCACTGAAAAGTCGAAGCAACACAAAGATGACACATGACATGGCAAACTCAACAACTTTATTCAAATTGCCCATTGGATCCTTCTTGTTCCTAGCATTCCCTAGTGGAACTAGAAGTGCTTACAATCATCGTCATAATCAACATTATTGATGTTGTTATAACAGTTGTTGAAATTTATTGTTGCTTTGTCTTAGAAACAGAGTATATGCACTCCATATCTAACCATCTTTGTACAGATTTAGGTGGACGGATTTTGAATTCAAAGCTGTCTTTATCCTAGACTGGTTGCCAACCATGGCTAGAGAGTTCAGTTTGCCTTGCTATTTAAGCCAAAACCCATATATTACTATCTTCATCTAACCACATAACAACTTTCCCTGGATCCAATGCCCATTGATGTCAACAACATTCTGGATAATCTTTCTCCAGTGAGATGTATATAAAAATTAGAATAAAAAATAGATTCACTCAATTTAATTTATTTATAAAATATCGATTACTTACAAGTTTGTTATAGCATATTTTTTTCTCATATATGAAAGGTTTTATCTATGAAATAAAACTGTTCCTTCAATGTCATTTACTTGATGAAATTTCATGACCATAATAAAAATGTAGAACCTCATACCTTTTTCTTCCTCACAGTATTTTGCAAAATCAAATTTGGACGAATGAATTTCTTCGAATGACTTTTGTGCAACTGTTGTATACACATTGGCTTGATTTTGATTCGTTGATAAAATCTCGGAAGGATCAGTGACTCTACGAAGGGTTTTACGTTTCCTCTTCACAACTGGTTCATCTTCACAATCGCTTGAATCACTGGAACCATTGTTGCAAGGCTTATGGTAACTTTCACCTGAATTTTCCAACTGAAAAGAAGATTAAATAAAACAATATACATTACAGATGCAATGGATTTCTTTTTCTTTCATTCATTTTCACTAGTTTAACTGCAGTGTCTTGACTTATTTTACTAGAGACATATATATATATATATATATATATATATATATGTATGTATGTATGTGTGTGTGTGTTGCAAAATTATGGGTGATAATTCAAAGAATTATTATCAGAAGGCTTTAGTTAATATAGCTGATCAATTTGCGTGAAGAAAAACTCTACAAACTTTAATTTGCTTTCCGCCTGGCACAAGGTCAATAACAACATTTGATAAAAATGACAAAAAGACTTCTTTCATATGTGAAAGTGGAAATATCAGAATTTATATACAGAAATATACAATTAGGTTGTGCTGAAATAAAATATTCAAAGAAAGTATCTATTAAAAAGGGTTTGTGTTTTTCCTCTTTTAGTTGTTTGCTGACAGAAAAAAAATTCACTATTTTGTTATTAAAAAATATCATTCAAAAATGATTTTACGACACTGAATTATTTCAGGAACTGTCTTTTGGTTTGAAATGTTTCAGTCACATGAGTTTGAATGTTTTTGATTTGTTCTTTTTCTTGTAAATCAGTTTTGAATTTAAATTCTGTTCTTATACAACAAATCAGTAAATAGTTTGCAATATTTTTTTTATAGATGAACAAAGTTATCTACCTTTGATTTTGATTGTTCACAGAGAAGAAATAGAGTTTAAAATTAATAAATTCAAGAAAGATTGAATTCAACAATCGTTAAAGTTTGTATGTGAACTTGTAATATTATAAATTTGTTATTGTAATGGAATAATTTTTTTCCTTGTGAAACATGTATTTTGTTGGAAAGGTTATATTCTGAATATGAGTGAATGTGCAAGGAAAAAAGTTATTAATTTTACATTACTTGTTATGTAGATTTTCACAATAGTTGATGCAGCTTCTTTTGTAGTGGATGTTAAATTTTCCGATTCAGTATTCAAGAAAGGTTATTTCAATTCCACTGTCTTCAGCTACAATTCTCACAAACAGTTTTGATTTCACTGTTAGAAGCTTCTGATCTCACTAACTCAAGATTCATGCTCTTTAATTTAAATACTACTTTGGTCACATGATTGTCCAAATAAAGCTAGACCTTTTCCAAGAACAGTGATCCAAGTTTTATGTGTACAGTTTAACTAATCACTGATTGGACGAAACTACTTTGTATACTTTTTAAAAGCCTAAAATTTTTTGCTACATGAAATTTATATTGAGATTATGGGAAATTGTATGAGAAAGTGGAAAAAGTTTACTTGTGACACTTTTCGTCCTTCAGGACTTCGTTGGACTAAATTTGTTATGTTGGTGTGACTACACATGTGCATAAACGAAGGATGCTGGGGATTTTAGATTTTTTTTTTTTTTCTCTAGCAGAATTCATTTAGAGTCTTTCTTTCTATCACTTTTGTTAGTGGGTATCCCACACTGTGATAATAGAAGATTTGCCAGGAATGGTGAAATGATCCTACCAACTATAACATCTAAAATCAAAAAGATTATCTATCTAAACTCAACATAAAAGTCATTACTACTATAGCAAAAACAACAAAAAACTTAGTCAATACTAAACAAAACAATAAGCTAAAACCTGAAGGAGGATTTTACTCCTTTGCCTGTAATAATTGTCAAAAAAAAAAAAAAAAATACATAGGAGAAACCTCAAGGAATCTAAATAGTGGGTTCCCATAGATCTGTGTAAAAAAAGTTCCATGACATTTCAAGGACCTTTCCAGGACTGAAACTGGCATATATATATATATATATATATATATATATATATATATATGGCTCAATGGCTTCTGCAGGTCATACAACCGGTCCAAACATTTTTTACTAAATATTGTATACCTGATTCGTTCACGTTTGTTGAACGCTTACAGGCCATACAGTCTTGCCCTGATACTGATTTTATGTGTTCTTTTGATGTGTCCAGTCTGTTTACCAACGTACCATTAAAGGAAACTATTAATATCTGTGCAGACTTTTTATACGAAGGTAACATTACTCCACCTCCTTTTCCTAAGGATATATTTATAGAACTCATGATACTATGTACCAGTTCAGTGGAATTTAGTTTTAACAGTGTCATGTATAGTCAAGTGGATGGGGTCCAGATGGGCAGTCCTCTTGGCCCTGCACTAGCTGATATTTTTGTGGGCTACCACGAGATGTTACTTTTTGGCAAAGTGTCGAAAGCGTTTGTTTATGTCAGGTACATCGATGACACTTTTGCAACTTTTTCAAATGAAAGTGAGGCTGTTGAGTTCTTCAATGAGCTCAACTCCTTGCACAAAGGTTTGTCCTTCACTATGGAAGTGGAGAAGGACAATTGTCTGCCTTTTTTGGACGTTTTTGTAGAGCGTAGTAGAGGGGGTTTTCTTTCAAGCATCTATCGCAAACCAACCTTTACGGGTCTCTATTTGAATTGGCGTTCATTTGCTCCTGCATCAAGGAAAATCAATCTTGTTAAAACCTTGGTGTACAGAGCGCTTAAAATTTGTTCTCCTATTAGATTGGACCGTGAATTTGAGAACATTAGGGAGATTTTCCTCAGTAATGGCTATCCGGAGGCCCTCATTGACTTTATTATTATTAAGAAGACTAAGGAATTTCATTCCCCTAAAGTCCAGGGGCCTTCTAAATGTCCGGTGTATTTGAAGATTCCCTGGATTGGGGATGGGGGTCAAGGCTTAATTAAACAGGTTAGCAAGTCGGTTTCTAGTTGTTTCCCATCAGTTGCTTTACATAGCATTTTTCGAACTAGGTCTGTGTTTCCGTCGTTTCGCAAGGATGTATTGCCCTACATCAAATTGAGTAATTTAGTATATGAGTTTAATTGCCAGTGTGCTGCTGGTTATGTAGGGCGTACAACCTTGCATTTGGAAACTAGAATCAATCAGCATGTACCTTACAAAATACGACTTGGTAAGATAGATAAAATATGCTATCTTCCCCCCATGAATATGGAATCGGCTATTGCTCAACACTTAGTTGAGAATATAGCCTGCGCCAAGTCGTACAAAAAAGAGTGGTTTAAAATTATTCATACAGCCGATTCGAACAATCATTTGAAGATTTTGGAATCGGTCTGTATAGAATTAAGGAAACCTTCTCTCTGCCGGCAGAAGGAATTTGTAAAGTCTCTTAATCTGTTGGGGGATACTTTATTTTAACTGTCCCTCGCTTATTTATTTACACGTTATTTCCCCTTCCCTTGTTACAAGTATATACACTTGTTTGTTATTTTAGCTTGTTCCCCCTTTTTGCTCTTTATTGTCGTTACTATTCTTTTCGTTAATTAATTATCCAACGATTAACTCCTGATGAGATGTTGGTTGAAAGGGCCTTAGAGACTTTTAAAATTAAAATCAATACATTCCTTGTTTTTAAAATTATATATAAATTTTGTACCTTTAAACATTTGCTTATATATATATATATATATATATATATATATATATATATATATATATATACACACAGTGTGAATGGTCATCAGTTTCAAAAACAAACTTTGTGATTTATCTCTTAATAGTTTGACAGATGAAATGTTCAAAGAAAAGCTACAGCTAGTTCCAATAATTTGTGTTACATGGATCAGTTGAAAGCAATGAAGAAATCAAAGTGTTGAAGGCTAAAACACAATTGAATGCAGACTTTGTTATGTTACACATTTTGTGTAGCATTCTACAGTTTGAAGTTCTACTACACTTGAAAGTTTTGAATGACACTTTAATTCTTACTACTAAACATTTCTGCTATCTAGACTACATTGTGAATGTCACAAAAATCCTTGACTGCTGCACATTTCCTATGAAGGTAAGTATAATGGCTTTAAACTACAAATAGAAATTTTCCCAAAGACTACACATTTTAGCTACTCATGGCACAGAACACAATAATGTTAACATTTTACAAACTCCTCTAGCTTGAAGCTCCTGTTCCAAGTTTGAGATCTCTATGGATTTCTCCTTTGCAGATCTTCGCATGGCATTGGACTTTGCAATAAGTGTGAAGTTCTGAGTCTGTCCAGCTTTCTCTGCATAGCTGTCAGCTGACTTGAGCAAATCTTCAAGCTTATGTTCTTTGGTCTTCAGTTCTTCAGTTTCCATAAGGATGGATTTCCATTTTTGTCCAGCTGCTTCTTCCTGCCATTTTTCTTCTCAGCCTCAAGGTATTAGTTGTATGCTGTTCTGGTATTGGAAGCACTGCAGAGACAAGCCTTACTCATGGTAACATTCTCAGAACGTCCAACTGTGGCCAAATTATCCCTGATAATGCATTGTGTAACCAGAGTTTGCCATTTTATATTGCCAGTGGAAATTTCCTTATTGACTGAGAAACTTCTCTCTACTGTGGGGTGTCCACAAGAGAGTACCAGCAATGTGTGAACAACTTTCCAGTTTTTTATATTCTTTGTTGCTAGACAAAGAAGAGTAGAACAAAGTGTCCAGACAGTCTTCATGCTTAATGAAATTCTTGAAAGAAATATTTCCAGCCTCCTCCTCCACCTCCTCAAACCCTTTGTAATGTTATCACAATAAGACTTGCTGACTTGTTTTCTGTCCGTCATGTGGGAAAGAGATCTTTTTAGACTGTATTCTGTGTCATTTTTTTTTTCACAAATGGGTCTAGGGTAGGCTTGTCCCAGGTAACGCTAAAAAAGTGATATACCCTGGAGAAAAAAGGTCCCCAAATTGATAAAAAAAAAATTTAACGTGTAAATGTTTATGTTAAAATTAAAGAGGGAAGACGAAAGTATTTTTTGAATATTTTTTCAGATTTTTTAATCCTTCCTATAAATTTTAAAAATTTTATTTAAAAATCTCGTTTTTCTTGAATAAAAAAAAAAAAAATTAGTAAAATCGATTTATCAGCCATTTCTGCCCGAATTTGTAAACAAAAAATCAAAATTAGTTCAAAAATCAATTAAAATTCAGTTACACCTTTTTTTTTTGTTATAGAATGATTAAAGTATACTTAATGTAATTTGAAAGAAACATTACTTACTTTTTTAGCAGAAAATTTTTTAATATAGATATTTCCAACCGTGGTGCTTGCACGGGTGTGTGATTGAAGGGTGTTAATTGATGGGCGTCAATATACTGACAACTTACGGCAAGGGAATTTATCGTACGGTAGCGCAGAAGTGATGTAATTCGTTCTAATTTTAAGTGAACCTGGTTAGTAAATTTAAAAAAAAAAAAAAATAACTTTCAATTTTTTTTATTTTTTTTAACCTTACGTTTGAAGAAAAATTTCTGCACTGAAAATAACATTTAAATTGTGAAAAAAAAATCAAATTTTACAAGTAAAAATAAAACAGTAACAACATTTTTTTTAAATTGAGTTATACATATTCTATTTATTAATAAAATTGATATTGAAATGCTATGCAATTGATTTCAAATTTTGCTTTGTTGTTAACTGAATGAATGCAAAGTAATTTCTGAAGTAAAAAGAACTTGCTTCTATCTAGGGAAACAACTCTACCTCACGTGACGTTATTTCAAAGCTGTGCATCCATACTTTCATTGGAGATGATTTTAAATACAATTTTGGAATATTAAAAAATTATTTTAAAAATATCAACGGTTGTCAGATTTTAATAAGCTTTCAAATTTAGGATCTATAAGGAGTAGAACATATGCCATTCCCATAAGGTTGCATAAAGAAACTTAATTTTAAAATATATAACAACATTTTGTCATATTGTGTATTTAAAATAGAAAAAAAAGAAAAAATTATTGTAAAAATTCATTTTTCATCAAAAATTTTTTTTTTTTTCAGATAAGAATTACCTTAGTATATGTTCAGAAAAGTCATAAAAAGTTTTTTAAATTAAATATTGTCTTAGTTTTATTGGGTTTTGTATTTTTACAATTGAGGTAAAAGTTTGGACAATTTTGCACATTTTTTTACCCCCCCCCCCCCAAAAAAAATATCGATGATTTAGAATCTTCAGCAGTGTCTTGTGCATTTAATTGAAAAAAAAAAAAAAAAAAAAAAAAAAATTCAGGTTGCAAAAATAAATTTTTGAAGTTTTCATAAAATTAAGTTCGAGGTGTGTAACAGATATAAAAAAAAAAATATTCATACCATGACTTTCAAAATGACAAACATTTCTAAAATAATTTCATTCATTTGTGAATAAGTTCTGAAAGTTTCATTAAAATCCAACAAGTACTTTATTTTTGCAAGATTTTCCAAATCAATGTTTTTTTCAACCGAAAACAGTGAAAAACAAGTAATGTTAATATTACCAAATTTTTGACCTTAAAAAAAAAAAAAAAAAAAAAAAAAAAAAACAACAGATTTTCAACCTAAATTTTAAATATGCTGCAAATGAAAAAAAATCTTTTTTAAATAATTAAAAAATACCTTGGTCTTCCCTCTTTAATTTTAACATAAATATTTACACGTTAAATTTTTTTTTATCGATTTGGGGACCTTTTTTCTCCAGGGTATACCACTTTTTTAGCGTTACCTGGGACAAGCCTAGTCTAGGGTTTAGCCATGCAAGTGAGCTTACAAAAAGTTATCTAAGGGAGACTTTGCCAAAAGTTTCTCGATGAGAATGATGAATATTGACTTTGCTGCAATTCTGCATGCAAACCGATCTTTTGTTGACACATTTCCCTTTTTGGATATATTCTGGCTAGCCCTATCTGTGATTAAAGACATGACTTACCTCAGAATTCGAAATGAGCATGAACAAAGAGGAAGTCGAAGTAGGCGCGGCTGAGTTTGGTGTCTGTTTCACAACTGCCCAGTGTAACGTCTGAGAAAGAGAGTCATGCAATCCATTTCCTTGAGGCAACCGAAGAAGAAAAAACGGCTGGCCTACCGGCGAGTACTGCATTTTTTTTACCACCACCCTCATCACCATTGTTTTTTTTTCTACACTATCTGCCAGAAATCCACACTTGATCTTTGCAGAATCCTTATGAATGTTTGGGTTTGACAAAATTCTTACAAATTCATTCAGTTTGGAAAATGTAATTATCTTTTGCTCTTCCTTTGCAAATCTTAACAGTTTCATGTAAACTTTAAAAATATGTATTTTCTATCCTATTTGATTCTCAAACTTGCTATTTTTGGAAACAATTTAAACACAGATACACATTGACACAGGGCACATAAAGTATCTATTTTTTTCGGCATGAACTCAATCATTACTGACAAGAGATCAAAAGGACATTTTACTTTTGAAATTGACATGTGAATAAAAATTTTTCAATTGTCAATCATCAGCCAGGTGTTTGATGCCTCATCGTTAGTGAGGCATTTCAACGCAGTCATCCAAGGCTATATGACACAAGCCAACCCCCTCCTCATCAGACTGAGCACTTTTATCAAATCATCATGAACAGCCTCCCTGACTAACACCCAATATAACACCTCTCTCAACAATGTCCAGATCATAGAGAAGCCAGAACCTTCAATGCAGGATGGCATCCACAGTAGAAGGAGCACTCACCTTGGGGCAAAAGGTGAGATGAACACAGAGAACCATCAAGATAAAGATGCATGCAAACTCCTCAAAGACAGAAAAGCTGTTCTGGCATCTTATTTCCAAAAGGTGCCATTCCTGTCATCCTGTATACACATCTGATCCAGGAAATGTAGTCATAAAGTATCTCAATGTGTATTTATGTTCGGCATTCCTAGATAGCCCTAAGACAGATGGAGGCAGCAGACCTTGCAGCTTACCATGGGAGCTTTGCCAACCCAGTGGAGGTGAAACAGAGCTCTCTCTAAATTCCCTAGATTGGAGAACGGGAATGGCAGAAGTGAAAGACAGTAAAGGGTGAGAGAGTAGATTAGGTACCTCCACTTGTCACTACAGCATACCATGATGAAAAGAGGCCCCAAACTTAATTAAAACAAAGTTTTATCATGAAAATGTTTATGTTATTATTAAGAGGAAAGACCAAAGTATTTTTTTATTTTAATAAATGTTTTAATCCTTTTTAGCATGTTTGAAATTTTGGTTAGAAATCTTGTTTTTTTTGTGTCAGTGGTTGACATAATATTTACAATTATTATTTTTCTGCCTGTTTTCCAGTGAAAAACACAATGATTTGGAAATTCTTGCAAAAATCAAATAATTGTTGGATTTTAATGAAACTTTCAGGTAGAGATGGGCGGTTTAACCGGAAAACTGACATTTTTCGGTTTCATCTTCACACTGTGAAACTGCATCAAAATTTTTTATAAAACTGAAATCATCCATTTTTTTTTTAAGTGCTATATTGAATGAAACGCTATTGAAAAAGACTTTTAGATGTTAACAAAATTAAATTTTATCAACATTTATACCATTGTAAGAGAACAAAAAGTTTGAACTAAAATATGTTAAAAACATTTTATTGACTAGTTTTAAGAAATAAATGTAAAATCTATTTGTTTACAAAAGAAATGAAGAAAAAAAAGGAAATACGACAGATATGATACTTGAAAACCATAGACTGTTTTCAAACAGAAAAGGAAAATACAACATGATGTCTAAAATCTATTTATTTTCAGTTTTAAAAAAAAAAAAAACATTTTTTTTGTGGTAAAATTAAGTTAACAACAAAATAGCAAGTAAAAATAAAAAAAATAGTTGTCATTTTCATCTTAATGTTAAATTTTATGAAGTCAGATTTTTTTGTAAGGATTTTCTAGTAAGCCAGTATGGCAATCACAAAAAACCTTGTTGTAAAAAAAAAACAAAAAAAACAATGAATGATGATTTTTTATAAATAACTGTTTTTTATCTAGGGAATGCACCTAATTTAGATATTAAGAATAATTAAAATAGTTAATTTCACTTTTAAAATGTGTATATTTCCAGATATGCGAGTCTCTACTGTAAAATTGTTTGTTTTCTACAAATAAAATTGTTTCTATCTGGCGAATACACCTAAAATTAGATATTAAAAAAATAATTTTAATCTCAGTTTTAAAATGTGTATATTTTTAATCTCAGTTTTAAAATGTGTATATTTTCAAAATTGCAAGTCATTTTTTAAAACCCAAAGTAATATCTTTTATAGCCATATTTCGTTCAGGAGATGCACAACTAAGTTTAGAATAGGTCACGTGACTCAGGTTAATAGTCCACAGTCAGTACACGTCAATGAAGTTCCACGTCATGTGAAGGACTTGTGTCCTTTCATGGGATTAGTCCCAACATCTACACATGACAGCAATTCTGAAGAGAGTGAGCAGTTAGTAAATTTGAGATCAACCCTACTAGGAGAACCTGATCACTCCCCCCCGATAATGAATCCTTTGAAGATGAAACAATCTCAGAAGATGACTCCCCAACTGTCAATGGCCAAAATACTAATGCGGTACGTACTGCTAGCTCTCCTGGTGGCAGTTCATCTGAGGACAAAGCTAGTATTGCTCCACTTCGGAGGAGTACCCAGCAAAAGTGACCTGTATTTTCTGTGATCATGAGATCAGGGGGGAGTGTGGTGAACAATTACATAGAAGCAAGAGAGTCAGAGTGACTTGCATCTGGTGCAAAGGAAAATAAGTTCCTCACCTCAACACACAACATGTAGCATCAGCATTTTGTTCCTTGAAAATGGCATGAATCTCCTCTCTTCATACTGGATTGTTCTACTAGTGTATGTTCTGTAACGATGGCTTTTGTACAGCTTAGCATGGTTTGACCAATAGCAAGTCGTGTGCTAATTGGTCGGAATGGAGGATGCTATTTGACTGGTAACTGAGGACAAAAGTGAAAAACGCTAATTGGTTAGTCAGCCGTGGTGTTGGTATGATAAAAGAGGGCTGAAGCAGTGGGAAGGATTGTTTTTTTTGATTTTGGTGTGTGGAACTCAAGAATGGCAGATTCAAAAAGAGGTATTTTGTATTGTACAAATGACATCCGATGAATAGAGACTCATTTAATTACATATATTTATGGCTTAAAGTACTCAATATCATGGATTAAGCATATGTAACTATAAACGTGGACACTGAAGCCAACACTCAGAGGCAACAATCTGTTTCATGCTAAACACAATGGCCTGACAACAGCATTTAGCATGAATCAGACTTCAATGTCAACTTATATGTCTGCCTGCTTAGTATTATTTTGGGCCTGTTTTTTTTCTTGTTTATTGGAAACTTTGTCAATTCTGTTTCTTGGGCATTTCTGCTAATTACATTACTTAACTATGGCTAATTAATTTACAAATAATATAATAATTATATAGACATATTAAGTAAATAATATATGACACTCTCTCTCTCATACCTATTTCACAACTGCACAAAATTATCATGTTCTCAACTTTTACTTTTTGAATATATTTTAATGAGATGGAATTCAATCTGAGGATTGAATAGTCATTTTATAAAGGCAACTTTCATTTTGAGGTTAACAGGGCAAAATAAGAAAAGCAATTTGAGTTAAATGTATTGCTTTACTATATGGGGGCATGGCTGAGTAGTTAGAACATTTGCCTTGACCATAAGAGACAGGTTCAATCTCACCATAGTCAATTTGTTAGGAAGATGACTTTTGATGTTATCATTCTGGGAAAGCAATCTGAATATGTGGTACCTATAGAAAGTGCCTGAAAACCATATCACAGTTTGACCCAAGCCTTGTTAATGAAATTAGTAGATATAACTGCTGTCAATGAATGTTCTGAGGGTTTTAGTATACTGGCTTTGTTCAAACTATTGATCACACCAGATAATGCCCTCTCACCTGGAAACTATAATTAATATCTGCTCAGCATAGTTGCAGTATAAACTATGAGTGTTGAACAACCAAGAATGTACCGGAGTAGCCATCTGCAAGAAAGATTGGCTTTACCACACAAGTACAACTCCAAATTTCTAGCAACTGATTGTCTAGCATCTCTTTTACTCTGAAAATTATGAGCAAACATCTGAACTTCAAGACATATTTATCAGGTAACAAGGTAGCATTGTATATGGCAAGCAACCACTTGTGGCGTGGTTGGTGCAGTTCTGTTGATTTAATAATAGTTTAATGATAGGATAAGGAAAAAATAAGAACCGTTTATAAATCTAGCATGTTTCACTTTTATTAAAGCTTCATCAGAAAATGAGATATGAGAAAAAAGAAAGAAAAACTTCTGGCATTTTTAATTTTTGTGTTGTTTCTTTATTCATTGGTTAAGCAGACTTCACATCTAGTCAAGCAACATTTGTGTATATAATTTGTCTGTGTAAGTGTATCATAATTCTAGTTTGTCTATGCAGGATTCGAACGATAATGTATATTCATTTGTGTGTGAGTGTGCCGAGTAGGCATTCTTATTTTTGTTTGGTGGTTGTCTGCATATTGATCTGGAGACATTTTCTGCGAGGTTGAAAAATTTATGTAACACTGGTTGTTGTTGTTGTTGTTGTTGTAGTAATAGTAGACATATTTTAGATTCTTTAAATATGGATTTGACAAAAAACTCTAAAAATTTCACTTTTTTTTTTGTCAAATTAGTTGCTTAAAAAAAGCATATTTGTGGATGGGGGTGATTTTACACAAACATTAATTTATACAACAAACCAGTTACAAAAGGGGAAGTGACTTGATATAAAAAAAAAAAAAAACTTCATCAAATGGTACAGTTGAAGCCAGGCTTAGTTTCAGGTCCTTTATATCCAAACAAGATGGTCATAGATTGTTTATTTAACTTGTTTATTTAAATAAGGCTTCCTTTTTCCTAGCAATCCAGAACGCTTCTTTAATAGCCAATTTGTATGGATGGTATGTTCGCTCCATCAGACACACTTTCTCTAAGAGAAAGAATCAAAATTACATTTTTGTTTACACCAATTGTTATTAGGTTGGTGCAAAAATAATGTCGTTTTCTCACATAGTAACATATGTGAGAAAACGACATTATTTTTGCACCAACCTAATATTTGTTGATAACAGAAGAAAGCTATAGAAGAAAGATTTATTCTCCCTTTTGTATTTCCCTCATTATGGGCATTATTAATATATTCGTGATATAATAACATTAATATATTCGTGATATAATAACATTAATATATTCGTGATATAATAACATTAATATATTCGTGATATAATAACATTAATATATTCGTGATATAATAACATTAATATATTCGTGATATAATAACATTAATATATTCGTGATATAATAACATTAATATATTCGTGATATAATAACATTGATATATTCGTGATATAATAACATTAATATATTCGTGATATAATAACATTGATATATTCGTGATATAATAACATTAATATATTCGTGATATAATAACATTAATATATTCGTGATATAATAACATTGTACTTCACAGACGGGAAGGAACTGAAAGGAAAAGGAATAACAAACATGGTTTGTTCTCAGACAGACTTTTATACCACTAAGACAAAGACAAAACTATATATTCATATATACACATGTCCCACATGGGAAATAATATATCACATATAGCTACACAGCAAAGAAGAGTGTAAGGAGAAGCAAAAATAGTAGAGTCTTATGTATGATATAGAGATACTCCTGTGTTTGGAGAAGCCATATTTAGGAGGCCAGATTCATCTATGTCTCAGGTAAGGATATATTCCATGAACAAGGAACCAGTGAATCTCCGGGTTTTCCTAAATTGAGGACTGTGAGCTGGAGTTTCTTTCTACATCTGGGAACGATATATTCCCAAAGAAGAAAAACAGCACCATGGACTTGTAAGCTGCTGGAGAGGCAGATTTAACCTCTACCCAGGCAACCTTAAGGTTTAGCTGCTCGTAAACAAACTGCATTTGACTGCCACTTTTGTCACTGTATGGTGTGACATCACTAAGAAACTGTCATGTGACCCGCATGCCTTATCCCCATGAAAGGGAGATAAATGCCTTCTTTATCCCTATATGGCAAATGTTTCAAAAGGCCACAATGTTCTAACATAACAATCAGTTTAAATAAAATATAATTTGAATTCTCTAACACTGACATGGCAAACACATCATACAAATTAGTTATTAAGAAAGGATTCTGGATTGCTGAAACTAGAGAGCCTTCTTATTTAAAGAAGTTAAATCATGTATGACAGTCCGGGGAAGGGGGAGATTTTGTAGAATTATAACAACCAACCACAAATTCAAACAATATGTGCAGGTGGAGTGAGGAATAGTAGCTTGGAATGAGAAATCAGGGAGAAGAGTTCAAAATTTGATTTCTCATTCCAGTTCATTACCAGTTGTTATTGTTGATGTGCCCAAGCGAATGTGGTAAGGACATTCACTTATGCACAAATACCCTCGGAAAAGGTATGAATCTATCTTCCCCACTTGACCCTAGCTATGGACTAACTTAAATAAGAAATTGGGTCCAATAGCAAATAGTCTATCGCAGAAAGTAATGGCAAGTTAATCATGAATTGAAGTGAAGAGACATGATCACCAAAATGTACATCAGGCATGACACTTGAACTTAGGCAATATTTGAACAGGTTTTTTTTTTTCTGTTTCAGTCAAGTAATGTCTATTTATTGTATTCTACAAAAAAACAACAGACTTTGAAAACTAAAAGAGTCTGTCTATATTTCTGAGATGAGGTTAACATTATTTGGACTATTGTCCTCACCTTTGAAACCATATTTATTACAACGTTTCCGCCGTTGTACGCTTCGGCCTTCTTCAGGTTAGATCCAGTGACAGGACCCAAAAAGAGCGCGAGTTCAATACCCAGTTAAGGCAGTGGAGAACTTTCACAGGGAAATTAACAGGAGATAACTGATAACTGACATCCATCAAACATGGCACGTGGAACTAGAACAGTCTACTCTACCCCAGTGAGCGAAATAAAGGGTTCAGTTCGACATTCCAACCATCTGAAGAAGCGTACAACGGCCGAAACGTTGTAATAAATATGGCGACAAAGATGAGGACAATAGTCCGAATAATGTAAATAATAGACTTTGAAAAATCTTCAAAATTCTATCTTTCTTCATTTTTACATTTTCAACACCGTAACATGGACACGAATCTCATCTTCCAGCAATAAAAATGTCATTAAGACATCTTGTCTTTTAAAACTTGTTTGAATGAACATTGACTGTAAAAATAAAATTCAATTAAAAATGTTGTTTAATTTTTATTGTTATTTTGGGTTTTTTTTTTAATTTTTCGATACATCCAAATCAAAATTGTATATTTTTATTTTAAAAGTTTAAAATTTTTAAACTTAAAAATATACAATTTTGATTTATAAAAGTAAAAACTTATTCGAAAGTAAAAAATAAATTACAATAAAAATTAAAAGTAATAGACCTTATCAGTGAATTTCATAAACTTTTTTTTTTAATAATTGTTTTTTTTTTAAATTGCAAAAAAGCTGAAAAGTTCCGGTAAATTTACTTTTTTTTTTAATCCCCGCGCTAAATATCTATTAAAATTTTCTGAAATCGTCAGATTTCCGTGTAAATGTACATGCTGAACTCAAAATAATTAAATTTTGAAAAAAAAAATAACCGTTTTTGTAGATAATCATGCTCTTTTACAAAGTTCGCGAAATTTAGAATCATTGCCTGAATTTTTTTTGACAACCCCCACACAGATATATACGCGCGTGCGTGTGTGTGTGTGTGTGTGTATGAAAATAAATACAAAAGAAAAACTTATCTTAGGTGACGTATATTCGTCCTCTGATGGACTATGGCAAATGTGCCTTAAAAACTAAAAAGTCTAAGTCCATCATAGGATGAAATCCGTCACCTAAGTTTTCCTTCTGTATTTGTTCGTATTGTCCCTTTTACAGATACATTTTTAATTATATATGAAATTATATAGATGTGCATGTTATTTATTGTCAATTTATTTATTTTTTTATATAGATTGTAAAAAATTTTCTTTGGCCCCATTATTGACAAGTGTGCTTTCAAGGGAGATAATTTAAAATCTGCGCGCCAATTATTTAAAAAGCAAAACACATTGTCTTTTTAAATTGAGAGCTCACTTAGTTTTTAAAGAGGAATCTTGGCGATATTAAACTTTAGCACATTCCCCCCACAAACACACACAAAGACACTGTCGATCATGCGAAGTTTTTTGTCTTTTAGTTCTTTTTTAGTTTTAAAAAAAAATACGAATATTTTTCTTAATATTTCTTCCGTAATTTGTGGATTTTTATTTTAAATAATACATTTCATTATTTCTTTCTGACTTTCATTTTAGAAACTTTTTGACAGAAGAAACATTTCATTTTTTACAGCTTTTTAAAATAAAACCATTGCTAGTGTTTGTAAATTAAATTTAATTATTAATAATTGCAACAATCTAACTGTTATTTTAAATTAATTTTATTAAGTTAAAGTAAACTTTTTAAAAATAAGTTACTTTTCAAGTTTTCATTGTGTTTCAATTTCACTTTATTTTTTTAGAGGTGGGTCGAATTTTTTTTTTTTTTTTTTACCAATAAAGATATTAAAAATAATAATGTGAGTGTTTTTTTGTTTTTTTAAATAAAAATGTTTGAAATTTAAATAATCGTTTCATATGGTTAGAGGCCATTGAGATTGAGTCCATTTATTTTAAAATTAAAAGAAAATCTTTTTTTTTTTTCGTTTCACCAGATGAGCCGCAGTCTCTGCCCTTCATCTTTTGAGAATCGAAAGAAATTTATTTTCTAATTATAATTCCGTCATAATTTTCATAGAAGAGTTGGAATTTAAATTCAAAATTTAAATCCATGACTTCCTTGTTTGTGTCAGTCAAAGAAAAACAATTCGAACGGAGCTATTTTTACTAACCAGTATTTACAATAAAACAATTGTCATTCATTTTTTATTTAATTTCTCTATGAAACGACACTAACAATTAAATATCTGAGCTAAAACGAAATGAAAAAATACCGTTTATTTTGCAGTATTTTCAAAACAAACAAAAATAAAAAAGCAAACATATCCAAATTTGTTTTTTTTTCTTTTCTTTTCAAACAACTTTTTACTTACCATGTTTAAATCACTTAAAATGCTTCGTTTCCCGGTCGATTTTCTTTGTTGCTTCGAAGATCCGTTTGTTTTAGGGTACATTTTTCGTCAACTAAGCATCCCTCCTTTACAGGTAAAATACTATCAGAGTAATAAAACAACCATAAACTGACAATTAATAAGAAAAACTGACGTTCCCCCGTTACAGTATCTACTACAGCGCCGCCATATTGTTTAAGACTAAAAAAAAAACTCGAAAAAAAAATGTCTTGTTTGTTACGACGTCAGTTTTGTCAATAGAAATTTTATTAATTTTTTTCAAGACCAGATGATATTTTTATGCTATTTCAGAATCTTAACACAATAATCTTTTATAAATTATTTACAAATTATAAATAAAATGTATCAGTTTAACTATCTTGGTTCTGTATTTTATTTTATTTTTACCAAACTTTATACAATAATAAATAAATTATTTATTCAAATTTTTAATCGATTGATTAAATTTTTTTTTTTTTTTTTTTTACTTCAACGAGTTTCCATTCAAATTTAGAAAATTAAGAGCAGTACAACAGAAAATCATGTAAAAAATAATGTCAGAAACAAACTTTTAGATGTGAGTTTGGCGCAATCAAGGGGGACATAAATTTTTTTTATATTTATTAGTCTCATATTGCAAGAAATCTACTATTTTCGTGGTCGTTTTAAAACCAATTTTGATAATAAAGACTTTTTTTGTCTTTATTATCAAAATTAAGCAAAATCTGTTCCCAAAGAAAGCACGTTATATTGTTATACAATTTAAACTCAACTTTATTGACGGGAAATAAATTTTTTGCATATTTGATAAAAAATTAAAAATACAATCTGCAAAATCGCAGATATTTTTTTTTTAAACAATAACCTAAAAAAATGGATATGACCCCTCAACTGTAATTCTGGTAGCTACTTAAAAAATACAAGGGTGCTGAAAAGTTCTCGACCCTACAATCTTACAAAAAATAAAAATGTTGGCTAAATGATCAACAAACGGAAGGACATAGAGGCATAAGCTTGGAAAATTCTTGGTCAGACCGCGAAGTTTTCAGCACTTATCATAGGTGACATCCAATAATTTTTTTTTTAAGTAATATAATAATAATTAACTCCCTGAACACTTAGGTTAAAAAAAAAGACAGTTGTAAAAATTTAATTTTTAGGACAGATAATGAGGAAAGAGGGCTTGAAAAATTTGACGCTCACAGGACATGAAAGCAAGAAGAACAGAGATAAACAGTGAATAACCTACCTAACAAGCCTGTGTAAAGGGTTGGCAGAAACAGATTAGCGGAGCTAGCAAAAAGACATATCTTTAAGCACTACAAAGGACAGGAACTTGTGAGCGCCATGATTGCCTACAATCATGGCAAATGCAATAAGACATTGTTAAAACATGAATATTTGCAATTTTTACTTAATATCAATTTGACAATATGCTTTAAGTTATTTTTCCATCATGACGGAGAAATAAGCAAAAAAAATTATTTGCTAAGAACAATGTGCCTGTATAATATAACTTTTGATAAACATGAAGACTCATTGTTTTTTTCAAATGCAAGCAAGTTTTTACGGTCTGTAAAAACGAGATTGTTCTTCTTTAAACAAATCTTTTTTTAGCATTTTTCATCAAATTGATCTTTTTACCTTAATAGATCTGTAGATATTGGATATTTTTTAATTGATTCAATACCAAGCAAGGTGATAATGCCACTGAGATGCAAGGAGCTACTAGAAGTGAACGAGAAAGAAAAGACTTTTTAGAAGGAAACAGACACCCAATCCTAAATAGGAAACAAGAGATAAACATCTGTAGTAAGTGTGAAATAATAATTCTTTTCAACCATTCTTTTTAAATTCGGAGGAGCGCGGAAAAAGACGGAAAGGATTTATGAGCATATGTGAAATTTTCTTTGGACCAATGTAAACCTTACTTTAACAGAAATTGACCAGTGACTTTAAAAGAAGGAGGAAAAATATTCACAAGCATATATGAAATTGTTTTTAGACCAATGAAAATGTTGCCTTCACAAATTAACCAGTCAGCCTAGAAGAAAAAAGTAGTGAACCTATGCAAAATACTTTTTGATATGAAATGAAGATAAAAATTAAATTACTCAAAGAAGAGTGTCAGAAGTTATGTGAGAAGTATCATTTCAATTCCTCCAGACCTGCATTGAACTTCTTACCAGTGTAAAATTATTTGCCAAATATATTACCAGCTTCCAACTAAGCATGGAACACTTCAAAGAATTTTCTCTCAATCCAAGAAAGTATTTCAAAGTATTTCAAATTATCTTTGTCTACTTTTGAACATATACAAACCATATACCCTTTCAATGAGCAACAAACTCTCTTACCTTTTGTTTTAAACATTTTTTAATATTATTTTGTGTCAGATCATTTAATCTGTTGTATGAACATTTCCTCTTCATCACAATACGTTAAACGTACAAACTTTAAATATTCTCCTTTATTTTCCTGGAATGAGTAACTCACACTGTCATTCAATATTGTGTGTCTGAAAACCAACATTTACAGAAAATCTGCACCAAATCGTGTAATAAAACTGTAATAAAACTATGACATTATTTCATTAATAATTAATTATTCATCATCTCACATTCAGCATGGCCTCATATTCCAGGAGAATAAATTTAAGTCTTTACATGTCTAAAGTCATGTAAAAGGTTTTGTTTCAGTTCTTCACAACCAGCCATGCCATTGACGCCAATATAAAATTACTCGCCAATTACATTATCAACCTCCAACCAGCACATCAAAGAATTTTCTCTCAATCCAAGAAAGTATTTCAAACTATCTTCATTTACTTTTGAACATATACAAACCATATACCCTTTCAATGAGCCACAAGCTCTATTACCTTTTGTTTTAAACATTTTTGAATGTTATTTTGTCTCAGATCATTTAATCTGTTGCATGAACATTTCCTCTTTATGAAAATACATTAAAACTATGGACTTTAAGAATTATGATTTATTTTCCTGAAATGATTATTTTCCTGATTTATTTTCCTGACACTACTTCAAGCATATGAATCCGTGAATGAATTAGTTATCTTGTTTTAAATGTTACTGTGTAAGGTTGTTTCAACTGCGTAAGAACAGGAAATAGGAAATGCATATTATTAGGAAGTGTAGGATAGATAGCAACTGACCCTAGACTTGAAGAGATTAAGATGATAGTGATTAGAGAAGCATCATTTCAGTAGTTTGTTCCACAAAGTAACAGTTCTTAGGGAAAAGCTGATTGAGTGGAACTTCTCTCTCAGTGGAATATGCAGGAAATGAGTATGAGTTGATCCTGTGTACATGGAATGGCAGGCCATAGTTTTGAAGGTCTGAAAAGGTAGAATTAAAGAATGGAGCTGATCTGAACATTTGACATGGAAATAACAATGGAGTAGAGAGAGGTTTAGCTACGAATGTCTGAACTGGAGGAACTAAAGAATGTGTGGTGATTATCATCACCATCACATACATACATACATACAGATCATATGACAAGTATTCATTGGCTAATCTCAAAACTAGCTCACTGATTGGTCAATTCTGACCAATCAGATCGCATGCAAGCAAGGAATGATATTTCCCACACACTAAGCTGGGAGCTGATCACATGATACACCACCTTATATAAACAAAACATGAGTAAGCCTTTTCCTCCGTTTTCTCTTTCGTCACCTTCCTTGCTGCCAAAATGTGACCTTTAAGAACTCTCATCTTGACCGTGAGGTCAGACATTAACAACATTCATGCAAGTATGAACTCTTAACTCTTCTGAACTCTACCATCTTTTCCAACTCACATTTCCTAACATACAACAGGAACTTTATTCTTCTACAACTAGAGTTTAATAATCAATTCAACTTCATGAGCTCCAGTACAAATATTTCCCAAATCTAAGAGACGTAACTCTATCAAACCTTTAGCTTATATGCATGTACATCAAAACAAATAATTTTCAAATGTTATGTTTTGAACCATTACGTTCTGTCTTGTATTTTTGCTATCTGCTATTTTAGGTCAAATATACATTTGATGATGACCTCCAGCATCTTTGCTTGTACTTTGCCACATCATTCCTAATCAAAGTTAAATAAATGTGATGGGATCTGCTACATCTGATTGACGATCCTACACATTTTTATTGCTGACACGTTGTCCATCTCACACCTCGCCACAAATGGAGCTCATCAGAAAATTTTCCATTGAAATAACGATAGAGTAGAGAGAGGCTTAGCTGTAAAGGTTTGAACTGGTGGAACCAAGGAATGGAGCTCATCAGAACATTTTCCATGGAAATAACGATAGAGTAGAGAGAAGCTTAGCTGTAAAGGTCTAAACTGGTGGAAAAAAGGAATGGAGCTCATCTAAACTTTTTCCATGGAAATAACGATAGAGTAAAGAGAGGCTTAGCTGTAAAGGTCTGAACTGGTGGAACTAAGGAATTTCTATGGAAATAACGATAGGGTAGAGAGAGGTTTAGCTGTAAAGGTCTGAACTGGTGGAACTAAAGAATGGAGCTCATCTGAACATTTTCTATGGAAATAACGATAGAGTAGAGAGAGGCTTAGCTGTAAAGGTCTGAACTGGTGGAACTAAGGAATGGAGTTCATCAGAATATTTTCCATGGAAATAACGATAGAGTAGAGAGAAGCTTAGCTGTAAAGGTCTGAACTGGTGGAACTAAGGAATGGAGCTCATGTGAACATTTTCAATGGAAATAACGATAGAGTAGAGAGAGGCTTAACTGGTAAGATCTGAACTCGTAGAACTAAAGAATGTTTCTCATCTAAATATTTGACATGGAAATCACAATCCTTGGGAGATAGAACTCGTTTCCATGGGAACATGTCGTCATCTAAGGGGAGGAAAGCCTCAACAGAAAATCAACCCTTCATCAGAGTACAGGGGTTGGGCATAGAACTAATCACCCCACCCTGTGGAAGAATTTGATTAGAGACCTCACCAAGAGGCTTTATACACCATGAAGTAAATAGCAAGAAATTATTTATGTATCCCATGATATTACAAGGATTTATTTAACATATACATGATAACTTTCACTTGACCTCATAGTAAATTCTAATAACACAGGGAAAATCATACAGATGGTGCCAACTGCATTCGAACACATTATACATATATGTGTAGTGTAACACTTATCGACACAGAAAGTGGGCTCAGTGATAAAAGTTCAAGTTGCACTCTAGTCTGTTGCATTCACTTTCACACCATTACTTTTAAGAAAGGTATGACTCCATCCCTTCTCTCCTCCTCGCACACATAGGTTAAATAGCAGCACTGATTGGGGGTCTCTAGCTTTGCATTGCATTCAGTTTGAGAAGTAAAACCCAGAATTCCAAATCATAGAGAAGGCAATAGAAAACTAGTCCACTATGTTTCCCAAGAAGGTATGAGAATTCATAGATAATAAACAAAATTAATTTACAGAGAATGCCATGATTACCTATTTCCTGAAAAGATGTGTCATTTTTTTTAATCTGTTCTTTATAACTTTTCTTATCACTGTGTACTGATTTTAATATTACCACCTGTTTAATATTACCAACTGTTTAATATTACCACCTGTTTTAATTTTAGTCATTATCAGTGTGACTAAAGTAAATATCACTGGCAGAAGGTAAAAAAAAGTGATGAAATTTACAAAAAAAATTATCAACTCTTGGTATTCAATATAGGTGCTAAATATTAAAAATCAAGAAAAAAAAGATTGTAAAATAATTAAGTAATCATTACACACAGAACAAGATTAATAACTGTACAACTTTTATGATTTTTAATCATCATATATTTATTTTAAGAGACATGTTTTTATAATTATTATTTTTACAACAGAAGCCTATCCAAAAGTCCTGGGTAAGATGATAAACTACATCCGGCAGCAAGGTCTCTGATTGGGAGATTGAAGGTTTTGAGGAGCATGGAACCACCTCTTAATTGCTGTTCTTCCCATGTCCACAATGACCCAGGGTGGTAATACCTGTTAGGGTCCCAGCTATGGGCAAATAGTGAAACACAAACAAAAATCAACAGTACACTTTCATAATAAAATGACCAACAATCCATTTTTATAGCAAAATGACAATCAATGCAACACTAAAAAAAAATAAAAACACATTTTTATAGTAAAATTACCATCAATAAATTTTATGATCTACATTTATATATCTAAAAAAAAAACATACATTTACCCTGAAAGTATGAAATTATATACAAAATATCTGTTGTTAAAAGCATAAAACTACGTACAAAATATTTAGATTTTGGCATGAAATAACCCATAGAGATGTTGATATGCTGCTAAACAAATTCAACCAATCAACTGGCCATTTTGCTGTGTCTTCTTTAGTCACGTTAAAGAAACGAGTAATCTCCCTTGACACAGTCTGTTTTATTTATGCAGTGTTTCTCAACTTTCACTTTTAATGCACACCTGCAGAATAATTAAATAATTAAAACTTTGGGGCGCACTTTAAAGTTTAATAAGGAAAAATTAGTCATGAAATTTGAGAATATTAAACTTTGGTTTAGCATTCCCAACGAAGGTTAGTAGTAAGGTTTTCATTTAAAAGGATTTTGGAAGATCTGCTATTTTCTTTTCAGAGTTGCTGACAATAACAATGTATGTTTGAATAAAATAAAAAATCATTTACCTCTACGGACTTTCTAAGAAAAATCCGAAAAAATTTTAACTGCCTTCTTTGAACTTAAATTTCAGTTCTGTTTGAACACTCTAAGCTAAAAAGCAATGGGGTGAATTTCAAAATTGCACTGAAAAATTACAAATAATTGAAAAAAATATCAAGGTTTTTAGACTGAAGCTGAAGAATATTTTTTCTGTCGAATCTGAAAGAAAATAAATAACTAACATCTTTTAATTATACCAGCACCATTTCTCAAAAAAAAAATATTTTTTGAGTTTTTTATTGAATTGTTTTTGGCAAGATATGGGACAAATTTTTTGTATGTTCCCACTCAATTGCATAATTTTTATTGAATTTTTATAATAATACAGTGTAACCCGGATATAAGAGAGTTGTCGGGACCGGATAATAATTCTCTTATATCCGGGGTTTCTCTTATATCAGGGTTTGGTCTATTTTGTTTAGGTAAGTATGGCTCTAAATCTCATTGCAGAAAAAAAAGTATCCTTTTTGGTGGTACAGTGTAACCCGGATATAAGAGACCCGGATATAAGACCCTGATATAAGAGAGATTTTCTCTGGTCCCAAATTAGAGCCCTACTTAGCTAAACAAAATAGACCAAACCCGGATATAAGAGACGTGTTATCCGGTCCCGGCAACTCTCTTATATCCGGGTTAAATTCCTTGAGAATAGCAAAAAGGAAAGGATTATCCATTCCTTCTAAAATACAGTGTAACCCTGATATAAGAGAGTTGTATGGAACTGAGACGAAGTCTCTTATATCCGGGTTTTTACTTATATCCGGGTTTGGTCTAATTTATATACATTAACACAGGCTCTAAATTGGGACCAGAGAAAATCTCTCTTATATCCAGGTTTCTCTTATACCAGGGTCTCTTATATCCGGGTTACACGGTATTAAAGAATTTAGCAACCAATTTTTATTATTACTTGACAACAACTTGACTTAAACATGGAAGCCATGTACTTGGTGTCTCTAGCGTTTTAAAAAAGATGATTTTTTTAAAATATAAAAATAATTCGTAAATTACTGTTCTGTTAACTTGGGGCACACCTAGCTACCTTTCAGGGCGTATTAGTGCAGCAGGGTGCACCAGTTGAGAAATACTGTATTAGACTGTGAGTGAAGAGTAATGTTTTCACTTTAGTGACAGTTTTAAAGCTCAGGTAACTCTCACTTTCAAAATACCCCCTATTATAATTTCAAAATACCACTCATAAAACTCACTTTCAAAATATTCCCCATAATTCCCATTTTCAAAATACCCCCACAAATCTCACTTTCAAAATCCCCACCCAATAAACTACATACTTTCAGTATGTTTCAATGACCTCCTTAAGGAAGCTAGTTGCTTGCATTTTGTTGGCCTTTACACATGCAAAAAAATGTTCCTTTGATGACACCTTTCAGCTTCTGGAAGAGCCGTAAGTCACATGCTTCTAAATCTATTATGCACAGAGAATGTTCCAGGACTGGTGAGACATTGTCTACTTCCCATATACATTTTCCAAGATGGCTTCTAGTTGTGAATTTGTATATACAGTGTAACCTGGATAGAAGAGACCCTGATATAAAAGACCCTGATATAAGAGAAACCCGGATATAAGAGAGATTTTCTCTGGACCCAAATTAGAGCCTGTTAATGTATTTAAAATAGACTAAACCCTGATATAAGAGAAACCCGGATATAAGAGACTTCTACTCCAGCCCCGGCAACTCTCTTATATCCGGGTTACACTGTAAAATTTTTTCATGTTTAACTAATTTTGGGAATTCATTACATTGGGTTATTCTAGTTTTTCATTCTGTCTTGTTAAAGTGTTAGTATATCACAGATATACAAATGCCTATAGTTGACCTTGGAGAGCAAGGAGATCTTGTCAGAGTTAGCTCCTCCTTGGCTCCTTAAACCAGAAGAGAACAGGTCATTTCGACCTTGACCTTTCGGTTGTGCTCCCTACACGCTGTTAACCCGAGGTAGAGACTAGCAAGTTACCTTTTCAGTTTAGTTATATTACGAACCTAGTTGTAATATACTTCTAGGCATTTTTAGGTCTTGGTTTTCTTTTAGCTAAGCTCTACTCATTTTTTAGATAGACTTTACTGTGTTAACTTACCAATTCTCTTGCTAGTCTCCCTTACCACAAGACAGTGACTTCTTGCTAAAAATAGGGTCGGTGACTGAAACAGTCGGTACACAGGCTTCTGGCCTCCGTGGCCAGGATGTCAATCATCGGGCTGTGTATTAAGTTTCGCTCCCATTTCTTTTTGTCTGCCAACTTGACAATAGTTGGAAACTTCTTTTCTCTCTCTACTTCGCCTCTTGCTTCTGGCTCCTTGCCAATTCTCGGCATTCCGTCCCTACTGGCTGCCTGCACGTCGTCCATAACCTTTCCCGTACACTACGTATGTAATTATTATGGGAGGTTACTAATATCGGACTCGACCGGCAGACACGCAATGCCTGCACTGGACCTTTTGACATGCCCGAACAACATCGCAAAGCCAACTCCTCTTTCCTTCCCGACACATCAAGTTGGCATCCCAGCAACAACCAACATCAACCTCAAACTACAATGACCAGCAGCAATTATCTGTAACGACCAACATCAACTTCAACTGCAATGACCAACTGCAACGACCAACAGCGATCATCTGCATGACCAGCAGCGATCACCTGTAACAACCAACCTCGACCATCAATGCCTGCACCAGAACTTCTGCATCTCTACCGTTCCGACCACCTTTATTTCTTTATTACTTTTCTAGAATAAATTAGCTTATATCTTATATATCCTCGTTCTGTCGTCTATGTTGTTTCACCTTGTCAGATTTAACGTCTTCGAAAATGTTAGCGGGCCTCTTGCGACCTCATCACCCTTTTGTGATACGGGGGCGCTCGAGGGGTCCGCTACAACCTAGATATTTCTTCTAACTTTCCAAGAATCCTATTAGCAAAATCAATATATTGGCTACTAGAGGATTAAGGAAAGTGGGGAAAGGAAAAAAAACTTACCCCGTTCCAGCTCTTTTGTTTAGGGCTAATGCTTTAGGTTATTTATTTTTTAGATCACTTATTAAGGATCTCAACTGAATTTTTCCCAATTTAACCAAAAGCTTAATGTTAGTCTTTTGTTTTAAATTCATGATATTACAGAATTTGGTTCCCAAGAATAAGAAACCCACTTGGGAAAAGAAAAATAATAAAATCAAAGAACCAAGACTAAGTATAATGTTCAGATGTATTGGATATAAACTATATTTTATAGCCAATAAAACTTTTTTTACAATTCTGTACAAATGCAAATTAAGTAAGTGGCTTCTGGAACCTGATTAAATAGGACAAGTCACATAATATGCTTTCTATGACATTCACACGGTTTTACTCCAAATGACCTGGAAATGGGTCAGGGCTTTGGTTACTAAGTACATTCCTGTGCAAGACTCAGAAAAGATTTGTGAGCCAAACACAGGCTCACCATAAGCCATAAAAACGACTTGCTGTTAACAGCAAAAAACAGTTGGTGAAAGAGAATCAGTGAAAGACAGTTAGTGAAGGACAGTCTGCAAAAGAGAGTAAGCAAACCAAACCATGCCTCAATCATCAGCATACAAAGCCACAATAAAATTAAGTCTTATATCTCCTCTTTTTGTTCATTGTGTTTTAAAATTACTGCTATTGCACACAATCAGTCAGCAGTCACACACATTTCATTAGTGTGTTCTTCACACACACATACATAGTGGCGTACCATACTACTTGACTTCCTCACTTGTAACAAAAATACTTTGAAACTTTGCAGACACACTTGCAACAAATCATTTTGAACAATTGAACTATTGATCTCTTCATGGCCACAACAAAGAACATTGATTTTTAATATGTAAATACATGTATCTGGCTGCATAAATTTTATTTTCATATTAAGCTTGTTTTTTTCCTTTTCTGTGAAGATCATTTCTTCATGTTGTATAAAAAATTGTGTTGTATATATATATATATATATATATATATATATATATATATATATATATATATATTGTGTATATTTAGGCAGCAATTTTTCATTGATGCATGTTTCATTAAATAATATAGACAAGTTGTGTCTATTTATTTTAAGTAAGTTCCTTTCATGTTGTCTGATAAGCTTCATAACATTATTATTGAAAGACGAAAGGAAATCACCATATTGATACATGTTTAAATCCAAATCTAAGCTTTCAGCTGACATAAGCTATTATCAAAGACAATTACATTTCAATATATCAAACAATACACAGACAAAACGATAACTCATGTATATGAGACGTGGAACCGAAAATCGCATCGCATCTCGTATACACGAGTTTATTGTTGCTTTGAAATTTTTCATGCAACAAAAACAGACTATCATTATCGTTTCGTCTTTTTTTCAGATTATTCATAGACAGACATGATGATGCATTTGTTTAATATATATATTTATTTTTTATATTTATAAATATTTTTAAATTTGGTGTTTGCTTTAAAGAAAGTTTTTTTTAGGTCATAGTTTATCTGCTGTTTCATAATAAGTTAAAATGTTACATTTGATAACAAACTGTTCAGTCTGACATCCAGTGTAAAATATATATGGTCGTTCTTTGTCATTGTAGAGGGCTTACTTGTCCAAGTGATCCCAAGATCAAAGCCACCTGGAGTTCCAACTCCTGTAGGGCCACCCCTAGTAGTAAGGGGAAGGACCAGATTGAACATGACCCCACCCCCGAAGACCTCAATGGAAGAATAGATCTCATTGGCCACACTGATGGAAGAGGGCAATGCCAGTCAGGTTGGTGTAAACCAAGCAAACCTTGACAGACCAAGTATCTAATAGCCTGCTGCAATCAGGTTTGCCAGATCTTATCTGTCTCAATCCCTTTTGACCTGTGAGAAAGCCTAGTAGCATGCAAAAGTTGAGGCAGAGGGTGTGATATCAGGAGCACATCCAGTGAAAGAATGAAATAAAAATTTAGTTTATATTTAATTTGAATAAAGTGTTTATTTCATGTTTCATCTGTTTTACATTGTTAAAATGTCTTCCTTTCTCGCATTTCTCAGTACTAGGCCCTATAGGCCATCCCACCTACTTGAGTCTTAGGGGCATACAATCAAAGAGTTGGCACCAAGCATCATCAAACATCACCATGTCACTATTCTGGCCAAACATGTAGGCTTCTCCGTCACCCAGAGTTGTCCACTAGAATCAAATTCAAGTGAATGGCCTCATCAAACTCTCTTGTATTCACACCCATCTCCACCCTGCCACCAGAGGAGAGGAAAGAAATAAGGAGAGAGGATGATAATCCTGATAATCGGATGCAAGCTAGTGCTGACCAGAGCAGAGCAGTTTAGTCTTTAATATTCCAATACAGTTGTAGATAGAGTAATAGGATTTTTTATGTTTGCATCAGGAAATGAGTTCTGGTCTTTTGTTTCAAAATTTATATTCTTCCAGAACAGGTAATTTTCAGGTGGTGTTGTAAGCTGGTGCTGTTTTTCTTATTTTCCATGTCATCCATGCTTTTGTTTTTGAGACTTTATACATATTTTGAAAGGACTGTGCTATTTGCATATTTTATTGCTGCTAAATAATGTCCTGTGTGAGTAGCTTCTATGTTTCCAGGCATTCTGAATTATAAAGAAATTATTGAATTGTGATTTTTGCATTTTTTCTCCTCTAGGCAAAGGTTACATCATTTTATGACATAGCTGTAAGCTGATACTGTTTTTCTTATTTTCCATGTTATTTTTCACATATTTTGTTTTTGTTTCTGGGACTATTGTGATATTTGCATATATTTTGGTGTTAAATAATGTTTTGTGTAGCTTCTCTGTTTCCAGGCATTTTCTGTTATTCCAATATATATTTTTCTATATTTCCTTAATATTTGTTGTTGGCAGTTACTATTACTGGCCATGGCCATTTATTGATATTTGTGTGGTAATAAAATAAGAACATCCTATCTCATCTCTCACTTGTAACCATCTACTCTAATAAAATAAATGTTTTCAGTGAGAAAGACGAATTAGTCAAATAAAGCTTTGTGAGCTTCTACCTAGAATTGTTGCTATATTACAATTTATTTGTTGGTAGTTACCATTTACTGGGAAGTTGGAGTCTGTTCTACAATTATAGATGGGGTTTATGGGTGTTTGTGGTGTACCCATGATTTGACAACAATAGAATAACAAAAAATGTAATAAACAAAACCATCATCACTTTGATATTTCTTTTTTTATCTTGTTTTTTGATTTGGGTTTTTTTTAATGTGACTTATTTATATAGGTCAGTAGCTTTTTTTTTTTTATTGTTCCGGCTTCTTTTCTGGATATTTTTAGAAAATAATGCTTGTAGCACGTCTGTGATCAGAAGTGTCTTGTTGGCAATGTTCACCAAAGTCTAAAATAACAAATTCCAAATTGCTTTTATTGCCTTTGCATTTTTCCTGCCAAATGGTTGAGAAATCCACCTTGTGCCAAAGTTAGCCTCTTTCAACAAATAACTAAGTGCTCTAAAGTACCAACAGGGTAATTTAATGAATACAAATTGGCCACAGTTGTACAAATTATACCAGCATACTCAATAAAGAGCTGTCATGACTATTATTCTGCTAAATTAACCAAAGACAATCAGACATGTTCATTTATTTGGAGGAGATAAAGAGTAAACCTTATAAATGATTATAATACACTCAATAAACTCATGAAAATGAAATATTGTTAAAGAGTAAGGATTATGAACAGAATTAATTAGATTAAAAAACCTTTATTAGATAAAATAATATTACTACTACTGCTAATAATAATTTCTATATTATTGTCTTAGTATAAACCTCTATAATCTGTTATACTTGAAAAGTAAAATGTATTAAATAATACTACAACCATTTTAAAAGCTCAAAAGAAGGTAAAGGAGTAATAAAACTGAAGACAGCTGCTAGGTTGACTGCCAGGATTTCCCCCATTTCTATCATCTGTATTTCTCAGCATTTTCCTCTAGCTTTCTTACTTTCTACTCTTTTTTTCTGTCATAGGATTTCCTCTTACTTATCTCCCTTGGTTTCCACAATTCTGTTATGTTACCATTTGTAAATGAACAGACAAGCAGTTGATGGCTATACACACACACACACACACACACATATAGATATTATAAATTAACTGATTTAAAATATGTTTTTTTCGCTACACAGTAATAACCATGTTTCAAAAATGGAAGCTAAAAACTTTAATTTTGTAATTAAATTAAATTATAATTATATATATATATATATATATATAATATTTTACTATTATTTTAAAATATTTTTTCATCGCGACACAGAAATTTCAATGTTTCATAACAAAAATTATTGTTCCATTTTCAAGCAATATTCAGTAACTTCAGAAAAAGATGATTTGCCTTTGAAAATAAAGTAGTATTATGATGAAGACTTTAAGTAGGAGAGGGAATAAGTTATCAAAATTATTTTTATGCATGTGGTCTTGTTTGACGAATCCAAAGATAGATCTAAGTTAAAGTAGAAAAATGAAAAAAATGTAGGTTAGAGGTTAGATGGGTATGTAATTCATGCTTGTCTAGATGATCTATCATGTATTAGACATGTTACCATCGCTTCCTGTTAAGAACATAATAATAAGATACAATGAAATAATACACAGAGGTATATGTATTGAATAATGGGTTAATTTTGGTATTTTATCTTTTAAAATTATTTTTTATTTTTTTATATACTTTAGGACTGTCATAAAGAGGTTTCAAGTATGATTAAATCATTTTATTATACATTTAATTATTATGATCTAAATTGCAATACTTATTATATTCAATGGTACATTAGACATGGCAATGTTAAAATTAAAAATCAAGGAATTAAGGAAATATTATATGTACCATTATATGTAATTAAATAATAGATATATAATTATAATATATAGATTTTTTATGAAAAATCCTATTAATTATGTTTTAATGTGAACATGGTACAATGCCTGCAAAAAATGGTCACTTCACTTTGTTGATTAAATAAATCTTTATTTTTAAGAAATTTAATAATATCGAGCTTTTTATGTAGGCATAGAGGACATGGGTCATTTACTGACCTATAAATTCTCGTTTTTTTTTTATTATTAATTTCCATTTTACTGTGGTGATTTTATTTATTTCTTTTAAATACCGAACATTTTTGGACCATGTTCACATTAAAACATATATTTAATAGACTTCTTTATAAAAAAAATCTTGAGACAAAGAATCTTTTGTAAGCAACCACACTGAATAACATCTACCCTGACTACTTTCTCCATAGTTCATTATTTATACTATATTTCTCCAGTTGTTTCATATTCATTTTTATTCATTTATTCCTTATTTTTTATTTTACCTAATACCTACTTCACATTTCCTTTATTTTTCGTGTTATCCTTCGTTTAATTATTTCTGCTTTAATTTCTTTCTTTATTTATCTCTTTCCTGCCATATTTATTGTAAAGTTGCCTCCCTTAGATTGCTTGAATTTTATCAAATTTTAAATTTATATTGTAACAAATTTTATATTCCATATTTTAATGTATTTTTTGATATCTTCCTATCAACACTCCATATTTTGAATTTATATCCCAATAGCACATTAAATTTATAATAATCTTGAACTTTGAATCCACATACAATGTAGCATTACTCCTATGAGACCCAGAATTTAAAAAATAAACAACCATATTGAACAGTTTATAACTCTCAGTACTTGATGAATAGGAAAACCATGAAACTCTGAGTCATACTGCAAACATAGGTATATATATGTAATTATTAATATATACTTTATAGCTCTGTTTAACTACATTGTGTACTGTTTTGTGTACACTAAAAATTAAATAAGTATTTATTTGCTCATGTGCATGTGTACATAATCAAATGCATATATGGTTGCTTATAATTCTTTATTTAACTCATTTTCACATTTATATCTATTTTAAGACATTTTTTTATGTTTATACGTTATATTTTTTATAGATACAAATATTTAAATAAATTCTCTGTTTATAATAAACAGTATTAGCAACATTTACTGACCCAAATTGTCATAGAAAATATGCATCCTCCAACTGAAATCTGTATCCTATACAGAACTGTCACATAGCCTGACGTGCTTTTACCAATTGAGCCACAAAGGAGTGTTTTGGTTAGCAAGGTCAATTTTACTGTTTTTAAACTACAATTTCCATGATCTTTTCTGATACATTTATATCTGCTCGATGCATATCCAAATGTAAACAAATGACATCACACATTATGAAATGGACAAAGTCCAACAATTATTTTAAGACATTTTTATGTTTATACATTCTTTTTTTATAGGTACAAATATTTAAGTAAATGCTCTGTTTATAATAAACAGTATTAACAACATTTACCGGTCTGAATGTCCGAGAAATTTTCATAGAAAATATGCGTCCTCCGACAGGAATCAAATCAGTATCCAATAGGAACCGTCATATAGCCTGACGTGCTTTTACCGATTGAGAATTTACTTAAATATTTGTATCTATAAAAAAAGAACGTATAAACATAAAAAATGTCTTAAAATAATTGTTGGACTTTGTCCATTTCATAATGTGTGATGTCATTTATATCTATCTTTCTATCTACATAAATAACCTTGAATCTCAATGGTAGAAATATATAGATGTTCAGAGTTCATATTTTCACTGGTTTAAACAGTTTAAATGCATTAGTTTTGGAATAAAAGTTGGTTAAAAAATCAGACATTATTTTATAAACATCCTAATGCAACAAAAATCAAAAAAAGGTCAAGTGGGACAATTGAAACATTATGAGTCTAATAATGAAAATGTGGACACTTGCCTAATTAGTTTATAATAATGATTCTTCTTTATCTCAGAAATTTAGAAATCTATACACGATAGGCCAAATGTTGGAGGTCATCATTTGAATTTAATAATTAGTAAGATTCATACCTGCTTTGGTTTAATTACCACCTAAAATATTTAACCCATTAGAGTATATCATCCAATTTTTTAGAGATAGGGTCAAAATCTGCCAGCTCTAAGATTATCATTATCCTGCATGGTGGATTAGGTAAAAAGAGTTTAAAATTTATGGAAACTTTATGCAGTAATGAGTTAATTTTGTAAATATATGAAAAAACCCTTTGGGAAAATGAAATCCTTCTAGCCTGAAGTGAGCTAATAAATTAATTTTGAAAAAGGCATAAAACCTTCAATTTTTAGTTGACTCTTCAAAATCTAGAGGGTGACCCCAAACTTTTAGCCTATAGAGTCTGTGCAAATATATGTTTTTCATTTAGGTAAGATGGTTTTTATTTAGGTATATGCAAATTAAATAAGAAAGACCATTTTGATTTGGTAAGAATGTATGGTTAGTTGCTCAGAGATGGGCAGCTGTTGGCAGGTTTGCTCTGAGACAAAATGATTCAATAGAAACACAGTCTGAATAATAGTCATGGATAGCTGCCATTTCCAAAATTCTTGGATTTTACAATTAAGAAAAGGACTAAATGACTGTAAGTATATCTAACTTTATCATATAAGTACATATTAGTAATTTGCTATAGACTAAAATGATTTAGTTCAAGCCATTCAACATTACTGTTATGATCAGTAGTTAGCTCTTTTTTTTCTATGCTTCATTAATATTTATGGTTAATTTGTGTAAATTGCTGGCTAATCATTTGTGTCTGTGTAACTATTAATTGCTATTGTTTATGCCAAACAATTTGAATAAATTTTTCTTGACTCAACCCAATTAATGTGTGGAGATTGTTTTTTCCAGACATTCGTTAATTAAAATAAAAATATTTATGGTGACTTTAAGTGAGTATATTATATTTTTTTATTTGATTTGAAATGAATGTAACTTCTACATTTCAAGAAATTACTTGTAAATTCTTACCTTGATTTAAATATGATAACACCAAAATTTGATGTGAACAGTTGCTGGATGAGAGAGATCGGTGACACCTGTCACTCATGTCTTCTCTTACTGGGTGAGGGATCATTTCTAAAGAGTTTTGAGCCCCCTTCATGCCAACATTTGCTGGATGATTGTCAGGTGTATTCATTGCACATGTCCCGCCTTACCAAAAAAGGAGTTCATTACAAAATCAGATTTAACCCCTTCACACTGTTATCTTTCATAATTATATTGTTAAAAGCGATGAGTTTTCTTGGGATTGATAGTAGAATGGTTTCCCATTATATGGCAGTGAATGCTAGACAATCTCCTCACAGATGAAGAAGAGACTTCAGGCAACAGAAATATGGTTCTACGAAAGAATGCTGAGAATACCATGGACTGAATGCATGAGCAACAACAAAGAGAATATGGATTAGTTTATTTTGCTTTATAGCATATCAGCCTCAATAGGTTCTTTAATGTCGACAAGTTTTTTAGGATAGGTTTGTATGAATAGAATATTTATTCATTGCTCGTAAAAATTATTTTTTCAAAAATGTATTGCTGGTATTTTTGCAACAAAAAAGTATTTTTATACTTTCATAATGTCTTGTCTCCAATTTGTGGGTTAATTTTTACCCAGAGCTAGGACCCTGAGGTATTACCACCCCAAGTCAGGGTGGAACTGGGAGCAACAGCAATTAAGAGTTAAGAGCTCTATATAAAAATTGAGCAAAACTGTATCACCAAAACAGACTCTGCTCTGCTATGTGTGTCACTTTCCTCATCGCTATTCAAAAAAAAATGTGCTGGACCATACGATACCAGATTAAAGAGGTCATACTGTATTAGCAAAGTACTATCAAGAATTATATGGCGGTGATGAAGTAAAATAAAAGAGTACTGTTATGTAAAAGCAGTACACAGAAAATGAAAGAAGGTAAAGTGTCAAAAGTTACTTAGATCAACAAGAAAGAGGGCATGGAGAATTTAACACTCACAGGACATATTGAAGGCAAGAGAAGCAGAGGGAAACAGTGAGTAACCTACTTAACGAGTTTGAGTGAATGGATATCAGGACAAAGAAGGAAGGTAAAGGGTCAAAAGTTACTTAGAGCAACAAGAAAGATGGCATGGAGAATTTAACACTCACAGGACATATTGAAGCAAGAGAAGCAGAGGGAAACAACGAGTAACCTACTTGACGAGTTTGAATGAATGGATAGCAGAACAAGGACAAAGAAGGAAGGTAAAGGGTCAAACGTTACTTAGATCAACAAGAAAGAGGGCATGGAGAATTTAACACCCACATGACATACTGAAGGCAAGAGAAGCAATTTTGACTCACCGAGCAACCTACTTAACGGATTTGAGTGAATGGTATTGTAGAAGATTTGTTATCGTTGGTGTTAGTGTTAATCTTATCAAAATTTCGTTGGGGCAAAGTCACCTGCCAGGTAACTAAAGGAGAAATGTTATCTTTTTTCTTGACTTTGTCAAGATAAGTAGGGATTAGAGAATCTTGCTGAATTATTCGACAAAGATGACTAACAAATTAAACCAAATATAAAATTTGACTGCCAGTGCAATGTTCAACAAGTCACAGTTTGTCTGACTTTAAGATAACTTACCTCTGACCAAATATGGTAAATTAAGACGTGGAAATTCCATTGAAGGAAAAGAAATAGTTATCTGTAATCAACATACAATGAAACTCTATTTTCGTATTGATGAACTGATTGTCATATGTGCCGTTTAAATCAGTAGATAAAGGTTATTGGTTTGTTTTTGTTGTTTTTTGGTAACATGATAAGTCAAAAGTAAATCTGGTGAGAGGGGGACATGACTTTGGGCATAGCTTTTGAATTACGTATAAGTTTTAGTCTCGTAACTAGTCTTTATCATTTTTTTAGGTACTTGCCATCAAAAAAGTAGAACATTTGTATATATATATATATATATATATATATAACTAAATAAAAGCACCTTGTCTGTCGAATTCAATAAAATGTGCATGAAAGAAGGATTGCTGCCTAAATACACACACACACAAATATATATATATATATATATATATATATATATATATAATTATTTATTTAAAAAAAATTATAACATAAATATGTTATAAAATCACTACAAAAATAGCCATTTTGTTTCAACACCTCCGGTGTCTTATCAAGTGATGATGTTGAATGTAAAATAAATGGTTTTAAAAGTTTTAAATTAATTAACGATCCTTCGCAAGGGGAAAACGTTGTTACAAAAGCTAGAATGACTAATCAAAATACAAGTATAGGAAAATTCAAAAAGCTTGATAACGAAGTCATGTTATAATAGCTATTCAGATCTTTAAAATAGGGGTAATATTAAAAAAGAATTTATACTAACCAACAATTATTAAATTATATGATAAAATTTGATATTAAAATTAAAAGTAAAAACTACCAATTTTAAAATCCAAATTTAATCACTATATTAAGTTTAAAATTATAAAATTACTGGGGAGAAAAAAAATACATATGTTATTCAATTTATTTCTTCATTGAAATTACGTTAGAATAGACACTTATCTGTCATCCGGTCCTCTTACAATATGTATACATTTTAATCCCAAGTGTGTGAATGGGGTCCTAACCTCACGCATAGAACAACCCAAACACACTATCATTATAATACATAAGCACCCAGACATATTTAGATATATATACACACAAAAAGTGACGAGACAGGGAATATCTCCACGGCCTTTTATATAAAAAAAAGGGGTGGGGGGAACAAACACGTACACAAAAAAGTGAATGCACTTTCCATAAACATGGACACCGATAAATACATGTACACACATCCACATACATTGACCTAGACAATCAGATACGACATCCAATGAATATTTAAGACTAAAAGTGCCATTAAAACAAATGCTAACCACTTATTAAAATATAACTTAAGCGAGCAAATATACAAAGATATAAATGGTTAAAAATATTATTAAAAAACGAAAATTCCAAACACACAAATATCTAAAAACATATATTTTAATCATATTAGTTGATATATTATTATAGGTGAAAGAAAATAAGATAAAAAGAACTACCTACAGAAATAAGTGTACAGTCACACGTATATACATACACATATACATATACACATAAATATGTCTACATACATCCACGCACACACACACATGTACATATACATACATATACACATATACATATACATACATATATATATATATATATATATATATATATATATATATATATATATATATATATATACATACATACGCATACATATACGCACATACACATACAGAAGCAAGAAGTATAAATATATCAACCCGCACAGCGTCGTAAAAAAAAAAAAAGTAAAAAAACGCCGGATATAAATATATATGCATACATGCATATAAATACAAATACACATATACACACAAATACATACATGCACATATATATACATTTAAACATGCATATACATATACATGCATACACATGCGCATATAATTATATATCTGCTCTACTCTGTATTGAGCACTCTTTTAAGAATGATAATTGTTGGTTATTGGAATTCATTCCGTATACACCAATTATATACTTGGTATATATATATATATATATATATATATATATATATATATATATATATATATATATATCCTACTACCCCAAACATTTTGTGTATATATGTCCATATCTTGTTTAATATAATTATATATATAATCATATAGTTTAACAATACATATATGTGTGTGTGTATGTTTCTGTGTGTGTATGTGTATGATTGATTAATATAATTCTATCTATTTCCTCCCTGTTCATATCTATCTATCTATCTATCTATCTATCTATCTAACTTCTCTCTGTTCATATCTATCTATCCATCTATCTTCTCTCTGTTCATATCTATCTATCTATCTATCTATCTATCTATCTATCTATCTATCTATTGTGGATTCCGAGACGAATTCGGTCTCTAAGGAATGACAAACGCAATAATTAAATATAAGAAATAAAATGTATTTACACAATCATACAAAGAGTAATACTGTTAGTAAGTCCAGGAACGTTGTTAGTAGCAAATACAGATAGATATATATAGTCTCGAAGTAGGACTTCCTTAGAGTCTACAATACATGCTTGTAACTGACTTCTACAAGAGGTTACCTCACACTATCTCGTTCGTATATTTTCCCGACTGCCGACTACTACTGCCATACGACTATAACTCTGGGTATTTAACGGTAGCAGTCCAGGTACACTTGGTAGAGTCCACTTATATGAAAAAGGGGTGGTCCCCATAAAAACCCCCTCCTTAGATCCCTTTTTTTTTGGGGGGGGAGTTAATATTTTTGTCTCTTGTCGTAGATGATCAGGGGTTCGACGAATTTTCTTTTCCTGTTTGATCTTCTCATTATTTTCCTGCGGTCTTTGTATCTCAAACGCTTCAAAGATTGTATCCATAGCATCGTCATCTCCTGCGGTTGACGAGCTTGGCTCCTCAATTCGTCTTTTCTGTAGCTGGTCGATATGTCTTCTGTGTGAAAACTTGGTGTACATTAGATTCCCGATTCTATTGATTACTGTGCCAGGCTCCCAATAAGCCATATTGTTTCTAAAAAATTTTAAATAAACCCGTTCTCCAGGTTTGAATGATCTCTTTGGCACTATCGGTGTATATTGATTTTTCCTCTTGCTTGGCAATAATTTGTCAAAAACCGACCTTATTTTTCGCGCAAACATCAATTCTGCTAGAGAAAGACCCGATGGCGTGTTTGCGTTGGGTGTTATCCTATACTTGTAGAAATTGCTGTATAGCTTTTGTCATCGGTACATCCTCAGCTTTTTTTAGTGCTCTTTTCAATGTGTCGACAAATCTCTCGGCTTGTCCGTTAGACCTCGGGTGGTATGGCGCTATCTTAATATGTTCTACTTGGTACGTGTCGCAAAATTCTTTAAAGTCGTTGGAGGTAAACTGTGTGCCGTTATCGCTTACCACGCAATCCGGCAATTACCGACTCTTCTAACGGTTCGCTTTTCGCAGGTATTAATCGCGATAGTCCGTCAGCAGGTCCGATTTTCTTTGATGGTAAGAATTGCAGTTTAAAATTATAGTTCAGTAACACAGTTCCCCATCTTAAAAGTCTGTTCGCTGTGTAGACTGGTAGGCCTTTTTTCGAACCAAAAATCGTAAGAAGTGGTTTGTGGTCCGTTTGGAGTATGAACTCTCTCCCATAAATATATCTATGAAAACGAGTTACTGCAAAAATTATGTCTAATGCCTCCTTTTCGATCTGTGAATAGTTTCTTTCCGCCGGTAATAATGATCTAGATGCGTGTGCAACGGGTTTGTTTGTACCGTTCCGCATCTTGTGTAAAATACACGCACCTACCCCATGTGAGCTCGCGTCACTTGCAATAATAATTTCGAGTTCGGGATCAAAATGTGTCAGTGTTAACTCTGAAGTTAATTTTTGTATTATCTCCTTGAACGCTTTTTTACAGTCCTCTGTCCAATTCCAATTATGCTCCTTTTTTAGTGACTCATTTAATGGAGCCCTCAGTTTATGCATATTATCAATAAATTCGCCATAGTAGTTAGCTAGACCCAGGAAACTTTGCAGTTCTGCAATATTTTTTGGTTCCGGCATATTTTTAATTGCCGATGCCCTCTCTGGGTCCGGTTTCCTGCCATTTTAATTTATTATCTGACCTAAATATTTAATTTCATTTAGAAAAAAATCACACTTTTCTCCTTGTACTTTGAAGCCGAAGCCCTGAAGTCTTCTAAAAACTTCTTTTATGTGTGATGTGTGCTCTTCAACATTGTCGCTCTTAATTAGAATATCATCCAGATAAGCGGTCGCGAAATTCTGGCCAGTGAGCATTGTATCCATCGTTTGCTAAAAAATTGCAGGTGCAACTTTTATTCCGAATGGTAGTCTGTTGAACTTATACAACCATTTGTGCGTATTAATGCAAAGGATTTTCGTACTCTCTTCTTGTACTGGGATTTGTAGATAAGCCTCACTAAGATCTATTTTTGAAAATATCTTACCGCCGTTGAGCTTTGTAAATACCACCTCTGAGCTCGGTAGTGGGTAATGGTGGTCTTTTATTGCCTTGTTGAGTCCAGTCGAAAAATCTGCGCATACGCGAATTTCTCCTGACTTCTTTTTTACGTAAACCACCGGCGCAGCTCACTCACTAAACTCTGTTTTAGATAGAATCCCAGTTTGTTCAAGTCTCTCCAATTCTTTGTCTATTTTTTCTATAGTAGCAAACGGTACATTTCGCTTCTTTTTAAAAATTGGTTGGACGTTTTCTTTTAATTCTATTTTGGCCTTAAATTTGTTGCATCGTCTCAACCCGCTTGAAAATACCTCCGGAAATTGCTTGTATAATTCTTCCTTCAATTTTATATTATCGGATGGTTCAACCTCTAACTTTTTGCAAAACGAGTTGATAGGTAGGTCCCAAACGTTGAATTTCTGCATCCAGTCGATACCTACTAAATTTTCAGTATCTTTCATGACGTATATCTTAAGTTTTTTTTGTTTTGCCGTGAAATTTTACATTCACGATTATTTCTCCCTCAAATTTTATTCGTTTGCCTGTAACCGACTTGGCAATTTTTTGAGTGTGTAACATGGTAGGTCTGTTGAGTTTTTTTCCATGTCTGTAAGTTGATTATCGTGAGGTCGGAACCCGAATCCAGTTGTAATTTAATCTTTTTGTTTAAAATTTCCAGTTCCACATATTTTCTTACATTGGTGTTGTCATCATTATTCATCCTTGTAGCTCTTATTCTATTAGTATCTTTTCTATTTCTACATTGGGATGCCTTGTGGCCTTTTTTTCCACATTCATGACAGTTTTTATATCTGAAGCGGCAATCCTTGTCCCAATGTAATCCTCCACATCGATAACATGCTGATGGAGGGGGCTTATATTTGTTTCGATATTCGTCATAATTTGTCCTGTATGTTGTACTTTTTCTCTTATTATAAAATTTTATTTTTCTTTCCGGGGAGGGTGAGAATCTTTTTTCATTGTCGTAAAATTTTAGTTTTCTTTCCGGGTAGGGTGAAGAACGTAGACTTTTATTTAACTTACGTATATGAGAAACAGCTGAATCTTCAATGTCCTTTGCGTCTTTCTTTATGCTTAAACATCTCTGGCAATCTTCCGATAATTGCTGTAATGTTAGACCCGGTTCGTGTTGTAATTTTGCAAGCATTCTTCCACGCATTTCGCTATCTTTTGTAGAAACTAGCCCTTGAACAAAAATGAGACATTTAAAATTGTCCGGTGTTAATTCCGCTAGTTTGAAGTCGTCACAATGTTTATCTACGATTGCGGCAAACGTGGAATAATCCTCATTATCGTCCTTTACCAGGTTAAGGCATTTCCACCTCCTATGGAAGGGTGATGTTTTGGGGCTGAAGAGTTCTTTAAGAAATGTCACTGCTTCGTCAAACGCTAATTCGTTCGTCTTTTTTGGCAAGATATAATCCACGAACTTTGTATATTCTTCAGTTTCTAATTTTCTAAGAAATAGACGTAGCTTTTTTGCTTCTGTCCAATTTTGACAGTCTATGTTAAAGATGTCTTCATGTCTTCTGAAGTAATCTCCAAAATTTTTGTCCTCATCTAGAGAATATTTGAAAATCTCTATGGTATTCCACACTGCGTCTTGCGAAAATGTTGCTTCTTTTTCCATATCTAATTGCTTGTTGCGCGCTACTTTCAATATTAGTTCCTGGGGCTCTGTTTGTCTATCTTGATTTTCCTTTTGCGTTTGTAATAATTGCTTTTGCCATATTTCTTGTAGCTGTAACTGTTGGTTATTTTGGTGTTTTATCAGTTCTAACAACATATTTTTAAAATCTTCCATGATAACTCAATTTTATGTATTTTTACTCCTCGAAATTGTTTGTCGCTAATTTGTTGTTGTAACGACGAGGGAAGGATTTTTCTTTTGTTGATTAGTTTTCCGCGTGTGTTCGCCAAGAAGTTGTTTGTTGGTTAGGCGTACGAAAAGTTTTTCTTTCTCCGTGTGAGTTTCGAATCCTCGTTTGCCAAGTTATTGTGGTTATCCGCGTGAGTTTCGAATCCTCGTTCGCCAAGTTGTTGTGGATTCCGAGATGAATTCGGTCTCCAAGGAATGACAAACGCAATAATTAAATATAAGAAATAAAATGTATTTACACAATCATACAAAGAGTAATACTGTTAGTAAGTCCAGGAACGTGGTTAGTAGCAAATACAGATAGATATATACAGTCTCGAAGTAGGACTTCCTTAGAGTCTACGTGCTTGTAACTGACTTCTACAAGAGGTTATCTCACACTATCTCCGTTCGTATATTCTCCCGACTGCCGACTACTACTGCCATACGACTATAACTCTGGGTATTTAACGGCAGCAGTCCAGGTACACTTGGTAGAGTCCACTTATATGAAAAAGGGGTGGTCCCCATAATACTATCTATCTTCTCTCTGTTCATATCTATCTATCTATCGATCTATCTATCTATCTA
Source organism: Acanthosepion lycidas (assembly GCA_963932145.1). Lineage (NCBI taxonomy): Eukaryota > Metazoa > Mollusca > Cephalopoda > Sepiida > Sepiidae > Acanthosepion > Acanthosepion lycidas. Next base: position 9,589,717 of record OZ010603.1, read on the forward strand.
TCTATCTATCTGACCTTTAAGAAAATATTTGAAGAAGCTGGATAAGACTGACTGAAAATATGTAGACCATGAAGAACAAAAAAAAACAAACTACAAACATGAAAGCGACCAGACAATAACCTTTAAGTAAGCATCACAGTAAAAAACATGTAAATTGAATGAAGATGGATATGAAATCAAGACTGATTTCTCAACATTAATTTGTACAGATGAATGTAGAGCTACATTGGTATGGAACTCATGGCTAGGTCAGAGTTCGTATCCTTCATGGACATAATGAACCATTACATTTTGAGGAACTAGAGGGTAAGGATAATGTTTTCGAATAATGTTATAAGTCCTTTGAAATTGATGGTTTTACTAAGAAAAAAAAAACAGAATTATTGTATTTTTTGTGTTTGTCTGAAGGTGCAACAATCATAAAGCACTTTAATCTAGAATTTTGCCTACTTTACCAAAGTTTGTTTCAAAAATACTAATTAATAGAATGGTTTCCGAATTCTCCAGATATTAATCCAACAGAAAAACTCCAGTTCCTCATTAAAAAGAGACGATGTATATGAGAATAGAAAACAATATTCAAGTAAAGAAAACTTGAGAAGGTACTGAATTTTTTCTGCAAATCATGTTAATGTTGAAACGGTAGAAAATTTAACAAAGCTATAATTGAAAGATTGATGAAGGTTATAAAATGTCAAGAAGTCTAAATTAACATGTAAAAGAATAAAATAATACTTTATTCATTTATCTGTAAGAATGTTCCAATTAAATGTACTTTTATATAACTATATCTTTTGGATTTATTTAGGAATAAAAATTCATGTTGCACTTATGTTTTCATAATAAAACCTGACATCTACTGAAAAGAAGTTATTATCTATATTTATGATAAAGATAGATAAGATCACCTGGAACTCACATGATATATTTTTAAGTATATCCTAAATATTTTAACAACAATGGTCTGATACCAATTTTATTGTGTAAATATTGAATTGCACAATAAAACCCAACACTTTTTTGGCTAGTTTTACTAAAATTAATATATTTTTGATGTTTAGTGTTCATATCAGTGTTTATATAAGTATTCATTACAGTATTCATAACAATGTACGTAACAATGTTCATAGCAGTATTAGTAAAAGTCTCCATAACAGTATTCGTAACAGTTACTCTAGCAATGTTCATAGCAGTATAAGGAAAAATGTCCATAACAGTATTCGCAACAGATACTCTAGCAATGTTCATAGCAGTATTAGGAAACGTCTCCATAACAGTATTCGCAACAGTTACTCTAACAAAGTTCATAGCAGTATTAGGAAACGTCTCCATAACAGTATTTGCAACACTTACTCTAACAAAGTTCATAGCAGTATTAGGAAACGTCTCCATAACAGTATTCGCAACAGTTACTCTAACAAAGTTCATAGCAGTATTAGGAAACGTCTCCATAACAGTATTCGCAACAGTTACTCTAACAAAGTTCATAGCAGTATTAGGAAACGTCTCCATAACAGTATTCGTAACAGTTACTCTAGCAATGTTCATAGCAGTATAAGGAAAAATGTCCATAACAGTATTCGCAACAGATACTCTAGCAATGTTCATAGCAGTATTAGGAAACGTCTCCATAACAGTATTCGCAACAGTTACTCTAACAAAGTTCATAGCAGTATTAGGAAACGTCTCCATAACAGTATTTGCAACACTTACTCTAACAAAGTTCATAGCAGTATTAGGAAACGTCTCCATAACAGTATCCGCAACAGTTACTCTAACAAAGTTCATAGCAGTATTAGGAAACGTCTCCATAACAGTATTTGCAACAGTTACTCTAGCAATGTTCATAGCAGTATTAGGAAAAATGTCCATAACAGTATTCGCAACAGTTACTCTAACAAAGTTCATAGCAGTATTAGGAAAAATGTCCATAACAGTATTCGCAACAGTTACTCTAACAAAGTTCATAGCAGTATTAGGAAACGTCTCCATAACAGTATTCGCAACAGTTACTCTAACAAAGTTCATAGCAGTATTAGGAAACGTCTCCATAACAGTATTTGCAACACTTACTCTAGCAATGTTCATAGCAGTATTAGGAAAAATGTCCATAACAGTATTCGCAACAGTTACTCTAACAAAGTTCATAGCAGTATTAGGAAACGTCTCCATAACAGTATTCGCAACAGTTACTCTAGCAATGTTTATAACGGTATTCACATCAGTATTCATAACAGTGTTTATAAATGTTCACAACAGTATCCGTAACAGCAATATCTAGAAGAGTATCCATAACAGTATTTATACCAGTGTTCATAACAGTATTAGATTCTAACCTTGAAACTGTCTTGGAGACCCTACAAGAGCTCAAGCACTATTTTCAAAAATCAGAAATCAAAATCTCCAAGAACTGAGGTGACTCATTTACATATGAAATCACAAAGACTATAAATACCTACAGCTATTACCCATGAGGCAGTTGAGAGCATACTACTTCCTGCAATCTACTACTTCCTACACGTCAATGGTGTCACCAAGATCTAACGAACCGAACAAACAATTATCACTTGATAATTATGAATACGCACAAGCATGACTTAGAATACAAGCAGATAAAGTTACAGAAGGAAGTTCAAGGATTCAAAAACAGTCGGAGGAGAAAACCAAATAATGGATCTCTTTCCGGCAACTACTGGTTATGAGGCCATTATTAAATTCTCAGCAACTGCCCACTCAAGACAGTTGGGGGAAATGATGTTTAATGATATAAGTCACTGATATAAATGAAAGACATAACACTCAAGGAAAAAAACAAAAAACTGGTGAATGCAGAGAGAGCTATGTTTCTAAAAAAAAAAAAAAATGAAAGAATCCGTTATCGAATATGTTCTTTGTTTAAAACAGGCTGCTAAATATTGTGAATTCGAGAAACTAGAATTGAAAAAAAGGCAACTGAAAAGGATTTGATCCAAAGGAAATTGTCAAACAGCTTTCAAAATAAGGAGTATTGGCAAATGTCTCTAATGTATCTACAATTAGGGAAGTTGTCACCAGAACAGTGTGTCAAATTTGTTCAGAAACAAGAATTAATTGGAAAATTTAATAGAACAAAAATGATGGATCTAGTAGAGGAAATGGATACATACAAGATAAAGAAAAAAAGATAGAATAATGCATACTTTTTGTAGATAACAACAATAAAGAAAAAAAATGTGAAAAGTGTTTAAAAATTAATCATTTTAAGGTTATGTATAAATCCAAAATGAAAAAGTAAAAACGGTTAAAACAAAATGAGGAAATAAGTATGGGTATCTTTTCATTAAAAAAAATGAAAAAGGGTTATTACAAACTCTAATCAATAATGTTTTATTGGACATGCAATTATATACAGGAAGTAACGTGATGTTGATACCCAGATATTTCTGGAAGAAATTAGGAAAACCAAGATTAAAGAAAGCCATGACCAATTCAATCTGTTTAATGGAGCTGTGATAAAAACATTAGGCTGTTTTGAATCCTACGTGGAACTAAATATACGTTTGATATATTACCAATTATTGTAGCAAACTGTGAAAAGAATCACGCTCTAATGGAAAATGATGTATTGAACATTATTTGACAAAATCAGTGAGCAAAGTCAATGCAGAAGAAATTGGAATGTTAAAAAAATATGTAGCAAAGTTAAGACTAAAGGAAAATGTCTTCCCCTCATATTTTGAAGTACAAAAAGTATCAGTCCAGCTACTAGTAATAGTTGTGGCAAAACTAAAAAATTACTAGAACAAGATCTATTAGAATGGGTTCCACTAGGAGTGAGCAAATGGACCTTCCCATTAGTAATCTTAATAATGAAGGATGGGGATCTTCGCATTTGTGGTGACTACAAAATAGGTGTAAATCACAAAATCCTATCCCTAATGTAGAATGAGGTTTAAACTCTCTTGCAAGTATGAAAAGATTTTTTAAAATTGATCTAAAGTCGGCATAACATCAAATACCCATTGATAAAACTTTAAAGAAGTCACAATATTAAACACACCAAAAGGCTTATTAAGATGGAAAAGAATGTCATATGGAATTAAAACTGCAAGTGCGATTTTTCAAAGGACTATAGAGCAAGTTATTGGTAGCGATATAAAAAATATAATATGCTACCAGGATGATGTTTGGTTGGTGCTATTAACGTCAAAGAATTAAAACGGAAAACTAGTATAATTTTGAATAAGTTAAAAATGCTAGATTAACAATTTGTAGAGGACCGTGTGTGTTTGCGTGTTGTATTAGAAACACTTGTGTAACTCCTGGTAGAATATTAAATAGTCCAACTACAAGAAAATGGCCGGACTCAAGTTAAGTCCAACTGAAGATGAAAGGAAAACAAACAAAACCGATATATATATATATATATATAAACAAATTTTTGTATTAAACAAAACAATTTTACAATGGAAAATAACATTTGTGTGTGTGTAAACATTGTTGTCTGTTCTTTGGTGAATGTTTGTACGTACGTGTATGTGTGTATAATGTTCATGGCGTCTCCCACAAATGGGAAGACGCGGATCTTCTAAGAGAGCTTACATTGTAGTCGCTGAAATGAAGAAATGAAAAAGAGAACGAGGCGAGAAGTCGCACAGTATTTATAGGGAGAATGACCACTAGTGATAATTTGGGGATTAAGGAGGAGCTAAACTCCGACAAGTTAATGAAAAAAAATGCATGCACAACACTAAAAAAAATATCATTTTGGGGATATTCTATATCTAAGGGAGGCATATCACCAGGCCAATTGTTAATTGACAAAATATTAAAAGTTGAAGAACAAAAAGAATCTTTCTTAGGCCTGTAAATTTCTACAGCTGATATATAGAGTGATACTCTAATTTGACAGAACCTTTTGCTGCTTTAAGAAAAAGAATGTGGAATTTATTTGGACAATAGGACAAGTGGCATTCGAAAATTTAAAAGCTGTTCTCGCAAAGAAGCCAGTAGTAAAAATATTCAACCGTAAAAAAGAAATAGTAGTAACAACTGACGCAAGTGAACACTCAGTTTTGGGAATATTAGCTCAGTATGGTCATCCTATTATGTATCTTTGTAGATAATTGTCAAAAGCTTAATTGAATTACTCAAATATTGAGAAAGAAGTGTTGGCCATAATATGGACGAAAAATAGAGTTCATCAGTTTCTGATTGGGAAAAAAATCATACTAAGGTTCAAACATAGGCCTTTAAAATTCATATTTAATCCTAGGAAGGAACTTCCTAAGGTAATGTCTTCTAGAATTTTAAGATAGACCTTAATGTTAATGGCATTTGACTTTGATAATGAGTACATGAAAGGTAATACCATTCCTCATGTAGACACTTTGACAAGATTGAGGTTTATTACTTCTGAAAGTGACAAAAAGGAGGAAAAATTCAAATATACTTTCTTACATTGACTTGAAACTGATATTTTGTCAACAAACAAATTATCTGTGGAAACGAAGTAACATCCCATATTGAACAGTATATTGTTCAGGATAAAAAAATAATAAGTTGAATAACTGATCATGAGCAGAAAGGCATATTAAAGAGGTTAAACACAATATCTGTCTATATTTCTGAGATGAGGTATAACGTACATCATTTACATTATTCGGACTAACGTCCTCATCTTTGTCGCCATATTTATTACAACATTTCGGCCGCTGTACGCTCCGGCCTTCTTCAGGTGATTGGAATGTCGAACTGAACCCTTTATTTCGCTAATTGGGGTAGACTGTTCTAGTTCCACGCGCCATGGCACAGTGGATAAAGGCGTTAGTTAGATCCAGTGACAGGATCCAAAGAGTGAGAGTTCGATACCCGGTTAAGGCAGTGGAGAATTTTCAGAGGGGAATTAACAGGATACAACTGATAACTGACATCCATTAAGGCAGTTCAGAATTAAACATGGTAGGTGGAACTACCCCAGTAAGCGAAATAAAGGGTTCAGTTCGACATTCCTGAAGAAGGCCAGGGCGTACAACGGCCGAAATGTTGTAATAAATATGGCGACAAAGATGAGGACAATAGTCCGAATAAGGTTAAACACACGTTAACTGTAGAAAAGGGTGTAATTTTAATGAAGATGTAGTGGTTCTGCCAGTGACTTAAAGTAGCAAAATTATAAAAAAAAGTATATATGACAATGTTCATTGCAGAATAACATCTACGCAAAGGAGATTAAGGCTAGAGGCATAGTTGCCAGGTTATTCTACAAGTATAGTAGTATACATAAAAAGGTGTAAAATGTGCAATGACAGAAGAAAATTTAGATAAATAAAAACACACCCATGGCCTACAGCAGGAGTCACCAAATTTTTTTCACAGTGGGCCAGATAACTGAAAGAATGATGAACGTGGAACGCATAATCATTCTGTTCAATACTTGCAAAGCCAAAACGAAATCTCTGGGGAAAAAAGACGAAACACTAAGTACAGCATGTTAATCATGGGTGAGTGGTTGGCAATGCACAAAAAAAGACAACCAACATATTTATTTACTAAAGAAAGGCAGCGTTAGCAAAAATATATTTACATCAGACCTAGTGTGCACATATCCGAATCTTACAAACTATGCAGCAAAAAAGGTTAGTGAGATTTGTAAAACTGACGTTTGACTTTCAAGATATCATCAATGTTTGGTTTGGAATTGCTGCATCCAATCAAGAGAATTACTTTCAAATATTCATCAATCTCATTCGATGTGTTGATTTCACATACTTCATTTTTGAAGATATTTGCTCAAAGACATAAGTTGTTCTAAACAATGATGCCATATCAGCGGCAAATTTCTTCAATTTCAGAAACTCAGTATCAGGTAAGAGCGTTAAAATTCAACAAGTTTTCCTTCTCTGTGATTCTCTTTCAACAAGTCATTTGCTTGCAAATCAATGGGCTCCAACTGTAGTTCAACTGGCACATCATCAAGGTTACAATCAAACGGATTCTGGAACAGAAGAATGCTATTCTCAATTTTATACCTTGTAATTTTTTCTTTATCATAAAATTTTTGTTTTTCTTTCGGTGGGGGTGTGTGAAAAACGTAACTTTTTGTTCAACTTACGTATGTGTGCTACTCCCGATTCCTCGATATCCTAAGAGTCTTTTTTTTATACTCAAGCATTTTTGGCAGTCTTCTGACAATTTTTGTAGGGTTAATCCAGGCTCGTTTTGAAGCTTCGTGAGCATTCTTTTTCGCATTTCACTGTCCTTGGCTGAGACTAATCCCTGTATGAAAATAAGACACTTAAAATTGTCCGGAGTCAATTCTGCCAATTTAAAGTCATCGCAATGTTTGTTCACAATTGAGACGAACGTGGGGCAGTCCTCATTTTCACTGTCCAAAAAATGCTTCTTCAAGTCACGAATAATCTTTTTAGGAAAATTGAGGTTGTCATCAGCAGCAATTGTAGCATTAAACTCTTTGAAACAGTGAAAATGAGAGAGGTTTTCTGTTCCCAGCTGTGCATCAAACAATGGCAGCTTTCTCTGAAATCCTTTAATAATTCTGTACAGATCACAGACGAGGTTATCCTTTCCCTGAAATTTCAAGTCCGGTTCATTCATGTGGGATATGACGTCGACTAAAAATGACAACTTTGACAGCCAGGTAGGATCTGAGAGCTGTGGATCAGCACTATCTGTAGAGTAGTTTGCGTGTTGTTGTATTAGAAACACGTGCGTTTATTTCCTGCTAGAAGAAGGTCCAACTACAAGAAAATGGCGGACTCATAGATTGAATCTATAGCGGACCGTGGGGTGATGAGGATGTGAAGATATAAAGTACACACGGGGGTTAAAATTTCCTGCTAGCCGGCCCAGATACATGAGAATGTTAGACTTTAATTAAGTCCAAAGAAAGCAAACAAGACCGATAATTATATACAAACAAATATATGTATTAACAAAAGGTTACCAGCACATGGACAGTTACATTGAGTTTATGTGGTGTGTGTGTATTGTGGTGAGTGTCCGTACGTACGTGTATTGTTCTTAGCGTGTTCTCAGAATTTGGGAAACGCTGTATCTGTGAGAGCTCACATATGCGAGGTGATATAAGGCCCAAGGCATGAGGAAAAAAAATCGAGGTAAAGGGTCACCGAGTATTTATAGCCAGGGGAGAGAGACCCCTGGTGAGGGAGTTAAGGAACTAAAGAAAGAGCTAACTCCGACAAATCCACCTGAAGATGAAAAGAAAACAAACAAAACCGATATATATATATATATATATATATATATATATATATATGAACAAATATATGTATCAAACAACACAATTTTACAATGGACATAGACGTTTACATTTGTGTGTGTGTGAAAATTTGTACTTGTTCTTTAGTAAATGTTCGTACGTACGTGTATGCATGTATAATGTTCATGGCGTCTCCCACAAATGGGAAAACGCTATCTTTTTGCGAGAACTCACATTGTAGAGGTGTTCGCTGAAATGAAGAAATGGAAAAGAGAACGAGGCAAAATGTCGCCCAGTATTTATAGTGTGGGAAGAGAGACTAGTGACAATTAGGGAACTAAAGAGGGGCTCTAACTCCGACATATCTTTTTCAGTGAGAAAAACATCTATTTCGTTTCGAAGCTTGTAAAACCAAAACAAGACTTTACTGCAGGACTTTGCCTTATCACACAGAAGTCAAGTCACAGAAATCCCTGAAGTTTCAAGTTCGGTTCATTCATGTGGGATATGATGTCAACCAAAAATGACAACTTTGACAGCCAAGTAGGATTTGAGAGCTGTGGATCAGCTCTATTTTTTTCAGTGAGAAAAATATCTATTTCGTTTCAGAGCTTGTAAAAACAAAACAGGACTTTACTGCAGCTGAGCCACCTCACTGCTGTGTAATAAGGCAAGTCACAGAAATCAGAATCAATTTCTTCAAGAACAGCCTGAAACTGACAGTGATTGGGTGCACGTCCCCGAATGAAGTTCACAGCAGAAACTACTGGTTTCAGTACACAAGAAATATCCAAGTCTTTCCCAAAGAGTGATGGCTGATATATGATGCAGTGTATGAACAAAGCGACCGGAATTTATAAATAGGGTGGGCCTAAATAAACAGCCTAGAGACCAGATCAATTAACAACACCTTGACCAGGGAATTTTTCTGAGCCTTCATGCGTACGATGTGTCAATTATCCATGAAAAAATTTAAATATCTCATTTCACAACATTTCGTATTCCATCAGTTTTATCACACAAATGCAAGTACCGTCGACAGGCCTGATGAACTGCGCGCTGTAGTTTGGTGATCCCTGCCCTAAAGAGTCCCAACCTTGGGACAGAGTATACATGGGTATGATCCATGTTAATGGAGTGGGATTATTATTAATACTGGTAGATTCGTATTCAGGCTGATCAGAAGTAATATAGGTCTCCTACAAAAGGAGTTCCACCATGAAACAAGCATTAAGGATCATATTTTCAAGAAATGGAATTCCAAAAACTCTAGTATCTGACAACGCCCCAGAGTTCTGTAACAAGAAACTAGGCAAATGGTGGAACAAAATTGAATACAAACTATACCATCTGCAATCAAACAGATTAGCAGAAAGGTAGGTGCAGACTGGAAAAAACGGATTGAAAATATGCGTACAACAGAAAGAAAAGATAGAAACATTTCTTCCTAGATTGTTGCTAGGTTATAGGACAATACCACATGCAGAAAGATTGAAAAACCCGTCCAGTCTCATGGGGAGACAAATTAGAGCCCCATTACCATGTCCTGTGTCACCAATGAAAAACTATGGTATAAAAAGAATAATGAATCTAATCTACAAGAGGCAAGCTTCATAATGTAAAGTGGACAGAACACTATGAGAATAAAAACAAATTACAAAGGGGTATTAGCGCACGCAGACCACATTAGATTACAACACGATAACCATGAAGAAAATGTTTAGTTAGCCTGAAAGTTATGAAGGCGAAAGTGTTATGTCAAGGTAAGACAAACTAGACAGTGAAATCAAGAGAAATATAGACTGTGAAGATGAAGAAGAACAATTGTTGGAGGAACTCTCCGATGAAAAAAGAATCTAGAAAATCTCTTAGGAAGAGGTAAGACTATAGTGAGGAGACAAAAGCTCCCAGAAGTACCAGGGAAAATAAGGGAATAAAACCTCTTCAGTACAGGGAAATGAGGGGTGACTCATTTGCATATGAAGTCACAAAGACTATAAATAGCTACGGCTATTACCCATGAGGCAGTTGAGTGCATACTACTAACTGCGAGTTAATAACACTACACAACAAAATCATTCTTAATATTTGATTAAGAAACATGAAATATTATTGTTTTTGTAAATATATATCTTTGTTCACATCATTGTCGAAATACCATAACTGGAAATGGTTTTGAATGTGAATGTAAATAATAAATTGCTGAAATTGAATAGAATAAAAGATATGCTGAGATTGGGAATAAAATTATAAAATATTAATAAAATGCTGTAGGGATACAAAAGGCGATTATCTTCCTTTGGTGGAGATAAGTTTCATGGATCACATGACGGCCACTTAGTGATGTCACTCCATACAGTGACAAAAGCAGCAGACAATTTCAGTTGGTTTACAGTTGCAAGACTAAGAAGTTTCTTTCTTTACCCTGGGGCCCCTATGTTCTATGCAGACACTAAATCTGCCTCCCCAGCAGCTTATACATCCATGGTGCCATTTCCAGATCCCAGATAGAGAAAGAAACCTCAAGCTCGCAGACCTCAATTTGGGAAAACCCAAGACTTGCTCTCTCTCATTCGTGGAATATATCCTCATTTGGGACATAGATGAATACAGCCCATTTGAATCTGGAGTCCTAAACATGGCTTCTCTAGACACAGGAGTATCTCCATATGATATATGAAACATCCTTTTTTGTTTTTCCTTATAGTCTACCTTGCTGTGTAGATATGTGATATATTATTCTCTGTGTTGAACACGTGTATATATGTAAATATTTTGTGTATTTCTCAGGAAAAACAATGACAAATGTGTTTGATTCTAACGTATAAAAACATACGTTAGAATCAAACACATTTGTCATTGTTTTTCCTTTTAGCCATTCTATTCCATCTGTGAATTATGATGTTATTATATCCCTTGCTATCTCTCCCAGTCCCTGTTCTGCCATCTATTTACACAAGCTTATTAGATAGGTTGATCATGGCTCTCCACAACTACCTCTCCTTTGTAGCTCTAAGCAATATTTGTCTCCTTGCTATCTCCCCCAGTCCCTGTTTTGCCATCCATTTACACAAGCTTATTACGTAGATTGATAATGGCTCTCCATAACCTCCTCTCCTTTGTAGCTCTAAGCAATATTTTCCCCTTGCTATCTCTCCCAGTCCCTGTTTTGCCATCCATTTACACAAGCACATTACTCACTGTTTCATTCTGCCCCTCTTGCCTTCGATATGTCCTGTGAGTACAAAATTCTCCAAACTCTCTCTCCTCATTATTTATCCCTAAAATTTCAACTGTCTCATTCTGATCGGAAATAAAAGTGCTTTTTTTATTGCCATTTTCCTTAAAAATTCCTTGTTTGTTTATACTGTTTGGAAAAAGTTTACTCAACTTGAACTGAAAAAAAAAAGATAGCTAAAATAATGGGGAAAGAAAACTTGGAGAATTTAACAATCACAGGGTACAATGAATGCAAGGAAAATGAATGAAAAGAATGAATAACCTTCTTGATAAGTCTAAGTAAATTGATAGTGCAACAAGGGCCAAAAAATAAAGTGAGTTGTAAGAATTACAGTAAGAAATTAGAATGAACTACTAAGGGCAATAGAAGACAAGAAGCTATGGAGGGCTATGATTATTAATGACCTAAATGGGTGTAATATAGCAACAAGTAGAAGCTTATGAACCTTTGACTACTTCAGCTTTAGTGCTGAACATGTTTATTTTACTGTGATGGATGGTTACAAGCAAGAGGGTAGATGGGATGTGGTTATTTTATTACAAATTCTCTCCCAGTATTTACTATTTTCATGTGGAAGAAAATCCTTCGAGTGACCGGGCAACTTGCAGGTCCTTTGCAATCATTGGGATCGATCGACCTTATCAGGTCTTTCTTGTGTTTTTTCCACAGGTTCTGAGTTTGGGTTCTTCGACTGTTCATGAGAGGTGGAGTTGTATTATGAGGATCCTAGACTTGAAGGCTATCGATGATCCTTGTGGAAACATCACTTGATATAGCAGGAGCATGCATTGTAGGCACTTCTTTCGTAGTTACAGAACCTACTCCCTTTCAGAATTCAGAGAATTCAGATCTGTAGTTAGTTTGTCTGGGCAAAATATACGTTCCATCATTGTGAAAGTGAATTAGTCAAATAAATTGCAATCTATCAGAAACTGTAAGTAGAGGTTTCTGAAGCTTTCTTTTACTAATTGAGCTTTAGCGCTGAAAACGTTTATTTTATTATAGTGGATGGTTACAAGCGAGAGGGGAGATGGGATGTGCTTATTTTATTACCACAATGGGCTTAACACAGATAATTAATTAGAAGACATATTTGACATTTAATTATCTGAACAGTTCCTAGATTTTGTCAGTGGACCAGGAGATCAATAAAAAATGTTTTCAACTGAATCCTACAGTCCCTAAAGATAACCTTCATTAAAAGCATTCAATATTGCTGTTACATTTGGTCTGTTGCTTCTGTTATATATTTAGAGATTCTGGATGAAATCAAAAAAAGAATCTGCAATATTATTGGTCCTAACCTGGTATCTCAGCTTTGGACATTTTTCGACTACCATAATGTACCTTCACTATACTTTTTCCATAAATATTTTCATTGTAATTGTTCTGATAAGCTTTCCTCTTTAATATCTCAATTTTACAAATTTAAGTGCAGTACTAGATTGGCAGATAGGTCTCATCATTTTACAGTTGAAATTATTAAAGATAGCCGTAAATTGTAAGCTAATAGTTTTTTCTATCACAACTCTCTTCTTGCCTTTTATTTTCCAGTCAATTTTGATTTTCAAAAATTTAACTGCAACGTCAATCATTATCTTGTCTTCTTAATTCCTGTTGTTTTATGGTTCTGTCTTTAATAATGCTTTCCTTTTTCTCATTTTCTTCCACACTCAGTAACCACTTTCATCTTAGTGGCTTTATTGCCTTGCTTAGGAGGAAATTATTTAAAAAAAACTTTAAGTAATTTGGCTAAAGATTTTAAACATTTCTCAAATTTAGAGTTCAATTAGGGAACTGGTAGATTCCTTATAATATAAAAGACTAATTCTCTTGACCAATTCATTTGACCAATTCATTTGTGAGTAAATTTGACAAGTTCATTTTTTGTAATCCAAAACTAGAGAATTATCATCTCACTTTTCAATAAACTTTCTCAGAGTTAGATTAGTAACTAAACTGGAATGAGTGCCAGGTGCTCAAGTCCACGTAAACATGAGATTTTTTATTCTTATTTTCAAAACAGCTAAGTTCTTCCAACAAGAAATATCAATGCCTGCATAAAGGTCCAACGTTCAAGAAGTCAATAGACCAGGTCCAAATATCTATCTATGATTGTACTTATATTTTTATCTATCTTTGTTGATATCATTATATATTTGGCTACCAAGTTAATGAAGTCATTCTCTCTCTCTCTCTCTGTCTCTCTCTCTCAATTGCGTTCTAAATATATTTAGTTGAAGCCATAAAATTGTGTTCAAAATATATAGATTTCGACATTAAATAACTCATAGAGGTGTTTATATGCCGCTAAACAAAATCAACCAACCAACAATACATATTTATAGTAAAATGACCAACAATACATATTATCTGTAGTTGAAGGCATAGAATTGCGTTCAAAATATAATTAGTTGAAGTCATAAAACTGTGTACAAAATATATAGATTTCGGTATTAAATAACCCATAGAGGTGTTGATAGCCGCTAAACAAAATCAACCAACCAACAATACATATTTATAGTAAAATGACCAACAATATATTTTATCTGTAGTTAAAGGCATACAATTGCGTTCAAAATATATTTAGTTGAAGTCATATAACTGTGTTCAAAATATTTAGATTTCGGATTTAATAACACATAGTGCTGTTGATATGCCGCTAAACAAAATCAACCAACCAACAATACATATTTATAGTAAAAAGAACAACAATACATTTAATCTGTAGTTGAAGGTATACAATTGCGTTCAAAATATAATTAGTTAAAGCCATATAATTGTGTTCAAAATATATAGACTCCGGCATTAAATAACCCATAGAGGTGTTGATATGCCGCTAAACAAAATCAACCAACCAACAATACATATTTATTGTAAAATGACCAACTATAGATTTTACCTGTAGTTGAAAGCATACAATTGCGTTCAAAATATATTTAGTTGAAGACATAAAGTTGTGTTCAAAATATTTACATTTCGGATTTAATAACTGTTATGGTCCCGTTCCTTGTACACGGTGATAGTCCAAGGTAGATCCAATAACGAAGAACTCGAACAGAGGTATGGAATAACACTGATATATTACAAACAGGAATATATACAGAGTAGTAGAAGTGTTAGTATGAACAATCAGGTTTAGTAGGGAGAGTAATGTAGTCTACACCAGTATCATTATTCCAATGTCTTGCAGTAATTGTCTGAACGCGACTCTGTTTCGGACTGCCTCTGACTCGACTCTTGACTCGACTTGAGCTACTGACTGACTTGAACTACTGATTATATTTAGTCACCCCCCCACATGGGCATCATGTGGCACAAGGCCGGTTTAATGCGGGATCTCCGAGCCCGTGGATCGGCCAAAAATATGCCAATTGAACCCGTATAAACGGATTCAGACTCGGTTTACCTCCCTGAAAGAGAATCCGCCCTTCGGCGTAGCCTCCTTCGAGTTCCTCCCCGCCCAAAGGCAGAGAGTTCAACCAATAAGCCGATCGACTTCAATGACTGACGATATTCAGTCACGCCCCCCCAAAATATGCCCATTGAACCCGTAGAAACGGGTTCAGGTTCGGTTTACTACCCCGAAAGAGACTCCGCCCTTCGGCGTAGCCTTGTTCGGGTTCCTCCCCGCCCGAAGTCAGAGAATTCAACCGAACAGCCGGTCAAGACTTGAGCGACTGACTATACTTAGTCACTACCCCACGTGGACATCATGTGGCACAAGGCCGGTTTAACGTTGGATCTCCGAGCCCGTGGGCTCGGCACAAAAATATGCCCATTGAACCCGTAGAAACGGGTTGAGGCTCGGCGTAGCCTCATTCGGGTTCCTCCCCGCCCGAAGGCTGAGAGTTCAACCGAACAGCCGGTCGACCGAGATCGACTTGAACTACTGACGATATTCAGTCACCCCCCACTGTGGCACAAGGCCGGTTTTTTGACGTGGGATCTCCGAGCCCGTAGGCTCGGCCCAAAAATATGCCCATTGAACCAGTATAAACGGGTCAGGGTCGGTTTACCTCCCCGAAAGAGAATCCTCCCTTCGGCGTGGCCTCGTTTGGGTTCCTCCCCGCCCGAAGGCAAAGAGTTCAACCGATCAGCCTGTCGACCGAGATCGACTTGAACTACTGACGATATTCAGTCACCCCCACCCCATTGGAGCATCATGTGGCACAAGGCCGGTTATTTAATGTGGGATCTCCGAGCCCGTGGGCTCGGCCCAAAAATAAAGCCCATTGCACCCGTATAAACGGGTTCAGGGCCGGTTTACCTCCCCGAAAGAGACACCGCCCTTCGGCGTAGCCTCAGTCGGATCCTCCCCGCCCGAAGGCTGAGAGTTCAACCGAACAGCCGGTCAGGAGGTGAACGACTGACGATATTCTGTCACCTCCCCCACTGGGCCATCATGTGGCACAAGGTGGGTTCTCCGAGCCCGTTGGCTCGGCCCCAAAATATGCCCATCAAACCCGTGGAAACGGGTTCAGGGCCGGTTTACCTCCTCGAACGTGACTCCGCCCTTCGGCGTAGCCTCGTTCGGGTTCCTCTCCGCCCGAAGGCAGAGAGTTCAACCGAACAGTTGCTCATAAAGTGAGCGATTGACTCCCTGCCTACTCCCGAGGCGCAGTATTTATTAAGTATGGAATAGTCCATTATTATTATTATGGGTAAGATTCCATAACAGTAACCCATAGTGGTGCTGATATGCCGCTAAACAAAATCAACCAACCAACAATATATATTTATAGTAAAATGACCAACAATAGATTTTATCTCTAGTTGACGCCATACAATTCCGTTGAAAATATATTTAGCTGAAACGATAGAATTGTGTTCAAAATATTTAGATTTCGGCATTAAATAACCCATAGAGGTGTTGATATGCCGCTAAACAAAATCAACCAACCAACAATACGTATTTATAGTAAAATGACCAACAATATATTTTATCTGTAGTTGAAGGCATACAATTGCGTTCAAAATATATTTAGTTGAAGCCATAAAATTATGTCCAAAATATTTAGATTTCGGATTTAATAACACATAGAGGTGTTGATATGCCGCTAAACAAAATCAGCCAACCAACAATACATATTTATAGTAAAATGACCAACAATAGATTTTACCTTTGGTTGAAGTCATACAATTGCGTTCAAAATATATTTAGTTGAAACGATAGAATTGTGTTCAAAATATTTAGATTTCGGCATTAAATAACCAATAGATGTGTTGATATGCCGCTAAACAAAATCAACCAACCAACAATACATATTTATAGTAAAATGACCAACAATACATTTTATCTGTAGTTGAAGGCATACAATTGCGTTCAAAATATATTCAGTTGAAGCCATAAAATTGTGTTCAAAATATTTAGATTTCGGCATTAAATAATTCATAGATGTTGATATACCATAAAACTAGATCGACCAACCAACATGAAAAAATGTTCATGAGATTAATTCATATAATATCCTACAATTTCTTAAAGAAATCAAACTATATTCCAAAACATTACCTCCACAAAACTACAACATAAAACACACATATAACCACCTTTCATAATCATGTCCACACAAACATGTATATGCACAAAAGTTGAGTATCATCTACCATGTATTCACCTGTGAAAGCACAATAACATATATCACATTTTTATTATTTCAAATTACACAAGAAAATTAAATTTTGGCATTAAATCACCCATAATGCGTTGATGTGCCATTAAGCAAATCTCTCTCTCTCTCTCTTTCTCTCTCTATGCTTGTCTAGATACATCTGGAAAATAAAAGGTGAACACCTGCCTGAAATGAAGATGGCGCATAGTAAGGAAATGTAAGAGCTATACAGAATTTATTTCAGACTGTGCCAAAATTAAAAATTACCAGCCAATCTTGATGTTTCTGAATCTGGACACGCTATTGAATAAGAGAGCACAAATAATTATGGGATGCTTGCTTGCTTGCAAAAAAAAAAAAAAAATTTAATAACTAATATGGAACCCAAATGACAGTCACATCCAAGTTCCTGCCCCTGCAACTGCAACTGCAAAAAAAAAATCTTCATATTTAAAGCATAAACCACGAATGACAATCCTTGACGATTCTTCATTTTTGAGGGTGAAACTTGAGTTTCCTCAGTTTTATCATTTATTAGTCTTCATTTGTCTTACATTTAATAATTGTATTAACTGAATAAAATTAATGAGTACATAATATGGTTGAGAAAAGTTCTCAGCCTAACCTAGATCTCCTAATTAGTATTTTTGTGGTCAAGCATCAGAATTTGTTTTAGAAATGCTCAAGACACCTGAGAAACAATGGACTATTCTACTAAGAGGAAAAAGGAAAGATGGGTAAAAAAAAAAGGCAGTAGAATGGGATATAATAGGGAAAAAAAAGACGAAGAAAACCAAGGAAGAAATTGCAGTTTATGTACGAAGGAGAAACTGGAAATTGTAGAATTCAAGAATGTGAAAGAATTAATAAACTAAAGAATTGAAATTCTTTCAAACTGTCAGCATGCCGAAATGACCCCTTTGAAAAACATGAAAAAGAATTGAGGGTGTTTTATTTACTCCACAACACCCCCCACCTTTTCAGATTTTCTTTTCATTCGTAAATATTTAATTTTATTTCTTAGTATCCATCCCCAATCCTCTTTCTGACGAGTTTGACAATGTACTGAACTTTGTATTTTTTTCGTTTTGGGTCAATCTCTAGTTCTAGGGAAGGATAAGAGATCTAGGTAAGAATCAATGATCTAGGGAAGGATCAGAGCTCTAGGTAAGGATCAGTGACCTAGGCAAGGACCAGAGATCTAGATAAGGACCAGAAATCTAAGTAAGGATCAATGAACTATGCAAGGACCAGAGATATAGGTAATGACCAGATATCCAGGTAAGGCTCAGTGACCTAGTCAAGGACCAGAGCTCTAAGTAAGGATGAGTGGTCTAGTTTCTTTTCCTGGTAATCATACTTGTAAGTTCAACAAATTCTTGGTGTGTTGGTGCGTCAAAAGTATCATACAATACTTGCATAGGTGCTTCCTTTATTACAAGCCTTTCTTCAGTAAACCTCTTCTTTAAATGATTCCAATGTCTTTTGTGTTACCATTTTTCTCCTTTCACAATATTTTCACATTTTTTCAATTCGTGACCTCATTATGCCGTTTTCCCACATTTCTTTTCCATTTTTATATACTTTGAAAAACACTTTTTCGACAATTTTAAAAAATGTTGTGACCTTTCTTTTTGTCCATTCTTATTCTTTTTTGACCTGGTAACAATTTGCTGAACACCGATTTACTTTCCCTTACGAACATCAATTCTGCCAGTTAAATGCCTGCCAGTGTATTGAGATTCAGCATTATCCAGTATACTCTCAAGAATCTTTGTAGTGCTTCTTCATTCACTTTTTCATTACTTGCTTTTTTAAAAGCTCTCTTAAAAGTACCCACAAACCAGTCAGTTTGTTCGTTGGCCTTGGGTGATATAGTGGGGTAGTAATATGTTCAATTGGCAATATTTTACAAAATTCTTTAAATTCGCAAGCTGTGAATTGTGTACTGTTATCTGAGATTATCGCATTTGGAATTTTATATCTTGCTAGCAAAAAATTCACTGTAACCGTGGAAGTTTTTTTTTTTTTTTTGCACTTACAAATTTCAGGCCACTTAGTAAAGCTGTCCACTACGAGAAGATTATGTGATCCGTTTATTGGACCTGCGAAATCTATGTGCTGTCTTGACCACGGGGTATCTGTCTTTGGCTAAGGTTGTAATTTCATGGTAGGTGATTTTGCTGGCAGAGCACAACCTCTGCAGGCTTTTACTAATTTCTCAATGTATTGATCCATTTTGGCCTAGTACACATAGCTCCTCATAAGAGATTTCATCCTTGAAATTCCCGGATGTTCACTATGAAATTCAAATAATATCCGCTTTTGTAATATGATAGGTATTACTACTCCTTGTGCAAACATCCGTACTCCATCACATAGGAAGTAAGTGAGCAAGTCTGGATTGCATTTTAAAAATCGTCTTTCTTTCTTACTTTTAGTCATTTTTTTTATTTTCAAAATAATGTCTTGTTCTGCTTTTACTTTTATTTCTTCCAGAATAACTGGTGTGCTACATTGCATAATATATTTTTAATTTCTGTTTCACTTTTTAATGCTGCAATAACAATGTCCTCAAACAGTTCGGCAGTTTTGGTATCAATCTTCATAATTCATCAACATGGATGGTTGGTATTTTGTAAACAAAATCTCCTTTCTATATATAAATTTTGGAAATTTGTTCCCTGCAAATATTATTGCTAACACCCCTTTTTCTATCTGGCTGTAGTTTTTTTTTTCTTCCGTCAGTAGTAGTGAACGTGAAGCATGTTAACTGTCATCATATTTATCTAGAATTACCGCTCCTATACCATGGTCACGAGCATCTGAAGCCAATACAATTTCTGCTTTTGGATCATAGTGTGCTAATGATAAGGTCCGATGTTAGTATTTTCTTGATTTCTTCAAACACCTTCTGACACTTATCAGTTCAGTTCCATTTTAAGTCTTTTTTAAGCAAATTAATCAGCGAAGCTCTCAAATTCTGCATATTATGCATGTAGATTTGATAATAGTTTGCTCGTCCTAGAAATGCTTGTAACCTAGTAACATTTGTTGGAGGAGGCATATTCTTAATTGCACTTGCTCTTGACGGATCTGGTTGACAACCATTTTTGTCAATGATTTTAGGCAAAAACAATTCACACATTGCCTCACCGAGTTTGAACCCACATTCTAGTATTTTTTCGAAAACTCTTTTCACATACCCAATATGTTGTTCCTTAAAAACACTTTTAATTAATATATCATCCAGATAAGCAACTGCAAAATCACAATCTATAAGCATAGTATCTATAGCTTGTTGAAATATAGCTAGAACCATTTTTATCCTAAAAGGAAGCTGGCTGAACTTATACAATCCCCTTTGTATATATGTATATATATATATGGTTTGACACACTCTGAGATACTGGTTACATCTTTCTGACAATCCCTGAAGCCTGTGGTTTCATCCTAGTTGCTTGAAATGAGTGTTAACATACCCAGTTTAAATTACAGTTTCAGAATACATATAGTTTTCCATGGTTTTTTGTCTTGGTTTTTGAGAAAAATTGTTTTTTACTGAAAAATCACTAAAAATGGCAATTTTTTAGTGACAATTTATTAGGCCGGACTGGCTTTAAGAACATCTTTTTTCACAATTATGAGTGTCAGTATGCCAGAAAAGGCCCAAGAGCATTGAGCTCTGCATTGTGAATGGGAAAAGGTCTATGAAAACCATTGGCAAGTGATTAATCTGAATTTATGTCCTCAAATGCTGTATTTCTGAGGGTAACAATTTTCACGCCTATTTTTGTGTTTTTTCCTAAAGTTTTGTGGATTTTGTCCTGTAAATCCGGTACAAGTGCCACTAGGGGTCTAGGGATTTCTGTTTATCCATAAGGCATTACCCATGAGAATTTTCAGCAATTAATTTGACCTCCTGGATGTTCCTTACCACTTTTTATTCTGCAATATCTGTAACCATAGACCGTCAAATTTCAGATTTGTAAAAAAAACTACTGGGCGCTCATAAAAAAGAAAAAAAATAACAAGATCAAAAAAATGCTCCAATTTAGCTCAAATTTAAACTTGATTAAGGGAATATGTTCAAGGAACAACAAGTTTAAAAGTTATTGGCTGGAGACAATTTTAAGAGGTTATTATTGTTTTACAGGAAAAACCACTTGAATTCGAGGACTTAAAAATCCGTAAAAAATCAAATAGTTTGTGAATGAAGTCTAACAAACACTGTTCAGATGTTTCTTAAGTTGTTAGACTGAAAAAAGGAGTGCTTATGGTATATAGATGAAGGTTGGGCTAATACATAAGGAAATACCAAGTTTATTTTCTATAGTATCATTTTTATTATTGACTCTATGTGGTTACAGTGGTTGTTAAAGTGGGTGACTACCGTCTTAGTCCTTTTGTATTTTAAGAGTTCATACGTGGTCGTTGTGTTTTAGTGGAAAGGGATTCATTTGTTGAATTCATCCTTTTTTTTTCTTTGTTGTTGTACACTCTTTTGTGGTGATGAGTGGTTTGCGTTTTTGTGGATATCATAAATGTTCTTAGATCGAATTGATATTCGATCGGTCGACATCGGACTTACGCACTAGGGCGTACTTACTGTCCAAATCACAACCGATGAATTTCCAACTATCGCATCTTGAACTGCCATATCGAAAAGTCTCCCACTTCTGGTGCGCACGTGGTTTTTTCTTCTTTTTTTTTAAATTTGACCTGACACATCCGTGTTTTCCATTTGGTTTTTGGCGGGACGTTTTGTTATTGGTTGATTTTGCATGACATTAGCTGACCCACAAAAACTATGTCTGAGTTCTGTCAGTTACCGAGGATAGGAACATTAGAATGAAAAGGAAAGGAAATATGTATGTGAGAGAAGAGAGAGAGTTTTTTTTTGCGTTTCTCTTAGTGAAAAGGAAAGTATATATTTCAATATGGTCTTATTACTACCTAATCCTACTACACAGCCCCCCCCTTCAGATATGAAATGAATAAAAGTTGTTAAACTGAATGAGAAAAAGACTGTTGATACATGGTTTAGGATAAGTTTTTATGTAAAATAAGTTATTTTTCACATTTTGGAGGATTATTTTAGTTGTAAGTTGAAAATCCACATTTTCACAGAACACCACCAGTGGCATGCACATGCAACCGCAAGGAGAAAGTTGCCTAAAGATACAGTAATCCCCATCGAGGTTGAGTATTTCCAAAGGCCAACATCAAGTGCATACTCCAGAAATCAGATAACTGTTGCAGCGTGCCCTATTTGTATGGAATTCAAACAAGTGGAAGATGATGTTGTTCATAAGGTCATTACCTTCATTTCCGATTATAAACTGCATGATCATCAACAGGTATGAGTATTTGAGATGCGTATGTTCAAAATTCTGCATGAGGATCAAGGGCTCACTATTAAACACTGACAGAGGTGAACAGATGAATGTGGTGCGCATTTCAAATCGCAGTACTGCAGTGTAGACCTCCTGATCACCAAAGAGAACTTCAATGTGCAATCTGCCAGCTTCTCTTATTTCGAATCCAATGAATGGAAAAATACTTCTGATACCATTGGTTCGATTGTCAAGTGTACTTTTGTCAAGAGACCGGCAAAACTGTCAAAACTTAACCAAGGGATCAGGAAGGTATCGGAAGTTGTGGGATTAGTAAATGGTGTTGTCAAAGCTTAAACTGAGAATTTTGATTTCTTCATCGTTGAAGAATTTCTGTCAATTGACAGAATCGACGGAAAAAGATTGTGTATCATTTGAAATCTCAGGGATTTCTAAGGTTCACCAGCTGCGCACACAGGGGGCGGGATTAATCGCAGACAAAGTCTCTTGCGCAGACTGTTCACCTCAGAAACTGTGTGATGCTTAGTTCATTTGTGTTACTGTGGGTATCGTATTTAGTGCAAAATGAAAAGGAATCTTATATATGTGTCATGGTTTTATATAAAAATATGAAACATATTCTAGTTTCTTGTTTATAAGTCTGAAAAATAAACCTCATGATTATGACTATTTGAAAAAATATATGAGAAATGTAAGGTAATTTTAATATTTTTTTCTTATTCTTAAAATAAAAATTTAAAACACATTTCATTACTTACAAATTTATTAATCTCTTTCTCATCTTTTAATAAAATACAGTATTTTATTTTATACTACTTTTTATAGATTGTTGTTATATAGGTTTCTGTGGGTATAATTTGCTCGCTAGAAAAATGATACACTTACTCACTTCTGTTTAGTCTCCACTGTGAGATGGCTTTTAGCATTTTTTTAAGCTAATACATTTTAATTGTGGATCCAAGTGCACCCAGATCCACAATTATTTCCACGTAATAGCCTCTAGAATAATTCAAAACAACCATTACCACCCACCAAAATAACTATCAAAACAATAGACCACTACCAGAATGCATCACTGACCTATATATATAAATAGCCAAGCAAAAACACAATGTATATTGCCTGAAAATTGTGTAGAAGCATGAAACATATTGTCACTGCTGGGTGTTGACTTCATTGTCTACTTTTATATTTGTATACACTCTATCCCTAATACTTTAACCCATAAATATAGCATACTTTAAAACTATTTTATCATATATATATATATATATATATATATATATATATATATATATATATATATATATATATATATAAAAGGCTCAAACACTAATATTTCATGGTTATAATTTCTTACATTGGAATCGTAATCACGGTCCAATTCATCAGAACTTACTCTGTCCTGGAAATTGAGTTCTGTCTGGATTCTATCCCCCCCCTCTCTCTCTCTCTCTGTCTCTCTGTATATATATATATATATATATATATTGACCACTAATATTATCAATATATGTATGGATTTTTTTCTTCTTCAACAGCTTTTTATCATTTTAAACGTTATTTTTAGTGGATCCTGTTGTATTAGAGTAGCCTCTCCACTTATTTATTGAATAAATTATTTATTTGTTTTTGTCTACCAAACCTGAATGTTTGAGAAATTTTTTTAAACCAAATTTTGCTGTCTCCAGCAAGGATCAAACTAGCATCTCTCAAGGAAGCCTGGCACACCTTACCGATCCTTACCTAGATCACCGATCCTTACTTAGATCTCTAGACCTTGCCTAAATCTCTGATCCTTACATAGATCTAAGTAAGGATCAGTAATCAAGGTAAGGACCAGAGATCTAGATAACTCCACTTACTTATTAAATAAATTATTGATTTATTTTTGTCTCCCAACCTGAATGTTTGAGAAATCTTTTTAAAGCAAATTTTGCCGTCTCCAGCAAGGATCAGACAAGCATCTCTCAAGGAAGCCTGGCACACCTTACTAAATTGGCCATGGAGAATTGTCAGTCATATATATGATAAAAACAGTTTTATGGTATGCTATATTTATGGGTAAATGTGTTTAATATTTAGGCGATGAAGATTGTGTTGAAGCATGAATTAGACTGGTATTGATCTGAGTTTCCACTTTTATATATATATATATATATATATATATATATATATATATAGTGTAACCCGGATATAAGAGAGTTGTCGGGACCGGAGAAGGAGTCTCTTATATCCGGGTTTCTCTCATATCCGGGTTGGATCTATTTTGTTTCAGTAAGTATGGCTCTAATTTGGGACCAGAGAAAATCTCTCTTATGTCCGGGTTTCTCTTATATCCGGGTCTCTTATATCCGGGTTACACTATGTATATATATATATATATATATACATGTGCGCGAGTTTCTCGTTGCTTGGAAATCTTCCATATAAACAAAACAGACTTTGTTGCTATGTCCGTGTATTGTTTAATTTATTGCAATGTAATTGTCATCTTTGATGTTGGCTTATATAATCCGAAAGCTTAGATAGGATTAAAAAAACATTTATAATATGATGATTTTCTTTCGTCTTTCAATGATAATGTTATCAAGCTTATCAGACGATATGAAAAGAATTTGCTTAAAATAAATAGACAAAACTTGTCTATATTATTTAATGAAACATGCATATATATATATATATATATATATATATATATATATATATATATATAGCTACCTAGCTAGCTATATAGTTCTGTGTGGATCTATCTATCAATACACTGAGCTCTATCAGTTCTTACCTATCCCATTCTCTTTTATACATATAGTCCAGTATATCTTTACACCTTACTTAGATCTCTGGTCCTTACCTAGATCTCTGATCCTTATCTTGATTATTGATCCTTACTTAGATTTCTCGTCCTTGCCTAGGCCACTGATCTTTACCTAAATCTCTGATCTTTGATTAGATCACTGATTCTTACTTAGAACTCTGATCATTGCCTATATCACTAATCCTTTCCTAGATCTCTGGTCCTTACCTAGATCACGGACCCTTACTTATATCTCTCGTCCTGCCTAGATTACTGATCCTTACATAGATCTCTGATTTTTACCTGGATCCCTCAACCTTAGCTAGATCTCTAGTCCTTGGCTAGATCACTTAACCCTACCTAGAACTCTGGCCCTTACCTAGATCTATGGTCCTTGCTTGATCACAGATTGTGATCCTTACTTAGATCTCTGATCCTTTCCTAGATCTCTAATTGTTACCTAGATCTCTGGCCATTGCCTAAATCTCTGGTCCTTACTTTGATTACTGATCTTTACTTAGATCTCTGGTCCTTACCTAGATCTCTGATCCTTACCTTGATTATTGATCCTTACTTAGATTTCTGGTCATTGCCTAGGCCACTGATCTTTACCTAGATCTCTGATCTTTGATTAGATCACTGATTCTTACTTAGAACTCTGGTCCTTACCTAGATCATTCACCTGGATCACTGATTCTTACCTAGATCTCTGGTCCTTAACTAGATCTCTGGTTCTTACCTAGAGTTCTGATCCTTCCCTAGATCACTTAGCCCAACCTAGATCTCTGGCTCTTATCTAGATCCACTGGTCCTTGCCTTCATCACAGATTCTTATATGGATCTCTGGTCCTTACATAGATAATTGATTTTTATTTAGATACAGGATCCTTACTTGGATCTCTGGTTCTTGCCTTCACTGATAGTCACCTAGATCTCTGGTCCTTACCTAAATCGCCACTTATCTAAGTCACTGATCCTTACTTAGATCTTTAGTCATTGCCTAAATCTCTGATCCTTACCTAGATCTCTGGTCTTTACTTAGATCACTCTAAGTCTTTATATATATTGTCTTTATATCTGATCCATAACTGGATTCCTACTCCTTATTTAATCACATGATATTAACTGACTCTATTCTCTTTATATCTAATCCATACCTTGATTCCTGCTCGTTATTTAATCATTTGCCCCAAACTGGATCTATTGTCTTTCTATCTGATCCATACCTGGATTCCTGATCCTTATTTAATCACAATGCACTTAACTGTATCTATTGTCTTTATATGTGATCCATACCTGGATTCCTGCTTCTTATTTAATCACATGATATTAACTGGCTCTAT
The DNA here is from genome assembly GCA_963932145.1 of Acanthosepion lycidas. Taxonomy (NCBI): domain Eukaryota; kingdom Metazoa; phylum Mollusca; class Cephalopoda; order Sepiida; family Sepiidae; genus Acanthosepion; species Acanthosepion lycidas. The sequence goes on from OZ010603.1 coordinate 9,616,291, forward strand.
TGTCTTTATATGTGATCTATATCTGGATTCCTGCTCGTTATTTAATCACATGATATTAACTGGCTCTATTGTCTTTGTTTAATCCTTAATTAATTAACTGGCTCTATTGTCTTTATATCTGATCTATACATTAATTCCTGCTCTTTATTTAATCACATGCACCTAACTGGATCTATTGTCTTTGTATCTGATCCATACCTTATTCCTGCTCTTTATTTAATCACTTGCCCCTAACTGGTTCGATTGTCTTTATATCTGATCCGTACATGGATTCCTGCTTCTTATTTAATCACATGATATTAACTGGCTCTATTGTCTTTATATGTGATCCATAGCTGGATTCCTGCTCCTTATTTAATCACATGATATTAACTGGCTGTATTATCTTTCTATATGATCCACGCTGGGATACTATTGGAACTATTGTCTTTATATCTGATCCATATCTTGATTCCTGCTCCTTATTTAATCACTTACCCCTAACTGGATCTATTGTGTTTATATCTGATCCATACCTGTTTTCCTGCTCCTTATTTAATCACATGATATTAACTGACACTATTGTCTTTACATCTGATCCATAACTTCATACCTGCTCCTTATTTAATCACTTACCCCTAACTGGATCTATTGTGTTTATATGTTATCCATACCTGGATTCCTGCTTCTTATTTAATCACATGATATTAACTGACACTATTGTCTTTACATCTGATCCATAACTTCATACCTGCTCCTTATTTAATCACTTACCCCTAACTGGATCTATTGTCTTTATATGTCATCTATACCTGGATTCCTGCTCGTTATTGAATCACATGATGTTAACTGCCTCTATTTTCTTTATATCTGATTCATTCCTTGATTCCTGCTCCTTATTTAATCACTTTCCCCTAACTGGATCTATTGTTTTATATGTGATCCATACCTGGATTCCTGCTCCTTATTTAATCACAATTCCCTTAAATGGATCTATTGTCTTTATATGTGATCCATACCTGGATTCCTGCTTCTTATTTAATCACATGATATTAACTGTCTATATTGTCTTTGTTTATGATCTATCCCATGATTCCTGCTACTTATTTAATCACTTGCACCTAACTGGATCTATTGCCTTTATATGTGATCCATACATGGATTGCTGCTCCTTATTTAATAACTTGATATTAACTGGCTCTATTGACTTTATATCTGATCCATACCTTGATTACTGCCCCTTATTTAATCACGTGTCCCTAACTGGATCTATCGTCTTTATATGTTATCCATACCTGGATACCTGCATCTTATTAAATCACATGATATTAACTGGTTCTATTGTCTTTATATCTGATCCATACCTTGATTTTTGCTCATTATTTAATCACATGCCCTTAACTGGATCTATCGTCTTTAGATCTGATCCATACCTGGATTCATGCTCCTTATTTAATCAGATGATATTAACTGCCTGTATTTTCTTTATATCTGATCCATAATTACTTGATTACTGTTCCTTATCACTTGCCCCTAACGGGATCTATTGTCTTTATATATGATCCATAACTGGATTCCTGCTCCTTATTTAATCACTTGCCCATAACTGGATCTATTGTCTTTATCTGTGATCCATACCTGGATCCCTGCCCGTTATTTAATCACATGTTATTAACAGGATCTATTGTCTTTATATCTAATCCTTACCCAGACTCCTCCTCCTTATTTATTCCTATCCCCTTAACTGGATCTATTGTCTTTATATCAGCTCATTTTCCGAGATTCCTGCTACTTTTTTAATCTCATGCCCTTAAGTGGAACTATTGTCTTTATATCTGATCCTTACCTAGACTCCTGCTCCTTATTTCATCACAATTCCCTTAACTGGATCTATTGTCTCTATATGTGATCCATACCTGGATTCCTGCTCCTTATTTAATCACATGATATTAACTGGATCTATTGTCTTTATATCTGATTCTTACCTAGATTGCTGCGCCTTATTTAATCACATACCCTTAACCGGATCTATTTTCTTTATATGCGATCCACACATGGATACCTGCTCCTTATTTAATCACAATGTCCTTAACTGGATCTATTGTTTTGATATGTGATCCATACTGGGATTCCTGCTCCTTATTTAATCACATGATATTAACTGGATCTATTGTCTTTATATCTGATCCTTACCTAGATTCCTGCACCTTATTTTATCACATGACCTTAACTGGCTCTAGTTTCTTCATATCTGATTCTTACCTAGATCCCTGGACTTTATTTAGATACCTGGTCCTTATCTAGGTATCTGATCCTTATTTAGATTTCTGGTCATTATGTAGATCTCTGGTCCTTACCTTGATCTCTGAATAGTTACATATTTATTTCTAATACATCTTGTCTTTACCTACATCTATAGACTTTATTTAGATATCTTGTCCGGATCTTGGTATCTTATCTTTATTTAGCTATGTGGTCCTTACCATTCAATAAAACCTACCTATTCAACAATACCTGCATTGCACAATTAATTAGGAATGATTAGATTGATCCAAATATTTTTCCTGTGACTCTGTAACCCTTCAACTTGTGATGAAGGCCAGCATACCATACCCTGTGGATTCCCTTTGAGAAATCTAAAACTGCAGTTTAAACTTCACTTCTTATTTAAGTCTTGATAGACAAATGCAGTGATGTCCTTTCTGCCGTTTGGGTTCAATACTTAGACAAAGATAATTCATCACTGTCAGAAGTATTCTAACCAGTCGCAGACCACTGCCCATCCCGACCATTACAACTTTGTACTTTCACTTACTTACGAAATATGAAATCCCTACATGGTATAAATATGTAATTATCCTAAACCTGTTTATATCTATCTATCTATCTATCTATCTATCTATCTATCTATCTATCTATCTTTATAAATTAAGATTTTATAACAAGAGTATGGGTATGTGTGTATGGAAAAAGGAGAGAGTAATATAAATATATACATATACACACACATGTATAGGGCTACACAAATATTCCGGAATATAAACCATAAAAACAAAAAAATAGTTCAACTTCAATAATTACTTTTCACCATATCCATCCAAGTATTATGTATTTTGCTATTCAGATCAGCATGCACACACTTGTTGTATGCCAGCCTTGTTCAGGTGTTTAACTTGTATACTTGGCTATTCAAACCAGTATACTCACGTTATTGTTATACTCAAAACTTTTCAACCCTTGTACTCTCTGGCCTTCTTCAGGTGTCTGTCTTATATCCTTTGCTATTCAAACCATTATGCTTATCGTGGTTGTTATATTAATAAAATTTCAACCCTTGTACTCTCTGGTCTTCTTCAGGTGTCTGTCTTATATCCTTTGCTATTCAAACCAGTATGCTCATTTTGAATGATATAGGTATAATGTTTCAACCATTGTACACTCTGGCATTGCTCAGGCATATGCCTTATAGCCTTTGCTATCCAAACCTGTGTACTCATCTTGGATGATATAGGTGTAATGTTCCAACCATTGTACACTCTGGCATTCCTCAGGCATATGTCTTATATCTTTTGCTATTCAAACCAGTATGCTCATCTTGGATGATATAGGTGCAATGTTTCAACCAATGTACACTCTGGCATTCCTCAGGCATATGTCTTATATCCTTTGCTATTCAAACCAGTATGCTCATCTTGGATGATATAGGTGCAATGTTTCAACCATTGTACACTCTGGCATTCCTCAGGCATATGTCTTATATCCTTTGCTATTCAAACCAGTATGCTCATCTTGGATGATATAGGTGCAATGTTTCAACCATTGTACACTCTGGCATTCCTCAGGCATATGTCTTATATCCTTTGCTATTCAAACCAGTATGCTCATCTTGGATGATATAGGTGCAATGTTTCAACCATTGTACACTCTGGCATTCCTCAGGCATATGTCTTATATCCTTTGCTATTCAAACCAGTATGCTCATCTTGGATGATATAGGTGCAATGTTTCAACCAATGTACACTCTGGCATTCCTCAGGCATATGTCTTATATCCTTTGCTATTCAAACCAGTATGCTCATCTTGGATGATATAGGTGCAATGTTTCAACCATTGTACACTCTGGCATTCCTCAGGCATATGTCTTATATCTTTTGCTATTCAAACTAGTATGCTCATCTTGGATGATATAGGTGCAATGTTTCAACCATTGTACACTCTGGCATTCCTCAGGCATATGTCTTATATCTTTTGCTATTCAAACCAGTATGCTCATCTTGGATGATATAGGTGCAATGTTTCAACCATTGTACACTCTGGCATTCCTCAGGCATATGTCTTATATCTTTTGCTATTCAAACCAGTATGCTCATCTTGGATGATATAGGTGCAATGTTTCAACCATTGTACACTCTGGCATTCCTCAGGCATATGTCTTATATCTTTTGCTATTCAAACCAGTATGCTCATCTTGGATGATATAGGTGCAATGTTTCAACCATTGTACACTCTGGCATTCCTCAGGCATATGTCTTATATCTTTTGCTATTCAAACCAGTATGCTCATCTTGGATGATATAGGTGCAATGTTTCAACCATTGTACACTCTGGCATTCCTCAGGCATATGTCTTATATCTTTTGCTATTCAAACCAGTATGCTCATCTTGGATGATATAGGTGCAATGTTTCAACCATTGTACACTCTGGCATTCCTCAGGCATATGTCTTATATCCTTTGCTATTCAAACCAGTATGCTCATCTTGGATGATATAGGTGCAATGTTTCAACCATTGTACACTCTGGAATTCCTCAGGCATATGTCTTATATCTTTTGCTATTCAAACCAGTATGCTCATCTTGGATGATATAGGTGCAATGTTTCAACCATTGTACACTCTGGCATTCCTCAGGCATATGTCTTATAACCTTTGCTATTCAAACCGGTATGCTCATCTTGGATGATATAGGTGCAATGTTTCAACCATTGTACACTCTGGCATTCCTCAGGCATATGTCTTATATCTTTTGCTATTCAAACCAGTATGCTCATCTTGGATGATATAGGTGCAATGTTTCAACCATTGTACACTCTGGCATTGCTCAGGTATATGTCTTATATCTTTTGCTATTCAAACCAGTATGCTCATCTTGGATGATATAGGTGCAATGTTTCAACCATTGTACACTCTGGCATTCCTCAGGCATATATCTTATAACCTTTGCTATTCAAACCGGTATGCTCATCTTGGATGATATAGGTGCAATGTTTCAACCATTGTACACTCTGGCATTCCTCAGGCATATGTCTTATATCCTTTGCTATTCAAACCAGTATGCTCATCTTGGATGATATAGGTGCAATGTTTCAACCATTGTACACTCTGGCATTCCTCAGGCATATGTCTTATAACCTTTGCTATTCAAACCGGTATGCTCATCTTGGATGATATAGGTGCAATGTTTCAACCATTGTACACTCTGGAATTCCTCAGGCATATGTCTTATATCTTTTGCTATTCAAACCAGTATGCTCATCTTGGATGATATAGGTGCAATGTTTCAACCATTGTACACTCTGGCATTCCTCAGGCATATGTCTTATAACCTTTGCTATTCAAACCGGTATGCTCATCTTGGATGATATAGGTGCAATGTTTCAACCATTGTACACTCTGGCATTCCTCAGGCATATGTCTTATAACCTTTGCTATTCAAACCGGTATGCTCATCTTGGATGATATAGGTGCAATGTTTCAACCAATGTACACTCTGGCATTCCTCAGGCATATGTCTTATATCTTTTGCTATTCAAACCAGTATGCTCATCTTGGATGATATAGGTGCAATGTTTCAACCATTGTACACTCTGGCATTCCTCAGGCATATGTCTTATATCTTTTGCTATTCAAACCAGTATGCTCATCTTGGATGATATAGGTGCAATGTTTCAACCATTGTACACTCTGGCATTCCTCAGGCATATGTCTTATATCTTTTGCTATTCAAACCAGTATGCTCATCTTGGATGATATAGGTGCAATGTTTCAACCAATGTACACTCTGGAATTCCTCAGGCATATGTCTTATATCCTTTGCTATTCAAACCAGTATGCTCATCTTGGATGATATAGGTATAATGTTTCAACCATTGTACACTCTGGCATTGCTCAGGCATATGCCTTATAGCCTTTGCTATCCAAACCTGTGTACTCATCTTGGATGATATAGGTGTAATGTTCCAACCATTGTACACTCTGGCATTCCTCAGGCATATGTCTTATATCTTTTGCTATTCAAACCAGTATGCTCATCTTGGATGATATAGGTGCAATGTTTCAACCAATGTACACTCTGGCATTCCTCAGGCATATGTCTTATATCCTTTGCTATTCAAACCAGTATGCTCATCTTGGATGATATAGGTGCAATGTTTCAACCATTGTACACTCTGGCATTCCTCAGGCATATGTCTTATATCCTTTGCTATTCAAACCAGTATGCTCATCTTGGATGATATAGGTGCAATGTTTCAACCATTGTACACTCTGGCATTCCTCAGGCATATGTCTTATATCCTTTGCTATTCAAACCAGTATGCTCATCTTGGATGATATAGGTGCAATGTTTCAACCATTGTACACTCTGGCATTCCTCAGGCATATGTCTTATATCCTTTGCTATTCAAACCAGTATGCTCATCTTGGATGATATAGGTGCAATGTTTCAACCAATGTACACTCTGGCATTCCTCAGGCATATGTCTTATATCATTTGCTATTCAAACCAGTATGCTCATCTTGGATGATATAGGTGCAATGTTTAAACCATTGTACACTCTGGCATTCCTCAGGCATATGTCTTATATCCTTTGCTATTCAAACCAGTTTGCTCATCTTGGATGATATAGGTGCAATGTTTCAACCATTGTACACTCTGGCATTCCTCAGGCATATGTCTTATATCTTTTGCTATTCAAACTAGTATGCTCATCTTGGATGATATAGGTGCAATGTTTCAACCATTGTACACTCTGGCATTCCTCAGGCATATGTCTTATATCTTTTGCTATTCAAACCAGTATGCTCATCTTGGATGATATAGGTGCAATGTTTCAACCATTGTACACTCTGGCATTCCTCAGGCATATGTCTTATATCTTTTGCTATTCAAACCAGTATGCTCATCTTGGATGATATAGGTGCAATGTTTCAACCATTGTACACTCTGGCATTCCTCAGGCATATGTCTTATATCTTTTGCTATTCAAACCAGTATGCTCATCTTGGATGATATAGGTGCAATGTTTCAACCATTGTACACTCTGGCATTCCTCAGGCATATGTCTTATATCCTTTGCTATTCAAACCAGTATGCTCATCTTGGATGATATAGGTGCAATGTTTCAACCATTGTACACTCTGGAATTCCTCAGGCATATGTCTTATATCTTTTGCTATTCAAACCAGTATGCTCATCTTGGATGATATAGGTGCAATGTTTCAACCATTGTACACTCTGGCATTCCTCAGGCATATGTCTTATAACCTTTGCTATTCAAACCGGTATGCTCATCTTGGATGATATAGGTGCAATGTTTCAACCATTGTACACTCTGGCATTCCTCAGGCATATGTCTTATATCTTTTGCTATTCAAACCAGTATGCTCATCTTGGATGATATAGGTGCAATGTTTCAACCATTGTACACTCTGGCATTGCTCAGGTATATGTCTTATATCTTTTGCTATTCAAACCAGTATGCTCATCTTGGATGATATAGGTGCAATGTTTCAACCATTGTACACTCTGGCATTCCTCAGGCATATATCTTATAACCTTTGCTATTCAAACCGGTATGCTCATCTTGGATGATATAGGTGCAATGTTTCAACCATTGTACACTCTGGCATTCCTCAGGCATATGTCTTATATCCTTTGCTATTCAAACCAGTATGCTCATCTTGGATGATATAGGTGCAATGTTTCAACCATTGTACACTCTGGCATTCCTCAGGCATATGTCTTATAACCTTTGCTATTCAAACCGGTATGCTCATCTTGGATGATATAGGTGCAATGTTTCAACCATTGTACACTCTGGAATTCCTCAGGCATATGTCTTATATCTTTTGCTATTCAAACCAGTATGCTCATCTTGGATGATATAGGTGCAATGTTTCAACCATTGTACACTCTGGCATTCCTCAGGCATATGTCTTATAACCTTTGCTATTCAAACCGGTATGCTCATCTTGGATGATATAGGTGCAATGTTTCAACCATTGTACACTCTGGCATTCCTCAGGCATATGTCTTATAACCTTTGCTATTCAAACCGGTATGCTCATCTTGGATGATATAGGTGCAATGTTTCAACCAATGTACACTCTGGCATTCCTCAGGCATATGTCTTATATCTTTTGCTATTCAAACCAGTATGCTCATCTTGGATGATATAGGTGCAATGTTTCAACCATTGTACACTCTAGCATTCCTCAGGCATATGTCTTATATCTTTTGCTATTCAAACCAGTATGCTCATCTTGGATGATATAGGTGCAATGTTTCAACCATTGTACACTCTGGCATTCCTCAGGCATATGTCTTAAAACCTTTGCTATTCAAACCGGTATGCTCATCTTGGATGATATAGGTGCAATGTTTCAACCATTGTACACTCTGGCATTCCTCAGGCATATGTCTTATATCTTTTGCTATTCAAACCAGTATGCTCATCTTGGATGATATAGGTGCAATGATTCAACCATTGTATACTCTGGCATTCCTCAGGCATATGTCTTATATCTTTTGCTATTCAAACCAGTATGCTCATCTTGGATGATATAGGTGCAATGTTTCAACCAATGTACACTCTGGAATTCCTCAGGCATATGTCTTATATCCTTTGCTATTCAAACCAGTATGCTCATCTTGGATGATATAGGTGCAATGTTTCAACCATTGTACACTCTGGCATTCCTCAGGCATATGTCTTATATCATTTGCTATTCAAACCAGTATGCTCATCTTGGATGATATAGGTGCAATGTTTAAACCATTGTACACTCTGGCATTCCTTAGGCATATGTCTTATATCCTTTGCTATTCAAACCAGTATGCTCATCTTGGATGATATAGGTGCAATGTTTCAACCATTGTACACTCTGGCATTCCTCAGGCATATGTCTTATATCCTTTGCTATTCAAACCAGTATGCTCATCTTGGATGATATAGGTGCAATGTTTCAACCATTGTACACTCTGGCATTCCTCAGGCATATGTCTTATATCTTTTGCTATTCAAACCAGTATGCTCATCTTGGATGATATAGGTGCAATGTTTCAACCATTGTACACTCTGGCATTCCTCAGGCATATGTCTTATATCCTTTGCTATTCAAACCAGTATGCTCATCTTGGATGATATAGGTGCAATGTTTCAACCATTGTACACTCTGGCATTCCTCAGGCATATGTCTTATATCTTTTGCTATTCAAACCAGTATGCTCATCTTGGATGATATAGGTGCAATGTTTCAACCATTGTACACTCTGGCATTCCTCAGGCATATGTCTTATATCTTTTGCTATTCAAACCAGTATGCTCATCTTGGATGATATAGGTGCAATGTTTCAACCATTGTACACTCTGGCATTCCTCAGGCATATGTCTTAAAAACTTTGCTATTCAAACCGGTATGCTCATCTTGGATGATATAGGTGCAATGTTTCAACCATTGTACACTCTGGCATTCCTCAGGCATATGTCTTATATCTTTTGCTATTCAAACCAGTATGCTCATCTTGGATGATATAGGTGCAATGTTTCAACCATTGTACACTCTGGCATTCCTCAGGCATATGTCTTATATCTTTTGCTATTCAAACCAGTATGCTCATCTTGGATGATATAGGTGCAATGTTTCAACCAATGTACACTCTGGCATTCCTCAGGCATATGTCTTATATCCTTTGCTATTCAAACCAGTATGCTCATCTTGGATGATATAGGTGCAATGTTTCAACCATTGTACACTCTGGCATTCCTCAGGCATATGTCTTATATCATTTGCTATTCAAACCAGTATGCTCATCTTGGATGATATAGGTGCAATGTTTAAACCATTGTACACTCTGGCATTCCTTAGGCATATGTCTTATATCCTTTGCTATTCAAACCAGTATGCTCATCTTGGATGATATAGGTGCAATGTTTCAACCATTGTACACTCTGGCATTCCTCAGGCATATGTCTTATATCCTTTGCTATTCAAACCAGTATGCTCATCTTGGATGATATAGGTGCAATGTTTCAACCATTGTACACTCTGGCATTCCTCAGGCATATGTCTTATATCTTTTGCTATTCAAACCAGTATGCTCATCTTGGATGATATAGGTGCAATGTTTCAACCATTGTACACTCTGGCATTCCTCAGGCATATATCTTATATCCTTTGCTATTCAAACCAGTATGCTCATCTTGGATGATATAGGTGCAATGTTTCAACCATTGTACACTCTGGCATTCCTCAGTCATATGTCTTATATCTTTTGCTATTCAAACCAGTATGCTCATCTTGGATGATATAGGTGCAATGTTTCAACCATTGTACACTCTGGCATTCCTCAGGCATATGTCTTATATCTTTTGCTATTCAAACTAGTATGCTCATCTTGGATGATATAGGTGCAATGTTTCAACCATTGTACACTCTGGCATTCCTCAGGCATATGTCTTATAACCTTTCCTATTCAAACCGGTATGCTCATCTTGGATGATATAGGTGCAATGTTTCAACCATTGTACACTCTGGCATTCCTCAGGCATATGTCTTATAACCTTTGCTATTCAAACCAGTATGCTCATCTTGGATGATATAGGTGCAATGTTTCAACCATTGTACACTCTGGCATTCCTCAGGCATATGTCTTATATCCTTTGCTATTCAAACCAGTATGCTCATCTTGGATGATATAGGTGCAATGTTTCAACCATTGTACACTCTGGCATTCCTCAGGCATATGTCTTATATCCTTTGCTATTCAAACCAGTATGCTCATCTTGGATGATATAGGTGCAATGTTTCAACCATTGTACACTCTGGCATTCCTTAGGCATATGTCTTATATCCTTTGCTATTCAAACCAGTATGCTCATCTTGGATGATATAGGTGCAATGTTTCAACCATTGTACACTCTGGCATTCCTCAGGCATATGTCTTATATCCTTTGCTATTCAAACCAGTATGCTCATCTTGGATGATATAGGTGCAATGTTTCAACCATTGTACACTCTGGCATTCCTCAGGCATATGTCTTATATCCTTTGCTATTCAAACCAGTATGCTCATCTTGGATGATATAGGTGCAATGTTTCAACCATTGTACACTCTGGCATTCCTCAGGCATATGTCTTATATCCTTTGCTATTCAAACCAGTATGCTCATCTTGGATGATATAGGTGCAATGTTTCAACCATTGTACACTCTGGCATTCCTCAGGCATATGTCTTATATCTTTTGCTATTCAAACCAGTATGCTCATCTTGGATGATATAGGTGCAATGTTTCAACCATTGTACACTCTGGCATTCCTCAGGCATATGTCTTATATCCTTTGCTATTCAAACCAGTATGCTCATCTTGGATGATATAGGTGCAATGTTTCAACCATTGTACACTCTGGCATTCCTCAGGCATATGTCTTATATCTTTTGCTATTCAAACCAGTATGCTCATCTTGGATGATATAGGTGCAATGTTTCAACCATTGTACACTCTGGCATTCCTCAGGCATATGTCTTATATCTTTTGCTATTCAAACTAGTATGCTCATCTTGGATGATATAGGTGCAATGTTTCAACCATTGTACACTCTGGCATTCCTCAGGCATATGTCTTATAACCTTTCCTATTCAAACCGGTATGCTCATCTTGGATGATATAGGTGCAATGTTTCAACCATTGTACACTCTGGCATTCCTCAGGCATATGTCTTATAACCTTTGCTATTCAAACCAGTTTGCTCATCTTGGATGATATAGGTGCAATGTTTCAACCATTGTACACTCTGGCATTCCTCAGGCATATGTCTTATATCCTTTGCTATTCAAACCAGTATGCTCATGTTGGATGATATAGGTGCAATGTTTCAACCATTGTACACTCTGGGATTCCTCAGGCATATGTCTTATATCCTTTGCTATTCAAACCAGTATGCTCATCTTGGATGATATAGGTGCAATGTTTCAACCATTGTACACTCTGGCATTCCTTAGGCATATGTCTTATATCCTTTGCTATTCAAACCAGTATGCTCATCTTGGATGATATAGGTGCAATGTTTCAACCATTGTACACTCTGGCATTCCTCAGGCATATGTCTTATATCCTTTGCTATTCAAACCAGTATGCTCATCTTGGATGATATAGGTGCAATGTTTCAACCATTGTACACTCTGGCATTCCACAGGCATATGTCTTATATCCTTTGCTATTCAAACCAGTATGCTCATCTTGGATGATATAGGTGCAATGTTTCAACCATTGTACACTCTGGCATTCCTCAGGCATATGTCTTATATCCTTTGCTATTCAAACCAGTATGCTCATCTTGGATGATATAGGTGCAATGTTTCAACCATTGTACACTCTGGCATTCCACAGGCATATGTCTTATATCCTTTGCTATTCAAACCAGTATGCTCATCTTGGATGATATAGGTGCAATGTTTCAACCATTGTACACTCTGGCATTCCTCAGGCATAGGTCTTATATCCTTTGCTATTCAAACCAGTATGCTCATCTTGGATGATATAGGTGCAATGTTTCAACCATTGTACACTCTGGCATTCCTCAGGCATATGTCTTATATCCTTTGCTATTCAAACCAGTATGCTCATGTTGGATGATATAGGTGCAATGTTTCAACCATTGTACACTCTGGCATTCTACAGGCATATGTCTTATATCCTTTGCTATTCAAACCAGTATGCTCATCTTGGATGATATAGGTGCAATGTTTCAACCATTGTACACTCTGGCATTCCTTAGGCATATGTCTTATATCCTTTGCTATTCAAACCAGTATGCTCATCTTGGATGATATAGGTGCAATGTTTCAACCATTGTACACTCTGGCATTCCACAGGCATATGTCTTATATCCTTTGCTATTCAAACCAGTATGCTCATCTTGGATGATATAGGTGCAATGTTTCAACCATTGTACACTCTGGCATTCCTCAGGCATATGTCTTATATCCTTTGCTATTCAAACCAGTATGCTCATCTTGGATGATATAGGTGCAATGTTTCAACCATTGTACACTCTGGCATTCCACAGGCATATGTCTTATATCCTTTGCTATTCAAACCAGTATGCTCATCTTGGATGATATAGGTGCAATGTTTCAACCATTGTACACTCTGGAATTCCTCAGGCATATGTCTTATATCTTTTGCTATTCAAACCAGTATGCTCATCTTGGATGATATAGGTGCAATGTTTCAACCATTGTACACTCTGGCATTCCTCAGGCATATGTCTTATAACCTTTGCTATTCAAACCGGTATGCTCATCTTGGATGATATAGGTGCAATGTTTCAACCATTGTACACTCTGGCATTCCTCAGGCATATGTCTTATATACTTTGCTATTCAAACCAGTATGCTCATCTTGGATGATATAGGTGCAATGTTTCAACCATTGTACACTCTGGCATTCCACAGGCATATGTCTTATATCCTTTGCTATTCAAACCAGTATGCTCATCTTGGATGATATAGGTGCAATGTTTCAACCATTGTACACTCTGGAATTCCTCAGGCATATGTCTTATATCTTTTGCTATTCAAACCAGTATGCTCATCTTGGATGATATAGGTGCAATGTTTCAACCATTGTACACTCTGGCATTCCTCAGGCATATGTCTTATAACCTTTGCTATTCAAACCGGTATGCTCATTTTGGATGATATAGGTGCAATGTTTCAACCATTGTACACTCTGGCATTCCTCAGGCATATGTCTTATATCTTTTGCTATTCAAACCAGTATGCTCATCTTGGATGATATAGGTGCAATGTTTCAACCATTGTACACTCTGGCATTCCTCAGGCATATGTCTTATATCCTTTGCTATTCAAACCAGTATGCTCATCTTGGATGATATAGGTGCAATGTTTCAACCATTGTACACTCTGGCATTCCTCAGGCATATGTCTTATATCTTTTGCTATTCAAACCAGTATGCTCATCTTGGATGATATAGGTGCAATGTTTCAACCATTGTACACTCTGGCATTCCTCAGGCATATGTCTTATATCTTTTGCTATTCAAACTAGTATGCTCATCTTGGATGATATAGGTGCAATGTTTCAACCATTGTACACTCTGGCATTCCTCAGGCATATGTCTTATAACCTTTCCTATTCAAACCGGTATGCTCATCTTGGATGATATAGGTGCAATGTTTCAACCATTGTACACTCTGGCATTCCTCAGGCATATGTCTTATAACCTTTGCTATTCAAACCAGTTTGCTCATCTTGGATGATATAGGTGCAATGTTTCAACCATTGTACACTCTGGCATTCCTCAGGCATATGTCTTATATCCTTTGCTATTCAAACCAGTATGCTCATGTTGGATGATATAGGTGCAATGTTTCAACCATTGTACACTCTGGCATTCCTCAGGCATATGTCTTATATCCTTTGCTATTCAAACCAGTATGCTCATCTTGGATGATATAGGTGCAATGTTTCAACCATTGTACACTCTGGCATTCCTTAGGCATATGTCTTATATCCTTTGCTATTCAAACCAGTATGCTCATCTTGGATGATATAGGTGCAATGTTTCAACCATTGTACACTCTGGCATTCCTCAGGCATATGTCTTATATCCTTTGCTATTCAAACCAGTATGCTCATCTTGGATGATATAGGTGCAATGTTTCAACCATTGTACACTCTGGCATTCCACAGGCATATGTCTTATATCCTTTGCTATTCAAACCAGTATGCTCATCTTGGATGATATAGGTGCAATGTTTCAACCATTGTACACTCTGGCATTCCTCAGGCATATGTCTTATATCCTTTGCTATTCAAACCAGTATGCTCATCTTGGATGATATAGGTGCAATGTTTCAACCATTGTACACTCTGGCATTCCACAGGCATATGTCTTATATCCTTTGCTATTCAAACCAGTATGCTCATCTTGGATGATATAGGTGCAATGTTTCAACCATTGTACACTCTGGCATTCCTCAGGCATAGGTCTTATATCCTTTGCTATTCAAACCAGTATGCTCATCTTGGATGATATAGGTGCAATGTTTCAACCATTGTACACTCTGGCATTCCTCAGGCATATGTCTTATATCCTTTGCTATTCAAACCAGTATGCTCATGTTGGATGATATAGGTGCAATGTTTCAACCATTGTACACTCTGGCATTCTACAGGCATATGTCTTATATCCTTTGCTATTCAAACCAGTATGCTCATCTTGGATGATATAGGTGCAATGTTTCAACCATTGTACACTCTGGCATTCCTTAGGCATATGTCTTATATCCTTTGCTATTCAAACCAGTATGCTCATCTTGGATGATATAGGTGCAATGTTTCAACCATTGTACACTCTGGCATTCCACAGGCATATGTCTTATATCCTTTGCTATTCAAACCAGTATGCTCATCTTGGATGATATAGGTGCAATGTTTCAACCATTGTACACTCTGGCATTCCTCAGGCATATGTCTTATATACTTTGCTATTCAAACCAGTATGCTCATCTTGGATGATATAGGTGCAATGTTTCAACCATTGTACACTCTGGCATTCCACAGGCATATGTCTTATATCCTTTGCTATTCAAACCAGTATGCTCATCTTGGATGATATAGGTGCAATGTTTCAACCATTGTACACTCTGGAATTCCTCAGGCATATGTCTTATATCTTTTGCTATTCAAACCAGTATGCTCATCTTGGATGATATAGGTGCAATGTTTCAACCATTGTACACTCTGGCATTCCTCAGGCATATGTCTTATAACCTTTGCTATTCAAACCGGTATGCTCATCTTGGATGATATAGGTGCAATGTTTCAACCATTGTACACTCTGGCATTCCTCAGGCATATGTCTTATATCTTTTGCTATTCAAACCAGTATGCTCATCTTGGATGATATAGGTGCAATGTTTCAACCATTGTACACTCTGGCATTCCTCAGGCATATGTCTTATATCCTTTGCTATTCAAACCAGTATGCTCATCTTGGATGATATAGGTGCAATGTTTCAACCATTGTACACTCTGGCATTCCTCAGGCATATGTCTTATATCTTTTGCTATTCAAACCAGTATGCTCATCTTGGATGATATAGGTGCAATGTTTCAACCATTGTACACTCTGGCATTCCTCAGGCATATGTCTTATATCTTTTGCTATTCAAACTAGTATGCTCATCTTGGATGATATAGGTGCAATGTTTCAACCATTGTACACTCTGGCATTCCTCAGGCATATGTCTTATAACCTTTCCTATTCAAACCGGTATGCTCATCTTGGATGATATAGGTGCAATGTTTCAACCATTGTACACTCTGGCATTCCTCAGGCATATGTCTTATAACCTTTGCTATTCAAACCAGTTTGCTCATCTTGGATGATATAGGTGCAATGTTTCAACCATTGTACACTCTGGCATTCCTCAGGCATACGTCTTATATCCTTTGCTATTCAAACCAGTATGCTCATCTTGGATGATATAGGTGCAATGTTTCAACCATTGTACACTCTGGCATTCCTCAGGCATATGTCTTATATCCTTTGCTATTCAAACCAGTATGCTCATCTTGGATGATATAGGTGCAATGTTTCAACCATTGTACACTCTGGCATTCCTTAGGCATATGTCTTATATCCTTTGCTATTCAAACCAGTATGCTCATCTTGGATGATATAGGTGCAATGTTTCAACCATTGTACACTCTGGCATTCCTCAGGCATATGTCTTATATCCTTTGCTATTCAAACCAGTATGCTCATCTTGGATGATATAGGTGCAATGTTTCAACCATTGTACACTCTGGCATTCCTTAGGCATATGTCTTATATCCTTTGCTATTCAAACCAGTATGCTCATCTTGGATGATATAGGTGCAATGTTTCAACCATTGTACACTCTGGCATTCCTCAGGCATATGTATTATATCCTTTGCTATTCAAACCAGTATGCTCATCTTGGATGATATAGGTGCAATGTTTCAACCATTGTACACTCTGGCATTCCTTAGGCATATGTCTTATATCCTTTGCTATTCAAACCAGTATGCTCATCTTGGATGATATAGGTGCAATGTTTCAACCATTGTACACTCTGGCATTCCACAGGCATATGTCTTATATCCTTTGCTATTCAAACCAGTATGCTCATCTTGGATGATATAGGTGCAATGTTTCAACCATTGTACACTCTGGCATTCCTCAGGCATATGTCTTATATCCTTTGCTATTCAAATCAGTATGCTCATCTTGGATGATATAGGTGCAATGTTTCAACCATTGTACACTCTGGCATTCCACAGGCATATGTCTTATATCCTTTGCTATTCAAACCAGTATGCTCATCTTGGATGATATAGGTGCAATGTTTCAACCATTGTACACTCTGGCATTCCTTAGGAATATGTCATATATCCTTTGCTATTCAAACCAGTATGCTCATCTTGGATGATATAGGTGCAATGTTTCAACCATTGTACACTCTGGCATTCCTCAGGCATATGTCTTATATCCTTTGCTATTCAAACCAGTATGCTCATCTTGGGTAATATAGGTGCAATGTTTCAACCATTGTACACTCTGGCATTCCTCAGGCATATGTCTTATATCCTTTGCTATTCAAACCAGTATGCTCATCTTGGATGATATATGTGCAATGTTTCAACCATTGTACACTCTGGCATTCCACAGGCATATGTCTTATATCCTTTGCTATTCAAACCAGTATGCTCATCTTGGATGATATAGGTGCAATGTTTCAACCATTGTACACTCTGGCATTCCTCAGGCATATGTCTTATATCCTTTGCTATTCAAACCAGTATGCTCATCTTGGATGATATAGGTGCAATGTTTCAACCATTGTACACTCTGGCATTCCACAGGCATATGTCTTATATCCTTTGCTATTCAAACCAGTATGCTCATCTTGGATGATATAGGTGCAATGTTTCAACCATTGTACACTCTGGCATTCCTCAGGCATAGGTCTTATATCCTTTGCTATTCAAACCAGTATGCTCATCTTGGATGATATAGGTGCAATGTTTCAACCATTGTACACTCTGGCATTCCTCAGGCATATGTCTTATATCCTTTGCTATTCAAACCAGTATGCTCATGTTGGATGATATAGGTGCAATGTTTCAACCATTGTACACTCTGGCATTCTACAGGCATATGTCTTATATCCTTTGCTATTCAAACCAGTATGCTCATCTTGGATGATATAGGTGCAATGTTTCAACCATTGTACACTCTGGCATTCCTTAGGCATATGTCTTATATCCTTTGCTATTCAAACCAGTATGCTCATCTTGGATGATATAGGTGCAATGTTTCAACCATTGTACACTCTGGCATTCCACAGGCATATGTCTTATATCCTTTGCTATTCAAACCAGTATGCTCATCTTGGATGATATAGGTGCAATGTTTCAACCATTGTACACTCTGGCATTCCTCAGGCATATGTCTTATATACTTTGCTATTCAAACCAGTATGCTCATCTTGGATGATATAGGTGCAATGTTTCAACCATTGTACACTCTGGCATTCCACAGGCATATGTCTTATATCCTTTGCTATTCAAACCAGTATGCTCATCTTGGATGATATAGGTGCAATGTTTCAACCATTGTACACTCTGGCATTCCTTAGGAATATGTCTTATATCCTTTGCTATTCAAACCAGTATGCTCATCTTGGATGATATAGGTGCAATGTTTAAACCATTGTACACTCTGGCATTCCTCAGGCATATGTCTTATATCCTTTGCTATTCAAACCAGTATGCTCATCTTGGGTGATATAGGTGCAATGTTTCAACCATTGTACACTCTGGCATTCCTCAGGCATATGTCTTATATCCTTTGCTATTCAAACCAGTATGCTCATCTTGGATGATATAGGTGCAATGTTTCAACCATTGTACACTCTGGCATTCCTTAGGCATATGTCTTATATCCTTTGCTATTCAAACCAGTATGCTCATCTTGGATGATATAGGTGCAATGTTTCAACCATTGTACACTCTGGCATTCCTTAGGCATATGTCTTATATCCTTTGCTATTCAAACCAGTATGCTCATCTTGGATGATATAGGTGCAATGTTTCAACCATTGTACACTCTGGCATTCCACAGGCATATGTCTTATATCCTTTGCTATTCAAACCAGTATGCTCATCTTGGATGATATAGGTGCAATGTTTCAACCATTGTACACTCTGGCATTCCTCAGGCATATGTCTTATATCCTTTGCTATTCAAACTAGTATGCTCATCTTGGATGATATAGGTGCAATGTTTCAACCATTGTACACTCTGGCATTCCTGAGGCATATGTCTTATATCCTTTGCTATTCAAACCAGTATGCTCATCTTGGATGATATAGGTGCAATGTTTCAACCATTGTACACTCTGGCATTCCTCAGGCATATGTCTTATATCCTTTGCTATTCAAACCAGTATGCTCATCTTGGTTGATATAGGTGCAATGTTTCAACCATTGTACACTCTGGCATTCCTCAGGCATATGTCTTATATCCTTTGCTATTCAAACCAGTATGCTCATCTTGGATGATATAGGTGCAATGTTTTAACCATTGTACACTCTGGCATTCCTTAGGCATATGTCTTATATCTTTTGCTATTCAAACCAGTATGCTCATCTTGGATGATATAGGTGCAATGTTTCAACCATTGTACACTCTGGCATTCCTCAGGCATATGTCTTATATCCTTTGCTATTCAAACCAGTATGCTCATCTTGGATGATATAGGTGCAATGTTTCAACCATTGTACACTCTGGCATTCCTCAGGCATATGTCTTATATCCTTTGCTATTCAAACCAGTATGCTCATCTTGGATGATATAGGTGCAATGTTTCAACCATTGTACACTCTGGCATTCCTCAGGCATATGTCTTATATCCTTTGCTATTCAAACCAGTATGCTCATCTTGGATGATATAGGTGCAATGTTTCAACCATTATACACTCTGGCATTCCTCAGGCATATGTCTTATATCCTTTGCTATTCAAACCAGTATGCTCATCTTGGATGATATAGGTGCAATCTTTCAACCATTGTACACTCTGGCATTCCTCAGGCATATGTCTTATATCTTTTGCTATTCAAACCAGTATGCTCATCTTGGATGATATAGGTGCAATGTTTCAACCAATGTACACTCTGGCATTCCTCAGGCATATGTCTTATATCCTTTGCTATTCAAACCAGTATGCTCATCTTGGATGATATAGGTGCAATGTTTCAACCAATGTACACTCTGGCATTCCTCAGGCATATGTCTTATAACCTTTGCTATTCAAACCAGTATGCTCATCTTGGATGATATAGGTGCAATGTTTCAACCATTGTACACTCTGGCATTCCTCAGGCATATGTCTTATATCCTTTGCTATTCAAACCAGTATGCTCATCTTGGATGATATAGGTGCAATGTTTCAACCATTGTACACTCTGGCATTCCTCAGGCATATGTCTTATATCCTTTGCTATTCAAACCAGTATGCTCATCTTGGATGATATAGGTGCAATGTTTCAACCATTGTACACTCTGGCATTCCTCAGGCATATGTCTTATAACCTTTGCTATTCAAACCAGTATGCTCATCTTGGATGATATAGGTGCAATGTTTCAACCATTGTACACTCTGGCATTCCTCAGGCATATGTCTTATATCCTTTGCTATTCAAACCAGTATGCTCATCTTGGATGATATAGGTGCAATGTTTCAACCATTATACACTCTGGCATTCCTCAGGCATATGTCTTATATCCTTTGCTATTCAAACCAGTATGCTCATCTTGGATGATATAGGTGCAATGTTTCAACCAATGTACACTCTGGCATTCCTCAGGCATATGTCTTATATCCTTTGCTATTCAAACCAGTATGCTCATCTTGGATGATATAGGTGCAATGTTTCAACCATTGTACACTCTGGCATTCCTCAGGCATATGTCTTATATCCTTTGCTATTCAAACCAGTATGCTCATCTTGGATGATATAGGTGCAATGTTTCAACCATTGTACACTCTGGCATTCCTCAGGCATATGTCTTATAACCTTTGCTATTCAAACCAGTATGCTCATCTTGGATGATATAGGTGCAATGTTTCAACCATTGTACACTCTGGCATTCCTCAGGCATATGTCTTATATCCTTTGCTATTCAAACCAGTATGCTCATCTTGGATGATATAGGGGCAATGTTTCAACCATTATACACTCTGGCATTCCTCAGGCATATGTCTTATATCCTTTGCTATTCAAACCAGTATGCTCATCTTGGATGATATAGGTGCAATGTTTCAACCATTGTACACTCTGGCATTCCACAGGCATATGTCTTATATCCTTTGCTATTCAAACCAGTATGCTCATCTTGGATGATATAGGTGCAATGTTTCAACCAATGTACACTCTGGCATTCCTCAGGCATATGTCTTATATCCTTTGCTATTCAAACCAGTATGCTCATCTTGGATGATATAGGTGCAATGTTTCAACCAATGTACACTCTGGCATTCCTCAGGCATATGTCTTATATCCTTTGCTATTCAAACCAGTATGCTCATCTTGGATGATATAGGTGC
Organism: Acanthosepion lycidas; assembly: GCA_963932145.1. NCBI lineage: Eukaryota > Metazoa > Mollusca > Cephalopoda > Sepiida > Sepiidae > Acanthosepion > Acanthosepion lycidas. The sequence goes on from OZ010603.1 coordinate 9,638,215, forward strand.
AATGTTTCAACCATTGTACACTCTGGCATTCCTCAGGCATATGTCTTATATCCTTTGCTATTCAAACCAGTATGCTCATCTTGGATGATATAGGTGCAATGTTTCAACAATTGTACACTCTGGCATTCCACAGGCATATGTCTTATATCCTTTGCTATTCAAACCAGTATGCTCATCTTGGATGATATAGGTGCAATGTTTCAACCATTGTACACTCTGGCATTCCTCAGGCATATGTCTTATATCCTTTGCTATTCAAACCAGTATGCTCATCTTGGATGATATAGGTGCAATGTTTCAACCAATGTACACTCTGGCATTCCTCAGGCATATGTCTTATATCCTTTGCTATTCAAACCAGTATGCTCATCTTGGATGATATAGGTGCAATGTTTCAACCATTGTACACTCTGGCATTCCTCAGGCATATGTCTTATATCCTTTGCTATTCAAACCAGTATGCTCATCTTGGATGATATAGGTGCAATGTTTCAACCATTGTACACTCTGGCATTCCACAGGCATATGTCTTATATCCTTTGCTATTCAAACCAGTATGCTCATCTTGGATGATATAGGTGCAATGTTTCAACCATTGTACACTCTGGCATTCCTCAGGCATATGTCTTATATCCTTTGCTATTCAAACCAGTATGCTCATCTTGGATGATATAGGTGCAATGTTTCAACCAATGTACACTCTGGCATTCCTCAGGCATATGTCTTATATCCTTTGCTATTCAAACCAGTATGCTCATCTTGGATGATATAGGTGCAATGTTTCAACCATTGTACACTCTGGCATTCCACAGGCATATGTCTTATATCCTTTGCTATTCAAACCAGTATGCTCATCTTGGATGATATAGGTGCAATGTTTCAACCATTGTACACTCTGGCATTCCTTAGGCATATGTCTTATATCCTTTGCTATTCAAACCAGTATGCTCATCTTGGATGATATAGGTGCAATGTTTCAACCATTATACACTTTGGCATTCCTCAGGCATATGTCTTATATCCTTTGCTATTCACACCAGTATGCTCATCTTGGATGATATAGGTGCAATGTTTCAACCATTATACACTTTGGCATTCCTCAGGCATATGTCTTATATCCTTTGCTATTCACACCAGTATGCTCATCTTGGATGATATAGGTGCAATGTTTCAACCATTATACACTTTGGCATTCATCAGGCATATGTCTTATATCCTTTGCTATTCAAACCAGTATGCTCATCTTGGATGATATAGGTGCAATGTTTCAACAATTATACACTTTGGCATTCCTCAGGCATATGTCTTATATCCTTTGCTATTCACACCAGTATGCTCATCTTGGATGATATAGGTGCAATGTTTCAACCATTATACACTTTGGCATTCCTCAGGCATATGTCTTATATCCTTTGCTATTCACACCAGTATGCTCATCTTGGATGATATAGGTGCAATGTTTCAACCATTGTACACTCTGGCATTCCTCAGGCATATGTCTTATATCTTTTGCTATTCAAACCAGTATGCTCATCTTGGATGATATAGGTGCAATGTTTCAACCATTGTACACTCTGGCATTCCTCAGGCATATGTCTTATATCCTTTGCTATTCAAACCAGTATGGTCATCTTGGATGATATAGATGCAATGTTTCAACCATTGTACACTCTGGCATTCCTCAGGCATATGTCTTATATCCTTTGCTATTCAAACCAGTATGCTCATCTTGGATGATATAGGTGCAATGTTTCAACCATTGTACACTCTGGCATTCCTTAGGCATATGTCTTATATCCTTTGCTATTCAAACCAGTATGCTCATCTTGGATGATATAGGTGCAATGTTTCAACCATTATACACTTTGGCATTCCTCAGGCATATGTCTTATATCCTTTGCTATTCACACCAGTATGCTCATCTTGGATGATATAGGTGCAATGTTTCAACCATTATACACTTTGGCATTCCTCAGGCATATGTCTTATATCCTTTGCTATTCACACCAGTATGCTCATCTTGGATGATATAGGTGCAATGTTTCAACCATTATACACTTTGGCATTCATCAGGCATATGTCTTATATCCTTTGCTATTCAAACCAGTATGCTCATCTTGGATGATATAGGTGCAATGTTTCAACAATTATACACTTTGGCATTCCTCAGGCATATGTCTTATATCCTTTGCTATTCACACCAGTATGCTCATCTTGGATGATATAGGTGCAATGTTTCAACCATTATACACTTTGGCATTCCTCAGGCATATGTCTTATATCCTTTGCTATTCACACCAGTATGCTCATCTTGGATGATATAGGTGCAATGTTTCAACCATTGTACACTCTGGCATTCCTCAGGCATATGTCTTATATCTTTTGCTATTCAAACCAGTATGCTCATCTTGGATGATATAGGTGCAATGTTTCAACCATTGTACACTCTGGCATTCCTCAGGCATATGTCTTATATCCTTTGCTATTCAAACCAGTATGGTCATCTTGGATGATATAGATGCAATGTTTCAACCATTGTACACTCTGGCATTCCTCAGGCATATGTCTTATATCCTTTGCTATTCAAACCAGTATGCTCATCTTGGATGATATAGGTGCAATGTTTCAACCATTGTACACTCTGGCATTCCTCAGGCATATGTCTTATATCCTTTGCTATTCAAACCAGTATGCTCATCTTGGATGATATAGGTGCAATGTTTCAACCAATGTACACTCTGGCATTCCTCAGGCATATGTCTTATATCCTTTGCTATTCAAACCAGTATGCTCATCTTGGATGATATAGGTGCAATGTTTCAACCATTGTACACTCTGGCATTCCTCAGGCATATGTCTTATATCCTTTGCTATTCAAACCAGTATGCTCATCTTGGATGATATAGGTGCAATGTTTCAACCATTGTACACTCTGGCATTCCTCAGGCATATGTCTTATAACCTTTGCTATTCAAACCAGTATGCTCATCTTGGATGATATAGGTGCAATGTTTCAACCATTGTACACTCTGGCATTCCTCAGGCATATGTCTTATATCCTTTGCTATTCAAACCAGTATGCTCATCTTGGATGATATAGGTGCAATGTTTTAACCATTGTACACTCTGGCATTCCTCAGGCATATGTCTTATATCCTTTGCTATTCAAACCAGTATGCTCATCTTGGATGATATAGGTGCAATGTTTCAACCATTGTACACTCTGGCATTCCTTAGGCATATGTCTTATATCCTTTGCTATTCAAACCAGTATGCTCATCTTGGATGATATAGGTGCAATGTTTCAACCATTGTACACTCTGGCATTCCTCAGGCATATGTCTTATATCCTTTGCTATTCAAACCAGTATGCTCATCTTGGATGATATAGGTGCAATGTTTCAACCATTGTACACTCTGGCATTCCTTAGGCATATGTCTTATATCCTTTGCTATTCCAACCAGTATGCTCATCTTGGATGATATAGGTGCAATGTTTTAACCATTGTACACTCTGGCATTCCTCAGGCATATGTCTTATATCCTTTGCTATTCAAACCAGTATGCTCATCTTGGATGATATAGGTGCAATGTTTCAACCATTGTACACTCTGGCATTCCTCAGGCATATGTCTTATATCCTTTGCTATTCAAACCAGTATGCTCATCTTGGATGATATAGGTGCAATGTTTCAACCATTGTACACTCTGGCATTCCTCAGGCATATGTCTTATAACCTTTGCTATTCAAACCAGTATGCTCATCTTGGATGATATAGGTGCAATGTTTCAACCATTGTACACTCTGGCATTCCTCAGGCATATGTCTTATATCCTTTGCTATTCAAACCAGTATGCTCATCTTGGATGATATAGGTGCAATGTTTCAACCATTATACACTCTGGCATTCCTCAGGCATATGTCTTATATCCTTTGCTATTCAAACCAGTATGCTCATCTTGGATGATATAGGTGCAATGTTTCAACCAATGTACACTCTGGCATTCCTCAGGCATATGTCTTATATCCTTTGCTATTCAAACCAGTATGCTCATCTTGGATGATATAGGTGCAATGTTTCAACCATTGTACACTCTGGCATTCCTCAGGCATATGTCTTATATCCTTTGCTATTCAAACCAGTATGCTCATCTTGGATGATATAGGTGCAATGTTTCAACCATTGTACACTCTGGCATTCCTCAGGCATATGTCTTATAACCTTTGCTATTCAAACCAGTATGCTCATCTTGGATGATATAGGTGCAATGTTTCAACCATTGTACACTCTGGCATTCCTCAGGCATATGTCTTATATCCTTTGCTATTCAAACCAGTATGCTCATCTTGGATGATATAGGGGCAATGTTTCAACCATTATACACTCTGGCATTCCTCAGGCATATGTCTTATATCCTTTGCTATTCAAACCAGTATGCTCATCTTGGATGATATAGGTGCAATGTTTCAACCATTGTACACTCTGGCATTCCACAGGCATATGTCTTATATCCTTTGCTATTCAAACCAGTATGCTCATCTTGGATGATATAGGTGCAATGTTTCAACCAATGTACACTCTGGCATTCCTCAGGCATATGTCTTATATCCTTTGCTATTCAAACCAGTATGCTCATCTTGGATGATATAGGTGCAATGTTTCAACCAATGTACACTCTGGCATTCCTCAGGCATATGTCTTATATCCTTTGCTATTCAAACCAGTATGCTCATCTTGGATGATATAGGTGCAATGTTTCAACCATTGTACACTCTGGCATTCCTCAGGCATATGTCTTATATCCTTTGCTATTCAAACCAGTATGCTCATCTTGGATGATATAGGTGCAATGTTTCAACAATTGTACACTCTGGCATTCCACAGGCATATGTCTTATATCCTTTGCTATTCAAACCAGTATGCTCATCTTGGATGATATAGGTGCAATGTTTCAACCATTGTACACTCTGGCATTCCTCAGGCATATGTCTTATATCCTTTGCTATTCAAACCAGTATGCTCATCTTGGATGATATAGGTGCAATGTTTCAACCAATGTACACTCTGGCATTCCTCAGGCATATGTCTTATATCCTTTGCTATTCAAACCAGTATGCTCATCTTGGATGATATAGGTGCAATGTTTCAACCATTGTACACTCTGGCATTCCTCAGGCATATGTCTTATATCCTTTGCTATTCAAACCAGTATGCTCATCTTGGATGATATAGGTGCAATGTTTCAACCATTGTACACTCTGGCATTCCACAGGCATATGTCTTATATCCTTTGCTATTCAAACCAGTATGCTCATCTTGGATGATATAGGTGCAATGTTTCAACCATTGTACACTCTGGCATTCCTCAGGCATATGTCTTATATCCTTTGCTATTCAAACCAGTATGCTCATCTTGGATGATATAGGTGCAATGTTTCAACCAATGTACACTCTGGCATTCCTCAGGCATATGTCTTATATCCTTTGCTATTCAAACCAGTATGCTCATCTTGGATGATATAGGTGCAATGTTTCAACCATTGTACACTCTGGCATTCCACAGGCATATGTCTTATATCCTTTGCTATTCAAACCAGTATGCTCATCTTGGATGATATAGGTGCAATGTTTCAACCATTGTACACTCTGGCATTCCTTAGGCATATGTCTTATATCCTTTGCTATTCAAACCAGTATGCTCATCTTGGATGATATAGGTGCAATGTTTCAACCATTATACACTTTGGCATTCCTCAGGCATATGTCTTATATCCTTTGCTATTCACACCAGTATGCTCATCTTGGATGATATAGGTGCAATGTTTCAACCATTATACACTTTGGCATTCATCAGGCATATGTCTTATATCCTTTGCTATTCAAACCAGTATGCTCATCTTGGATGATATAGGTGCAATGTTTCAACAATTATACACTTTGGCATTCCTCAGGCATATGTCTTATATCCTTTGCTATTCACACCAGTATGCTCATCTTGGATGATATAGGTGCAATGTTTCAACCATTATACACTTTGGCATTCCTCAGGCATATGTCTTATATCCTTTGCTATTCACACCAGTATGCTCATCTTGGATGATATAGGTGCAATGTTTCAACCATTGTACACTCTGGCATTCCTCAGGCATATGTCTTATATCTTTTGCTATTCAAACCAGTATGCTCATCTTGGATGATATAGGTGCAATGTTTCAACCATTGTACACTCTGGCATTCCTCAGGCATATGTCTTATATCCTTTGCTATTCAAACCAGTATGGTCATCTTGGATGATATAGATGCAATGTTTCAACCATTGTACACTCTGGCATTCCTCAGGCATATGTCTTATATCCTTTGCTATTCAAACCAGTATGCTCATCTTGGATGATATAGGTGCAATGTTTCAACCATTGTACACTCTGGCATTCCTTAGGCATATGTCTTATATCCTTTGCTATTCAAACCAGTATGCTCATCTTGGATGATATAGGTGCAATGTTTCAACCATTATACACTTTGGCATTCCTCAGGCATATGTCTTATATCCTTTGCTATTCACACCAGTATGCTCATCTTGGATGATATAGGTGCAATGTTTCAACCATTATACACTTTGGCATTCCTCAGGCATATGTCTTATATCCTTTGCTATTCACACCAGTATGCTCATCTTGGATGATATAGGTGCAATGTTTCAACCATTATACACTTTGGCATTCATCAGGCATATGTCTTATATCCTTTGCTATTCAAACCAGTATGCTCATCTTGGATGATATAGGTGCAATGTTTCAACAATTATACACTTTGGCATTCCTCAGGCATATGTCTTATATCCTTTGCTATTCACACCAGTATGCTCATCTTGGATGATATAGGTGCAATGTTTCAACCATTATACACTTTGGCATTCCTCAGGCATATGTCTTATATCCTTTGCTATTCACACCAGTATGCTCATCTTGGATGATATAGGTGCAATGTTTCAACCATTGTACACTCTGGCATTCCTCAGGCATATGTCTTATATCTTTTGCTATTCAAACCAGTATGCTCATCTTGGATGATATAGGTGCAATGTTTCAACCATTGTACACTCTGGCATTCCTCAGGCATATGTCTTATATCCTTTGCTATTCAAACCAGTATGGTCATCTTGGATGATATAGATGCAATGTTTCAACCATTGTACACTCTGGCATTCCTCAGGCATATGTCTTATATCCTTTGCTATTCAAACCAGTATGCTCATCTTGGATGATATAGGTGCAATGTTTCAACCATTGTACACTCTGGCATTCCTCAGGCATATGTCTTATATCCTTTGCTATTCAAACCAGTATGCTCATCTTGGATGATATAGGTGCAATGTTTCAACCAATGTACACTCTGGCATTCCTCAGGCATATGTCTTATATCCTTTGCTATTCAAACCAGTATGCTCATCTTGGATGATATAGGTGCAATGTTTCAACCATTGTACACTCTGGCATTCCTCAGGCATATGTCTTATATCCTTTGCTATTCAAACCAGTATGCTCATCTTGGATGATATAGGTGCAATGTTTCAACCATTGTACACTCTGGCATTCCTCAGGCATATGTCTTATAACCTTTGCTATTCAAACCAGTATGCTCATCTTGGATGATATAGGTGCAATGTTTCAACCATTGTACACTCTGGCATTCCTCAGGCATATGTCTTATATCCTTTGCTATTCAAACCAGTATGCTCATCTTGGATGATATAGGTGCAATGTTTTAACCATTGTACACTCTGGCATTCCTCAGGCATATGTCTTATATCCTTTGCTATTCAAACCAGTATGCTCATCTTGGATGATATAGGTGCAATGTTTCAACCATTGTACACTCTGGCATTCCTTAGGCATATGTCTTATATCCTTTGCTATTCAAACCAGTATGCTCATCTTGGATGATATAGGTGCAATGTTTCAACCATTGTACACTCTGGCATTCCTCAGGCATATGTCTTATATCCTTTGCTATTCAAACCAGTATGCTCATCTTGGATGATATAGGTGCAATGTTTCAACCATTGTACACTCTGGCATTCCTTAGGCATATGTCTTATATCCTTTGCTATTCCAACCAGTATGCTCATCTTGGATGATATAGGTGCAATGTTTTAACCATTGTACACTCTGGCATTCCTCAGGCATATGTCTTATATCCTTTGCTATTCCAACCAGTATGCTCATCTTGGATGATATAGGTGCAATGTTTCAACCATTGTACACTCTGGCATTCCTCAGGCATATGTCTTATATCCTTTGCTATTCAAACCAGTATGCTCATCTTGGATGATATAGGTGCAATGTTTCAACCATTGTACACTCTGGCATTCCTCAGGCATATGTCTTATATCCTTTGCTATTCAAACCAGTATGCTCATCTTGGATGATATAGGTGCAATGTTTCAACCATTGTACACTCTGGCATTCCTCAGGCATATGTCTTATATCCTTTGCTATTCAAACCAGTATGCTCATCTTGGATGATATAGGTGCAATGTTTTAACCATTGTACACTCTGGCATTCCTCAGGTATATGTCTTATATCCTTTGCTATTCAAACCAGCATACTGATCGTGATAATCACAATATTTTTATCATTTTAACTTCTATAGGTTATCTGCTCTTTGAACTCAGTAACTTTTATCTGAAGTTTAAAGCTGACCATTTATTCAGTCAACGGAATCAATTTGTCTTCATTTTACATTCCATGCTAAGTGGTGATCTCTCCTATCAGTAAATTCTCACCAATCTTACTCACCTTTGCGTCACTTGTTCATTTCTTTAGTTTTTCCTAAACTGGACTATGTGACTTTTCAGCACTACTAGTGACTAGTCTCACTGATTGAACTCACACCTGCTTACATCATGTTTATGTCAACAAAGATGAGCATGCTAGCCTAAATAGTATGTTATATAATAACGAGCTTTTGGTTAACAGACGGTATCTTCTGTAACACAGGATCTCTTTTACATAGGATTTCGATTTAAAATATTGCTTATGGTATCCGAGTAAATGTTGCAAACCTTCTGAATAGTCTGGCATTATTCTTTTTTTACTTTTACGTTCAGTCTGAGAGAGAGAGAAAGAGAGAGAGAGTGTGTGTGTGTAATTTTTAATCCTCGAGACAAATATCAAAAACTTCCTTGAAGAGTGAAAGTTACACTTCTTCATCATGAGGTCTGTAAGTTAGATTAAATATTCAGATAATCAATATAATTAATATTATAAGTTATAATATTAATTATAATTTATTATAACCGTAGAAAGAGTGCCAAAAAGTTATGTTGCCATAATTTATCAGATAACTGCTTGAAGTAATTATGTGTTGATAAAATTAAATATAAATATGGCATATTTTTCTGCTTTCTTTCATTTCTATAAAAAAAATACATCCATTTTGTTAGTACCTAAAATATGCGTAATAAATAATTTTAGCCTTGTGTCTGCAGTGTGTGTGTGTGTGTTTGTGCGCGCGTGCGTGTGTGTGTGTGTGCGCGCGCTCATTTATAAATGATATCGCTAAATAAAACAAATATTGCTACTTCTGTCCCATAATAATTGTTACATTTAGTGTATGAAATTTAACTGTACATATAACGATTATTATGGGACAGAAGTAGTAATTGTCATGGAGGATGTTCCCTGTTATCACCATTGACGGAATTTTTTAATTCAATCATGAAACTTTAAGAGAAAAAGGTATGTTACTATCATTACTAAACAAATAAAAAAAAGCTGGGTATTAATATTTTCTTCTTTTTAGAGTTTAAAATCAAATATCTGATGATGAATGGATTTAATTTACAAATCTACATACAAGGTTGTTTGGACTTTGGAGAGACTGGTTAAAAATAACACTTTCTGCATTTGAAATGTAATTGGTAAATTTTCATTTTAACACCCGAGCGTCATTCACTGCTGAACTATTTTCTTTCAAATATATGTAAACATCGACAAATAAAAGAATAACAAAAGAAAAAAAAACACCTAACCCTAATGTGAAAGTTAACTTTCAAAAAAAAAAATTTTAAATGAAAGAATAACCCCCCAAAAAGCAAAAAAACACCTAACCCTAATTAGAAAGTTAACTTTCATCTTAAAAAAATAAAAGAATAACCAAAAAAAAAAAAAACCACCTAACCCTAATTTGAAAGTTAACTACAAGGAATTACTGAGTGTGAAGGGAGTAAATAGGCCCAAATTGTATACATCCCCCGACAGAATTCAGCACTTAATTACTTATCAATAAGCCGGTAATGGCTGACGAAAGACCAGGAAAAAGTCCGATTTTTTCGGGTTGTTAACATCCAAAAAGGTAGGTTTCTTTAATTAGTTTAATTAATTGTTGATTTGAGTTCAGCATATACATTTGCACGGAAATAAGACTATTTGGGGAAAATTTGAAGGGATATTAGAGCTCGGGTGTTAAAATGAAAATTTACCATCAAGTGAGACAAAAAATATCTCAGTTTTTATTTTTATTAAAATTGATACGGTTGAAGAATGTTCCCAATTCTCGTTTTGTTTTTGTTTTTGTTTTTGTGTGTGTGTGTGTGTGTGTGTGTGTGTGTGTGTATCTACAGAACACACACATTTTTATGAACCAAATAAATAATTTAATGATAAATTTCAGGTATCTTTAAAAAAAAAATGAAATCTCATGTTTAAATTCATTTTTATTTTATCATTTCATTTTCGCCAACCCCAACAGAAGACGTATAAAAAAGTTTAAATTATTAAATTAATTTAAAACACAAGAAGAGAGAGGGTGAAAGATAAAACGTGAGAGAGAGTGAAAGAGGGAGAGAAGAAGGGAAAGGAAAAGTTAGAGAGAGGAACAGATGAAGATTGATTCACAAAAGAGTAGAGGCTGCATGAAGATAAAAAACATTTTTCAGACTGATAAAGGTAAGGGAGGCGGGAATGGGAGTTAAACAAGGGGAAGAGGTAAACTTTTATACTATGCCTCATATTGCAATTTAGACGTTTTTTTGTTAATGTTAGTTAAGTAATAATGTTAGTTAATTGATTTAATTTAAAAGAAATTTAAAACTTTGAATAAAAAGAATTTTATTGTCAAAACTATATTGTCTCTTCCCTTAGTTACCGAAGTTCAGCAGAAATATTCAGGAAATATAAAATCTCGTAGTTTTACTAAAAATAAGAGATTTTTTTAGCATTGAAAACTAAAGCAAAGTAACTATTTATATACGTTTTTTTACTTATTTGAGACAGAGCGAAAGAGAGAGATTTACTTTCTATATTCAAGAGCCAAGAAAACTATTGGTGCCATTTAAAAAGTTTTTTGCGCGTGGCCATGTCATAATTATTTGCAATGTGAGGTAAAAATGTTTCAGATTTTTTTTTAAACATGCCCCTCAGATTTTGTAAGTAAAATAAATGAATCATTGCCAGAAGTCCCTGGAAAACATAGACTATTTTTCCATTATTAAATCTAAAAAGATTTAATAATGGAAAAATCTGGGATTAAATAAGAAAAAAAAATTGGAGAATCCAGCCAGCCAGACATTGAATTGAATTGAATTTTTTTTATAGCAATTATTTCAAGTCTGGTTTTAAAATTTATTTTAGCAAAAACGAAAAGAAAGGCTCTGTTGAAGGGGGACCAGTGTGAAATTTAAAGAGTAATTAACATTGTTAATCAGTCGTGTGATTTTTTCAAGATAAGGCAGTTAGGATTGGGCCTGGGGTGTCTGCATAGTGTGTCAGTTAATAAGGACAAAAGTGTGGAGGGGGGAGGACAAGAGAATGGGAAGAAAGTGGTTACACCAGACTCCATAGATAAAAAAAAAAAAAATGAAAAGAGAAATGAAAGAAGAGGGGAAAAAATGAATGAATGAATGAGAAAAAAGTAACGCTAAAACCTGTAAGGTACAGATGCGCGGGTATTATAACTGGGTGAGTGATAATTCTTTGAATAAAGAAGACCGAAACTAGAAATCTTAAAAAAAAAAAACAATATCGATTTTTTAAAAGATCGTAGCAGGTCGACGAATACAAACCAACAGCTTAAAATCGGAAAACCACTTGCAAATTCAAGCAAAGAAGCTCTCCTTTTTATTTTTAGTTTCTATCACGTGATCAAACACCCCCTTTGTCCCATGTTTAAACGTTTTTCTTGGGATACATTGTAACATTGACCATCATTGTCTTTATTAATTTTTTCATTCGTGTTTCCCGCCTTTACGGAAATTCATTTTTTTTTAGCAGAGGTTATTTTTTTTTTCCTTTTTGTACTTTTATTCACTGACAAGCGCATCAAATAAATCAAAATGCCTCCCACGTGAAGAATCTCTCTTCTTCTTCAATCTAGGAACGAAGGCGACGATGATGAAAAAAAAAATTAAAAAGTTAGATGTCACCCAAAAGAAAATTATTATATCACTATCGACACAAGAACGACCATTAATTACTAGAAATAAAAACAAAACAAAAAACATTTTACAACCGTTGAGGTCTGCTTGAACTCGTTAGCGGTTCTATGAGAGAGAGAGAAAATATGAAACACTAGTGACTAGTCTTCTCATTTGGGGAGGGGACACTCACATACTGTCCACGAGGAGATGCCAACATACCACAGACACAATTAGCTTCCGTCTGACCCCTTTAGCCTTAAATTTGTTAACAAGTGCTGTGTGGATGTTTTATATAGACAATTACTTACTTACTTACTTACATACATACATACATACGTACGTACGTACGTGCGCTCAGTTATGTGTGTGAGAGAAAGACACAGGGAGGGAAATAAGGCTGTAGCCGGTCGGGTAGACGGACATTTGGAAATTACTGCACAGAGTTAAACGATAGTTGACAATTGTTTCAGATCAAAGCGAAAAAGAAGAAAGAATCTTGGTCTCAAATTACAGATTTTTAAATTTTTTTAAATATTTGTAGTTATTTATTGCGTTTAAAGATTAATTAATCTCTAGACCGGCGCACAGCCCCCAGTCCTTTTCTCTACCGCTGAAACTCGTGCTAAGCAGGTACTCCCACTGCAGCAGCCGGAACTTTAATTGTCTCCATCTTCCTCCTCAATACAACCACTTACATGGTTTTAATGTCAAAAGAATGGTGAAAACAGGGCAAATAAATGCAAATAACATAACTTTCTTAATATACGCTCCTATAACAATATTCCGAATACAAGAACGATATTGGAAGATTAATACGCGGTAATTTCGCATATCGACATCATTAAAAAAAAATGTGACTTTTTTCTTTGTTCACTTTCAATTTCATTTTTACGCTCGATTTTGTTTCAGCAAAAGAAAAACAACAAAAAAACAACAAAAAAAGAAAAACTGATAAATATGTAGACCCTTTAACCCTTAGCAATTTTTATATTTTTTCTGATAAAAAAAAAACGCGGAAAACATGATGACTACATATTTTTTCCCATTTAAATGGAATTGGAATGAATTCCCATCATTGCATCATCGTAAAAATAATTAATAGTACCCTTTTTTTTACTGTTGGCTTGTTTCATTTTTGAATTTCAAAAAAAAAAAAAAAATCAAATGCTTATCTTTTACTTTTGATTTTTAATTTAATTCTAATTTTACCCTTCCTTACACGAGTTCAAATTGTCACATGCAGCTACTTAAAAAAATGAACTTTATGACTGTCAGCTTGTTGTCTACAGCCACATGTTCTGTCTCTTATGTCAACTGCGCTTTTAAAGAAAATGTGCATTTTTCAGTTACATGCATTTTAAGTTTATTTTCGAATTAAAAAAATACATTTTTACGAATTTTCAAGACAAGCCTCTTAATATGCAATCTAATCAAGATCACATTTTTTCACTTTTCCAGTTTAAAGAGAATATTCCACAAACTGAAAATACAAAATTACTATTTTACATTTTATTTTTTTAACTAATTTTTTGTATTAAGCGAGAAAAGTTGTCTAGAATTTTCAAATCTGCACATCTTTAGTGTTTTATTTCTCAATAAGAAATTTAATTATTAATTAATAAATCGTGACATGCCAAAAAAATTTAAGTGCGTGCAATAATGTAAAAAAAATGTCTTCGGTGCATGTTGGTAATGGTAAGATTATCAATGCAATAATTGCATTCAAAAAGAAAAGCATTTAAAAACGTGCATAGATAAAAATATATTTTTCCCCCCTCATACACTTTTTGGTTTATAATTTCACCGCTAGATTCTCCCTCAAATGTCGGTGCATCTGTGATTTTCCCCCCTTTCTCCCTTAATCTTCTTGTCTGGCGACTATGAAGAGAAAAGCAACTGCTGTAAAAGGAAATTTGCTTGTGTCGCATGACTCAGATGCCCATATATGGTAGTGGCTTGGCAATCTGGGCTGACGAGTCATCCACGGCCGGTTTTTACAGCGAGCATCGAGAGGAGACATTAACACAAATCCGACACGAAATCAATCAAACCCCATAAACTAGGCACAGAATTTTCCTAATTTCATTCACTAGACATAAATTTCACCATTTATGAATCTGAAAAATACGATAACTAGCTAACAAATTACTATTTTGAAATTAGTTTGATCCTGTTCGGAAACTAAGTAATTGCCACTTCACAACCTCACCGGTTCCAGTATAAAAAGCAAGCAGCAGCTTCGGTTGTAGTTTCAGTTGTAAGTTATCAATTGCTCAGGTACGTTGCGTGATTAAAAAAAAAAAAAAAAATATAAGAAAAACAAAAAAGTATTTATAGTAGTATTTTTTTTATATCTACAGAAGATTAAAAAAAAAAGAAAATTAAAAAATATTCTTTATCTTTATATAAAAGTATCTGCTAATAATGGCGTCGGGTGTATCAGTTGACCCTCAGGTTTTGTCCATATTTAATGATGTAAAATTGAACAAAAACATCTTCTTCGTTTTGTATAGACTGTCAGATGATCGAAAGGTCATAATTTTCGAAAAGAAACAAGAGAAACCTGCAGACGTGGATTATTCAGAGGATAATATCAAGCAATATTGGATGGACTTTGTTCAAAGTTTGCCAGAAAAAAATTGCCGATATGCTGTCTACGATTTTGGTTACGTACTCCCGGACGGCAGCCGTCGAGATAAACTCTTATTCATTTGTTGGTAAGTCTATTAAAAAAAAATAAAAATAACAACACCACCCTTCCAAAAAGAAAAAAAGGCTGTAAAATTATTTATGGATTCTTTTTTTTCTTTTGATGTTTCTTATTCTTTGTAATCATTATTTAAAAACTGGATTCGCTTTATGCACCCGTTTTAATCACATTTTTTTCTTTCTTTCTTTTCTGCTTTCATTGATGGAGGCAAAATAAATATGGCATGAATTTTTTTTATTAATAATTAAAAGTAAATTATACGTTGAATTTGTCATAAAAACCGTTCTACAAGAATTAAATTTTAAAATAGCTTTCTTTCACATAACATTTAATTTTAAAATAGCATAAAACAGGAATCCATTTTATATGTATATATATATATATATATATATATATGCATAATTCCAGTGTTTTTCCTCTCGAAACAGGCAAAATAATTTTAAAATGTTTGCAATATTAAAGTAAGTTCCAAATTTTGGGGTGGAAGGAAATTCGCCATCTTTACTTAAATATTTTCAGATCCATTTTAAAAATGTTTTCTGAAACAATTGTAATATTTTTATTATAATTTTTGCATGGATAAATTTATTTTAATTTAATCAATTTTCTGTAGAACTCTAAAAAAAAAAATGAAATAAAACTAAAAAAAAAGAAAGACTTTATTCTATTCAATTTGCCTCTCCAATATTCTTATTTCTTAAAGAACTTCTACAGAAGGTCAGGGTCGTGTTGTACTAAAGATAAAATTTGTTTTAACCATATTTGGCAATTCAGATGACAAGTGGGAGGCTACATAAGGACAGTCATGTTCGCTTTTAAATCAAATCAAAATACGCTAAGATAATTTTTCTAGAAGAATTAATTTTGATCTTGAATCAAAGATTTTGTTTTTAAAAGCTTTTTTTTAGAACTTAATTTTCGTAAAGGCCCTTGAATACAGATCCTAAAAATTATTTTGCTAATAAATGACCGAAATTACCAAATTTTAAAATGTGATTTATTTCAAATCTCTATTATTTCATGAATTATTGAAATTAGTTTTCGGCCATTGCTGTCTTAAGCAATTTATTTAAAAAGCGCTTGAATTAAAGAATTTTGCTAATAGTAATTTTAGTAAATTTATTTTTTACATTTCTATGAAGTTGAACGAATTCCGATTCTTAATTATGTAGATTTGGTCTTTGTTTTCTATACTTGATTTTTCTTCGTTCTTCTGATCAATAAAAATCTCATTCTCCAATTGTCTTCACGTTTAATGTCTACAATAAAGAAATCAATTTTGTGTCATCAATGACATTGCAATTTGTTAATCGATAAAAAAAATTTCTTTACTATTATTTAAAAAAAAGAATTATTTTTCCTTCTAATTAAATATAATCAAACAATAATCAAGAATGCCACATGACTTACACAACCGGTATCTTATTTCTTGAGGTTACAAATGCTGCCGATCGTTAAACTCGTCGAAAATTGTTTAAAACTTATTATTTTTGCTGTGTGGTAAAACATTTAGTAAAATCTTGCAAAAGTCTTAATGAAAATTATTATAATTATTTAATATTGTAATTTTAGCGACTTTTTTTAGTCGCTGTTAAAAGAAAATGCAATCGTCATTCATTCATTTTTGAATGTGCAGACGACGCCGCCATATTTTCTTCATTTAATGAATGAAGAATGACGACTACGGCTTCTTAACAAATGTTATATTGAGGATCTGGTTTTATCTAACAGGACTTCTCTTAAATTACCAAATTCATCAGCTTTTTATTTAAATACATCATTATGATTCTTTATTTCCGTCAAACTTTGCTTTAATCTGGAGTTTTTTTTGTTTTTGTTTTTTTTTTTAAATGGTCAGGTGAACTGTTCGATAAATGTTGTATTGTAGCAGATTTTAATCAATGGTAGTTTATATTGCAAGCTACCTACACGCCGCTACTTGTATTTTTAATTTTATTACGATTCAAATTGAAAATCTCTTGTCAATAAATAACAATGTAGTCGACTTGAGACAGGAATTTACTTTATTTTTTAAATATCATAAATTCCGCGTAAAAGAAACATATTGGGACCACAAATTTTACTCTGGATAATTAATTAGTAGTCCTTTCTTTGTAAAAAAAAATGTGTTAAAAAAATGTACATAATAATATTTTTTTTTTTCTTTTACTTTTTTTTTTTTCTTTTATTTTTTTTTTTTCTTTTATTTTTTTTTTTTATTATTATTTAAAACAGTTGACCTGTAGTCTTAACCGATGGGTCATGTAAGTGGAGTTCATTAAAAAAAAAAAATTCCGATGAATTAAAACTTAAATTTTTATTATACACATTGCAATATATTTTTATTTTAAAATAAATATTAAGAATAAGATGTTTAATATATTGTGGTGGCCCGAACCAAATGGACAAGCACCTAAAAATGTCCATTCATTGCTTTAGTTACAAATCGAAATAAGCATAGAAACGATCATGTGACAAAGGTCACAAAAATGTCTTGTTTTAAACTACTTTTCTTTTTCTTTTTATAATTAGAATTCTAATTAAAAAAAAAAATAATCTGTAAACTAATGTGGAGCCTCAAGAATTTAATATTTTTAAGGTTTCTTTGCTGCGCGATTAACTTAACCAAAAATCTTTTCTGTCTCTGCTTTACTACGTCGGCTATTTGTAACTAGTATTTCTTTATTTACTAATGTACCAATTTTCATTTTTGATTTGCTAACAATTAGATTTATCATAACTTAATCTCAATTTCTTGATTATTTTTCTTCTTTTTTATTACCACCTTGCTTATGTTGATTGACCCACGCGCCCTTTTCTGATTCGGTCAGTTATCCGATTTTCTCTTGTTTGCCGCTTATTAATAATTTAAAGAAAATGAAAGTCTGCAAGTGAAATAAAAAGCAGAACATGAACATAGTTTTTTAATTTCTGACAATTTTGTTTAGTTCAATCTTTTTTTTTCTGTCTTTAATTTTACTGATGTTAAAATAAAAACTTTCTTGTTATTGTTATAATATTCAAAGAAAGTTTTTGTTTTTTGTCGTCTTCTCTGTCACTACCTACAGTGTGTTGTAGTCTTAACTTAAATTTCTAAATTGTAAGAAGACAATGCACGCAAATTCTCATGCCAATTTGATAGATTTATTTAAACTCTCCTCTTTGTAATCATGAATTTTTTTTTTTAAGCAATGGGAACACTGTCTTAGTGTTTTTTTTTGTTTGTTTGTTTTTTCTTAATTGATTATTAAAGTAATTTAAGCCAACTACGACCATTTGACTAAAAAAAGAAAATAGAAACGGGGGTTTATCTTCATTTATCGGATGCTGTGTCCATGTCTTTTTTTTGTCACGAGCACTTGCTGTATGTGTACACTGTAGTGTGTGTATATATATACACACACACACACATGTAGTAGTAGAGTAGTAAGAGATAGCTTGAGTGGTGGGAAAGTTATTCTGTTAAAAATTCATTGCTATTATTTATTAGAAATGAGTTTCCCTTCAGTTATTTATCACCCCCACTCCATTTAACAACCCCCCCCCCCAAAAAAAAAAAAAAATTAATTGCAATATTTTCTCTAGGCAACATTTTTAATTCAACCAAAATGTAATCTGCTGATTTGAATCTAAAATATAGATTATTTGAAGAAATGCATTTTCTCATCTAACGATTACCAAATTTTGAATTTGGTGGATTTATCGTTTGTCATATTGAACTGAAGTGTTTTTTGTTTTGTTTTTGTTTTTTTAATTGTCATTTAGCAATTAAATAATTATTTGTTACTATTTTGGTGCCCGAAATAAACAAATTGGTTGAAATAATAACTAAACTTCTTTCGAAATCGGATGTGATATTCTGTCTTGATTCATAAAATATTTGGAAAAAATTTCAGTGTGCGTGATAGATTTTTTATAATCTCTTCCCATTCCAACGATTATTTGCTATCCCATACAATCTTGAGCACCCCCTCCCATATTTTTACATTTACGTTATTTCTTCATTATTCGTTTTAAATTTATGCACAATTTACTAAGAAAATAAAAAAATATCTTCAATTCATTATTGTAATAATGTAATGTAACTACATTCTATAATTTCGTGTAATACCCTCACCCCACCCCTACTTAACATCAAAAGCTATTTTTAGCATTTTCGGGGTGGGGGACATACTTTCTTTAATGAACGTAAATCCAAATTTATTCATAAATTTCGTTTCTCCCTCCAGTTTTTCTATTTCTCTTGAGTTTTAAAAAATATAATCACGTTCAATGTTAACCTAAACAAGATTGAGTTTGTTGTAAAAATGTAAATTCATTTATTTTCAGTTTTATTTTCTCTTGCAATATAAAAAAACATTTACTTACAGTTTACACTATATAGTGATTTTTATTCTCACTCCCCCTCCCTTTAATCATGAAGGTATTTTTATTATAATTAAACATAAACCCAATGTAATTAACCTTGACAGTTGATCCTTTCTCAATTATTCAATCCATATTGGATTATTATTCTGTAAATTAACTGAATGCCTCTTTGTGTTTGTACAGTTCCGGTCTCAAGAAAGATGATTGTTTTGTGGGGGCATTAATAATAAAAATGAACCCTATTAAATTATTTGCAATTGAACACCCTTTACTACTTAATCTCTACTTTCTACTGCTATCCTCTTTGTGAGTCAACGCCTAGCAATAGAATCTCTGGGGATATTTTTTGTTCCCTATTTCTTGAATATTTGGGTAGCACTTAATATTTTTTCTATTATCAAGTTGATCTTTTTTTAAGTGACTTAAATTAATTTCTAATGCCTTACTGTTTGTTTTATGATTTTGAATCCATTTTTTCACAAATAATTTTTCCCCTTTCAGGTGTCCTGACATTGGTAACATCAAGGATAAGATGTTATATGCTTCCAGTAAGGATGCATTAAAGAAGGCTTTTGTTGGCATTTTTACAGAAGTGCAAGCTAATGACAAGGGAGATTTAGAATTTAATACGATAAAAGAAAAGTTATCACGTAAGACCGGCGCATGAACTGGTTGTCTTCCTATCTTCTGTGAAAAAGCGCAGGCCATGTCTCTGTGTAGTCGTCTCTCTATCTCTCTCTCACTATCTCTCTCTCTCTCTCTACTGCATCCATTGTGCTAGTCTAACCATGATGAAACCACTGGGAAAATGCCAGGATTATAACACTTCATTTCATAACTGATCTTACTATTTCAGCTCTTGTAGAACTAACCATGCTGATTAAATCTACAATTTTCCATTTGAACTGGTATTTGTTGAACTAATTTTCACTGTTAAAAAAGAAAATGTTTGATGTACAAATTTCATACTATGTTTATTGTATGGCCACTCCCCTTTTCACCATATGATAATTGCAAGTTTTTGGCTTGCTTGGTTCATAGATAAGTTTTTCTCCTTTCTTTTTATTTTGATTTATATTTTAAAAACAAAATTCCCTGTCCTCTTTCCCAGCCCGCAAAGAAAAACAAAAGAAAATGACCCACAACATGGTGCCACTCTGAGATGAAGAAATGCTGCTAATAAAAAAAAGAAAAAAAATGCTTCACTGAAATTTCTACTGAAAATATTGTTTTTTTTTTTTTTTTTTTTTTTTGTTTGTTTGTTTTTTTTTGTTTTTTGTTTTTTTGTTCCTTTTTATTATTTTTTTTAATATTCAAATGTTATGGCTTGTTCCTACCGTTTTCCTCCTTTATGAAATAACTTGGGATCAAATCCCGAAAGTTTAATAACAAGTCTTCTTGATGCTTTTTGCTTTAAAAATAAGCACACTTCACTGCAGTTGGTTGTGCTGAGGTGCATATATGCTGATACAAATCATGAATATCTAGCTAACCTTGAAAAAAGAAAGCATTCCCGAATGTGTGTATGCATATCTCCTGCAAAATTTACAAGCTGACAACCAGTCTTGATACCCTTTTTTTATGCAGATGCATGTTTGTTAAAAAATCGAAAAAAATTAATATTTTTCTTTTCTAATAAAAAAAAAATTTATTTCTTAGCATGAGGAACATATAAATTTGATATTTCATGCTGAAATTTGAAAAAACATTACTACTTGTTTGACCTTTTCAAAATTTGTCCTCTGCTGAGAATTATTAACCATTAAAAATTTAACCAGTATTTATGTGCAAGATGAATAACTAAAGGGAATTAAATTCTCTAACAAGTGTTAGCTTTTAAAAAATCAAATTAGAAACTTGCATTAAAAAAAAATTCTTACTTGTCATTTCTCTATTATTTTTCCTTAAAAGCTTTCTTTCAAATTTAATTTAAACTCTGAATACTTGATTTACCTTTCTAACAAAATCATGATTTGCTTTTCTTTTTTGTTAAATTATGAAACCATTGCTTTTTATTGCTTGTTGAAAACCACAATATCTGATAATGTAAAAATTGTGATCAGATTTGACAATATAAAAATTATTTTAGGTGTTAAATGAATTAAAACAAAGTGAAAACTTAGTGTCAAAGTTTCATAGAATCATATACAGAATTATTACATTAGGCTCTGTTTCTTCTTAGCTATTTTAGTTTAAAGTGGCTCTTCTTTAATGGTTGAAAATTCAAATGAGAGGCACTTTGTTTAAAAAGGCATTAATAGTCCAGTACTATGAAGGAGCTTTATATTTGTAATTGTTTATCTGATGCATGCTTGCATACACATTTTGGGTGCTAACTGTAGATTAGCACCAGACTAACAGTAAAAAAAAAAAAAAGACTGCATAATGTCTATAAAGCCTCTGTAATTCATCCATAGGTGACTCCATTTACAAAATAATGTCGAAAGTATATTTGAATGATTTTAAACTAAAACATTTAAGTTATTGGTTTGGAGTACAGAAATTTTTATCATTCTTTGAACAGAAAATATTTTCTTGTAATTTTTTTTATTTAAAGTTGCATTCTTACAAATGTTACTTATTTGCCATTATTTAATGTAATTTTTTTTTTTTTTTTTTTTTTTTTTTCTTAAATTTTGAATTCAGATACTGAGATTTTTCTCTCAATAGAAAAAAAAATACTTGGTATATTCTTTAATTTTTGCAACACTAAATTTATTTTGGGGTAGGTGGAAAGAGTTGCACTCAGGAAAATGTATGTCTTAATAACTTACTAAAGATGATTTTTTTTTTTTTTTAATAATGGTCTTATGAATGTTTTAAGGTATGTAAGTTTCATGACATAAATGTCTTTCCTCCAGGAACATATAACCCATTAAATAGGGTAAGTATTAATTTCAATTAAAAAAATAAGCTATGAAAATTTAATTTCTGAAAAAGATGGTCATTGTTCTGAACTAAGAATCAGCTATGAGTGCTGAAAAATTAACCTGATACTCGTCATTGTCCCCCTTGTTGATTGGGCAATTTTTTTTATCACTGTTACTTTGTCCACTAGCGAACTCTGAAGTTTTTCCACCTTCACAGAGAGGGAGGCCAATATAAGCTGTGTGGCATTTAGTAAATTGAATGTTTATGATGAATTGCATTGAATAATGATTCCACTGTTCAGCATTTGACTATTGTGAGCAGGATCTTTTTGTATTCAAATTTATTGAAGTCTACCAAATAAACACTCTTAAGGAGAGCTGTAGAGTGACTTCAGCAAACCTTACAAACATGCTTAAAATCATATCTTTTAATGAACTAGCAAAACACAATGTAAAATGCATGAAAGTCAGACCTCTACTCAAATCAGTTTGGAGGATGGCAGATGAAAATTGACATTATTGAAATTATTGACTAAGAATATCACTTTGAAAGCTATACGAACAAAATCTTAGAACTTCTCAGAAGACCATTTACATAGTTTTTGACTCTCCTGTGTTGAACTCGGTTTCTCAATTCATCCAGACAAAAGGATAAGTTTGACAAGTTATACAAAATCCTATATAAGTCTTATTCATTCCGTATAAATTTTAAATATATAAGCATTATGGATATTTGACCATCTCTACTTTGGTCCTTTGGAAGGGAAATTTTTTTTTTCAACAAAAAGCAATGGATAGATCATTCTGCTATTTGCATTCAATCTGTACTTTTAAAAATTAAGTGTTTAAAAGGTGATTAGCAGCTGAAATAAGTTAAATGCAAGTCAATTTAGTTTTATAAGTTTGAGAATTTCTTTTAAAATTTGAGTTGCAGTGAATAACAAATTTAATAAGTTTTGAGAGGGTTTAGCTTCTAGATACTTCAGGTTCAATTTAGCATAATCTGGATTGAAACTTTTTTTTTTACAACTTGGCGTTGAAGTTTATATTGTACATTTAATATTAGTTCAAATTCAACCCCCATCATTAGATGACATTAAATATGTCCTCACTGAGGTTTGTAATTTACATCTACAAAATCTTAGGAAGATATTTAATGAATCTCTGTTCAGATCTGGTAAGCTGTTGAATAGAAAATACTTATTTTTATGCCTTGTCCCCTCACCAGTCATTAATTAGATTGGATTGTCATGAGTATACTTACTATAAGATGAAACAATTGACTTTTATCTTTTATTACTGAAATCCAATGTCTATTGTCATTTTAAGATGTGCACAATACTTGGGTCTCTCCTCTGTCATCAATCTTATAGAGGAAGAGAAAAGAATTTTTGTAATTTCTAAAATTGTAATTCACTGTACATATATCACTGACTAATGCAGTTGGTAACAAGTGGTCTTTACAGACCATCTGATTGTAATGTATTAGTAATATAAGTAAAAAAAATTTTTTTTTTTTTTTTTAACTAATTGTAATGACAAAAGTATCATACGTGGCAGTTATAAATTTGGAGTACTCTAACATACCTTATAAATTTCTTAACCTCTCTAAAATGAATTTACAACACATAATGGGAGTTCAAGCAAAGGAATAACTAGGGAGGCATCTAAAAAAAATATATGTAATACTTATGGTTAAGAAGTCAATTGACTGGCAAGTATAAAATTGATTTGCAGTTTTGTTCTGGAGAAACTATAAAGTCATTAATGGAAAGCAATCCATGACAAGGTACTTGGGAATTAGTAAAGATGTTAACTACATCACAATTTAACATATGCCAACACTTAGGAAAGCTGGCAAGCTGAATGTGTAGGTTCAAGTGGAGAAAAAAAATAAGTTGACAAATAAAAACTTTGACCTAACCTAATAGTTGGATTCTCACCAAATCTCATCTTGTGGCAGACTTGGAATATGTAAAGGCTTGAGTTGCTTATTTCTCAACATTGGTTGAAATTTGAGCCAGGATTTCATGTGCCTTACTTTCAAAGCAGTAACATTTTCTAGTAGGATGATCAGTGCATTACGGTTTTATTAATCAACAGTTGATTGTGTATGCTTAGTCCCTTTTTTTTTCCTTTTTATTTATTTTTTTTTTATATCTAAATTAAGCTGATGTTGTTTGGTCCTCCCTATGGGACTGTAACACATAGTATTCAGGAAAACAAACTGCTTGCTTTGTTTCTGTAGATAACCTTAATTAATCTTGTTCAAGTGACTTTTGACAAAGACATTTGAAAAATAATAATGGGCTTCTATTAGTCAATGTTGAATGATTGTTATAAGTGAAACCTTCATAAAACTCATCATTTTTGTAAAATAATTTATCAAGTACCAGTTAATATATCTTCCAAATAGTCTTGCCTTATTGACATTCCTTATATGATATCAGCTGACATGAAGTTGCTCATCCATACAAAAAAATGTACTTTCTTTGACTGTCATATATAAACTTTTTTTTGTTAAATATATTTCTTCCCATTCTTGCATTGTAAATGAAATTATGTTGACCAGAATGCTTCAGTCTGAAATGGAAATAAGAAAGCTATGTTTGTAATGTCTTTCGTTCCATAATTTAACTGTCAAATGCTGTATACTATAGTCTTTTGATTGATAATTACAGAAAAACAATAACTTAAAGGGCATCACTGTACAAATGGCAATGTTGTTGTGCCCCATTCAACTAGACATTCATTTGAGTTCAAAATGGCTGATTTACTATTGTAAAACCATGATGTCTATACAAACCAATATTTCAACCAGTGCACACCAAATTTCTCTTAATCCCTTGCTATACATTTAAGTGAAAAGACTAAAGAGTTGTGCTGCATAGTCTTCCTCGGGAGATAAATCATTTAGATCTCTTTATGGTCTATATCTTGCATTAGAAGACAACCTCTACAATTGTTTAATGATACAATCTTCTGCATGGATGTAGATAAAAACTTGATTCTCTACACAAACTCTAGCTTCAGAACTGGTTGAGCCATGAGCAACATAATTAGCTTCATTTTTTAAAATGTTGACTATTTCAATATTTGATAAATAATCTACATCATGTTTTTATTCTCTCAAGAGATTACACACACATTCAGTATAAGAAATGTAACTAGTTTTAACCTGTGACAATTTCACGGGTTTTCCCTATTTGAATTTTCTGATTAAATTCTTCAGTAATGACTGAATAAGCTGATGATGAGTCTTACAAAATGTCTATAGAAATTCTCCTTTCACGTTGTTAAATACTTAGCTTAACTTTAACTAAATATTGCAATAACACTGATAAATATGTATGCTGGTCATTCTTTCAGGAAGTGGGTTCTAATGAAAAGATTTGAAACTGACAACTTTTGAAACAAATGTTAAACATTTCTATCTTCCCTTTTTAATTTTCTCACTGAAGCCAAGTAATGGCTCTGATGTGTTTTTGTTTATTTAAAATGGAATAGTCCATTATTTATGTGGTATTGGCAGGAGACATTAAACACTTCTATCTTCCCTTTTATTTCATTTTCTCACTAAAACTAAGTCTTCCCTCCCCCATGCAGTCCAAACTGAATAGTCCATTATCAGGACATAATGGTTGTGCAAACTAACAAAGAGAGGGACAAGCACAATTATAATAGGATCATTGAATTTAAGTTTCTTCTATTGTCATAATTTTTTTAATTGGAAACAGAATAGAATTTTAATTTGTAAAGTGGTTTATATTTCATTTTTCTTTGTCTTTTGTTAAGAGGAGTTACCTCAACACTTCTTGATATTAGTCACTTTTTATATTTGGTAGAAACTCAGTAACAATCAATAGCACCATTTTTTTTTTTTTTTTGTTTGCTGCTTATTAATTAACAGTAATTATTGTAGCTACAAATACTAACATTTAAAATTACACTAAAAAAAAAACATTGCATTTACATTGATTTTTGGAACATCCGCTTCTCATGGTGATTAGCTTTAAATTTGATTTATTCCATAAAATAATCTTTCAGTCTTTGGGGAAAGAAAGACTTTTTTCTTGAATCGCTTAAAATAATGATGTTTATCTTATGGCTAACAATTGAAAGTGTCAATGCAAAAACTTGCTATTTCTCTTACAAAATTTTCTGTTGGACAACTGACAATTTGGGATTATTATTTAAATACAGAAAGTAATTAGGCCAATATGTGGATTATGTCAAGTTAATATCAATCTTTATATTTCACAGCAAAATATATGGGATGAAATTAATCATTAACACCTGTCATGACTGGTAATTATCAATATTGCTTAGCACTGATTATAATTTTTTAAGGGCCTTTTAGACATATTCTAAAATAACCTTTGTACAGGAAATGTAACCTTATGCCAGGCTTTGTACTTATAAATTAATATAATCTGTTTGACTTAGTACAATGCTATGTTTATTGACAAGTTCTCAATGTCAAAACTATTTATAGTTCAACCTAAATAGTTGCTTTGTTAATGTCTTCCTCATTCCCCACCCTTATATTCTGTATCACCAATCTCTGTATTTCACTAATTGCTCCTCACAGTTAACTGTTTCCTTTGCTTTTCTCTCTCCCTCTCAATTAGTCTGTCCTCCTCTTTTACATATCTCATGCTTTTTCTTTCTCTTCTGATTTTAATGTGTCAGTTATGTTAAATGAAAAACTAATATTGGATGTTAGAGCTTTTAGCTCTTAAAATACATCACTGTTTAACAAAAGTGATTTGTAACACAATTTTTTTTTTTTTTTTTTTAACATGTCACTGTCAACATTTTCTTTAAGCAATGGATCTCATTTTTGTACTTACTATATCTTGTGCATATGAAAAATTTTGAATGGAAATTAAAAGCAAGAATGGGATCGTATTATACACAGCATGTCTTCAGAAATTTTTACCCAGCTTAAAAATCTCATTTGAAATGGCAAAATTGCAAATACACTCAGCACAATAGATAAAACACAAAGTACGCAGGTGTTGATAACAACTGTTTACAAAAGGTATTTGATATGTTAGTAATATTTGTTCTTTAGGAATCTGTGTAATTGAATTTCTTTTGTCTCAAAACAGGATATTCACTGAAACTGATTTAAAAAAAGAGTTAATAAAGCGAATACACAATATCTGTCATGTTTTGATAACATGTTACAACAAAAGCCTGACTTGTATAAATGATATACTTTTTCTACTCCCCAAGCACTTAAAAATTGGGGTGATAATTTCCATGCTGCGTGGTTGCTGTTTCATATTCCTCTGTTTATTGACACAAAGTATCCAGTTTGAAAACGTCAAATCATTTGAGAAAAATAAAACGATATGAAAAAGATTTGTAAACAACCCCACCATATAAAGTGTATACTGGTACTTATACTTTTAAACCATAAAATATTATAATTTATGCGGAATACAGCATTGATTTTAAGGGGTAATATGGTAAAACATTTTTTTTTTTTTAATAGGGATGGCTGTACTGGCTGGGGGTATTATACCGAAGGTTGTGATTATTTCCTGTTTTTAGCTTAAAAAATACGGTTGTATTGTACACAAGAAAATAGGGAAATGTTTCATAGAATTTTAGTTGACAGATTCCTACTCTTAACACTGATATTTTACATAAATATCAACCTTCTAATAACCCAGTAATAGTCTCATTTTATGTGAAAGAATACACACATGCGTTATCAGTTCTTTTTTTGTTTTTTCCTGTTTTAACTAAATGTTCATCTAAAACAAGCCACAAGAGCCACACAAGGTAGAGGGTTACTAAATGAGGTTGTGTGAGCGAGGGAGGGTAATAAGTGCAGATTATAAGAAATATGTACAATAGGTAACAACTGAAACAAGACATTAAGTGGTTAAGATTGTATTGTTTAAGGAAGCACGCTTTCAGGATTCTGTACCATAAAGTAGTGGCTCTTAGGAAAAGTTCTCTGAATTGAACTTTAAGAATAAGAGACTGAAGATAACTTGTCCTTCTGAATAGAAATAGGGTTTGTTTTAAATTTCATAAAAAAAATACAGTAATTAAAAGTTGCAAAATTCTGGTCAAATAAATAAGTTCCACTTTTTATGCAATCATCTGTGGGAGGTGGGAGCCAATAGCCAAGCAAATAATTTATTCCAAGGATTGGCATTTGCCATACCAAACTGTCTGAATGCAGAAACTAAAACAAAAGTAATATTTACAGATAAAATTTCTAATCTTGCTGAAAGTGTGAAGTCAATAAACCATCAAGTTGAGAATTCCTTCATGGGCAATGGTTATGCAAACATGAAATATTTCTGACCAAGGTTCATTTTTGGATACAAATTGCTTACTATGCTTTGCCTTCATAATCACACCTGGATAATCCAAAGGTTATCGATATGGGGAGGGGTTTCATGCCAACCGCAATATTGTCTAATTTAAGTATTCATTGGCTGTGCTAGCAGCTGAATCCTTGTCCATGATGATGCTTTTTTTTTTTTTTTATTGAATGTCACTGTCTTGAGTATGAATATTGGCCTTAAGGAATTCCATCTAAGCAGAAGTTATTTAATGTTGTCATCTACCTTTCAGAGGGCAGCTAACTGAATACCAATGATTGCTGCCCAAAACATAACACCTCCTCATCCTTGCTGGCACCCTAACAGGTTTAGATTTCTCCTTTAGGCACCACCCATTTTGCCAATTGTCAGGACTATAAAGCATTGCCTGGTACTTCTACATGAATATTATTTCCTAAAATCTAGTTTTGTATCCTGTCTGGCCCAACTGACACTTGTAAGAAGATTACTCTTCAAAGGAAACTGGACAATTGGTTCAATACTCATTCTTAAATGTTTCAATAGGTGGCATCACAACATTTTAGGCACATTTGAACCCCCAATGGCTTTAAATGACTTTTTGCTACAACTAACTGGGTGCTTGTGCTTCTCCATTTTCATTTGAGTTTCTGGATCTCTCTCTCGCTCTCTGACTGTACGCTTTCTAACAAATTAGGAATTTCAGTTTCTAAGCTTATTTTATCATGAAGCATTTGAATGGTGTTTGCCTTGTTCAAACATACTTTGCCACCCCTTTTGCATAAAAATTAGAACAGTGGCAATGAAGCGATACCACCAAAATGGATGCTGTTTTGTTGCACATTGGAATGCACTATAACATGTACGCACAAATAACTACTGAAAAGTTGTCGGTCATATCAAAAAAGGGATTTTCCTCAAACTTCTGATTGGTCTGATCAGATATTACTAAGTATCTAATTGTATTATTTTATTTACTATCTAATTGTATTTTACCCATTTTTGGATAACATAAGTATTGTGATCAAAATTGTGGATAAATTCTGATCATAATATCCAACATCTAGTTGGAAAAATGATAATACAAAATTAGACATGCCTTGGTGATTCTTTTTAATCAAAACTGGTTCAACACCAAGCAGCAACGATCTGTTTCATACTTGAATGCAATCTTCAGCACAGGTGTTGACTTCAGTGTTCAGTTTTATATTTACACTAGAGATTTACCTGCACCTTGCTGCATGTCTTTTTTTTTTTTTTTTTTTTTTTTTTAAAGAAAATGATTGATTTTAATTATAATTTGTTGAGAAAAATGAAAAATGCATTTCAATATTAAATCAATGATCTTACCAATGTGACCTCCATCTTCTGGCTTTCTTTTTCTATATTTTGGATATTCCCTTGTTCAAACTTTAATCAAGGGCGGGGGATCTCAGGACGAGGTTGTGACCCCTGGGGTCTCCCTTTGATCAAAATGATATAATTATCCAAGTCCCTCAGATAATGTAGTTTTCAGAATATATGCTTATAAATGTCTATTTCTATAACCCTAGCAAGAGTTCAATAACAGACAGAAGCTACAACTTTATATAAACTATGTATCACACTTTATTGCAGGTCACATTTTTGTTGATATTTTGATTATTAAACATTGTACAAAAGTGAAACTTGCTTCACTGAAATATTCCAAGTAGGTAAATATGCAGTGAAAATTTCAATCCTATTGATAGCATAATGTACATAGCTTATGTATTTTAAAGTGTTTTTAACTGTCAAACTTTATTTCAGGTGTACAAAAATGCTGCTGAAATGACATCTCAGTTATAGAAAAGACAAATTGTTTCAGGTACTGCAGAAGGCTTATCTTTGGGTGAATTAGCCAAAGAGCTTGGTCAGAATATTGAAGTTATGTGGAAAACCCCTTAACCAAGACAAGATAAAGGAACAAGAAAAAGTGTATCCCAACATAACATTCAAAAAATGCATAGACAAGTGAGAAAAGACCATGGTAGTACAAGTGCTGCCATATTTGAATGTGTTTGGTTTGCTCCTTTGTCTAGAAGCACCCTTAAAGAGAAGGCAAAAAGTGTTAAACCTAAAGAAAATTACCATAAATTTATTCCCTTAAATTGGCATTTCTGTACCTCTGCAATAACGAGTGACACAGTTGAAAACACTTTAACATACATAACGTATGTAGCTTATCAATTTGAAATTTCCACTGCATACTTGTAGAATCTTTCAGTGTACCAAATTTCACTTTTGTACAATGTTTAATAATCAAAAATATTAACAAAAATATGACCTGCAATAAAGTGTGATACACAGTTTATATGGATATATACTCTCTTGATACTAAACACTTTTACCCATAAATATAACAAAACTATTATATTTTTGTTTTTATATATATATATATATCATTTTTTTTTTTTTTTTTTGTGGGAATTACATTTCATCAGCTTTTTAAGCTCTTGTATTTGTTTTTTATCTCACATTTCAGAATAATTTTAATTTGCTTCAATATTCTTTGTGTGAGGTAACAATAACACCTTAGTGATCTTGAATTGGTGATTTGTAATTTTTCATCTCATTGCACACACATTATTCTTATAGTCTAGTTTGTTTTTGGGTTTGTTTTTTTTTTTTTGTGCTTCAGTGAATTGTAAGGATAATTAAGTTTGATTCTTCTTAAAGCTGACTCTTCCCAGCTTTAGATTACTGCTCGCATCCCTCAACTTTTGAAATCTTCGATCTCTATGTTCCTCGAATATAAGGGAATAGAGAAGTCAATTTTGCAGCTATTTTTGTTGAATTTTTAGAATAGTAAATTACCCATCTGAATTCCTCTTAGTTAAGCTTGGGTTAGGTAATGGCAATAAGTTATTGATGTCGTTTCTCTCTTCATGTTCAAAAGTATTAAAAAAAAACAAAAAAAAAAAAAACCCATGTCCACGACATATATCAACATTTTATCTTTGATAAGTAAACTAAACTGCTACAAATACTCTCAACTCTAGTCACGGGAACAAAACAAACACATCCTTTCATGTATAAAACTTTGAACTATTTCTATTAAACAGAACTCTCTTTGATGTTCTTTTCATGTAACAACAAAGTCAAAACCAGTAAATTTGATTTTTCTTGCAAATAAAATATTTTAAAAATACAAATAAATAAATAAAAGGTTTTTCTTTCAATCCACTATGCAATGCCCCGAGCCTGAAATAATGCATTTTTCATGCAAGAGATTTTTCTATATAATCCTCTCTTCCTTGTTAATGCACTTAATTCAGTCCTAACATGTGCCATGGCGATGATGCCTCTCTACAACTTTCTATTCTTTGTAGTTTAAAGATATTGAACATGATACAGTAAAATCTTCAAATCAAATGTCAAGCTACGAACTTCTCAATCCATCCCCAAAAAATATTGTGTATCATTTAGTGTTAATGTCAAAAGGAAAATAACAGCTCAAGTAGATTTCTAAAATATGACGAACATTTAAAGAAAATAACGGAGAGTGCAAATTGTTAAATCCCCCCCCCCCCCCAATTTAAAGTGAAGTATTGAAAATTTGGGCAAGAATCCTTTTTTTTCTTTTTTCCTGTTATTTACAAAGGTTGTCTTGATTTTATACAAGAATGGGGCACACAGTGAGGATCAAACTCACTATGCAATAGTAATGATCAGACTAGGCCACTAACCATCACCTACAGCAAATACACTAAGATACCATGATATATTTATTTGTTAATCTACTTAACTAGTAGAATTACCTGCTACTTGAAGAACCGGTTTGTGAAAATGCGTGTGCACAATTGCTGGTAAAGCAAAATTCATTTATTTTAAGTTTGATGGTTTCTTGAAATTTGGCATTAAACGTTTCTCAATGTTATCGAAATAATTTAAAAGGAAAAGAAAACAAAATATATTCAAACATGTTTCGTTGAATAATAAAGGCATATTGTGTCTACTTTTATACAGATTCTTTCCAATTGTCCTAAAAAATCTCATAAGACCTAATATAAGTGGAATACTACACTGAATCCAGTAAAAAAATAAAAATAATTATATATTATGCGAAATTTAACACAACCAACTTAATCATACACAATAACTTCAAATTCTCAAGGTACTTTATATCAAAATCAACCCACCAATACTCAACAAAATTTATTACAAATATAGCAACAACATATTAAAATGCATATAACATTTAATGCCATTTTACAGCTCCCTTATATTAAAATGCTGTTTTGTTAAAAAAAAAACAATTCCATGACTACAACGGAATGCAAACTTTATTACAGTTACAATGTGTTTGTCTTTGTAATTTACCCCTGAAGATGATCTTAGAAAAGGTTGAAAGTACTTGGGTTAAAAAAAACTATGGTGCCTTCCTTGATGAATTTCATCTTAACATCAAGAAACTGATTATACCGATCCTCTTCAGTATTCTAAAAATAAGTAGACACATGTCTATTATTCACTGAAACATGTTTTAATGAAGATATGATGTGTGTACATAGACATTACTGTACTAAAGAAAGGTCATCTTTTATATTTCTTATTCCAGACAGTTGTACAAACAGCGGCAATTGTAGCATTTCTCTTATATTCGTTGTTGTTTACAACGGTATTTTCTATTTAATTCCAGTAGCTTTTTATTGCTGCATGACCCAGATAAATTCTGCATTATGTCTCTTTGATTTATATCTTGTTCCTTAATTGCATTTTACATATATCCAATTTAAAAACTAACCTAGGAGCCACCTTTTGGGTGGACTTTAAGCTAGCTCCTGCAGAGGGCTTTTGGGCCTTCGACCTTTTACTTTTATTGTCCTATGTATGTAAAAGTTAGAAAAATTTAGGAATAATAAAATTATTTTATGTTTATTTGACACCTTAATTCGGCGTAACTTTTTGTATATGCAACCGTAGTTTGTTAACATTTATTTTGTGCACAATTTTTATTTTCTTCTAAAATCACCATTTTTTATGATCCCTTCACATCAAGTCACTTTTAAAAGACATTAGAGAATCTGAACTAATGTAATATTTTGAATATGTCACATTATGCATAATAGAAAAAAATTGTGAGGAAAAGGGAAATTAAAGTTAAACCTTTAATAAAGAGGCCTTTTTTTTGCGGGCGGGGGGGGGAGTCATTTTAACCTTTCACTCTGTTCAATATTTAAATTTAACTTTAAATGAGTTATTTATTTCATTTTTTATTGCGTACAACTCCAGTAGTTACTACCTGTTACTGCAGGTTGTTTATAGTTTGCCAAGATTGAAAAACTAATGGATTGACACACATACGCTGCATTTTATTTATATAGATAGAAGATATGTGTTTAAAAAAAAAAAGAAAAATTATGATTTTTATCTGAAAGTAAATTCCTAATTCTGTCAAGATATAAAAATATAGTTTTATGGTATGTTATATTTATGGGTAAAAGTGCTCAACACAGCAAACATTTTCACTTAGTTACTTAAAAATCAAGAACTAAAATGAATACTAGTAAAATACCACCATGAAAAATGCAAAGATGCACACTAGTGTATATGCGATGTAGGACTAAACCAAATAGATAAGATAAGCAATCCATGAAAAATGAAAAAAGTCAAACAAATTAAGTAAATATAAAAAATGATAAACTATAAATGAAGACATAAACGCAAGCAAGTAAATGTAATAATAATCAAGAATTAATAAAGTAACTAATAATAAATGAATCAAAAATTAACAATAACTATAAAATAGCTACAAATAACTACATTTGGATCCACAATTATTTCTACTCAAACTCCTAGAATAATTTGGAATATAACTTACTGATGACTCAATAACCTTGAAGATAATACAATAGACCTCACTACAGATAATGCACCATTGATCAGCATATATAGTCAAGCCAAAACACATGGCCTGAAGATTGTATACAAGAATGAATTGGTGTTGACCTCAGTGTTCACTCTTATATTTATTTACATACATAAACACACAGGTCCCTCCAAAAGTAATGCTTCCTATTATGTATACTCTTGATACCAGAAGCAAATGTTAGTGGCATGACAGTAGAAGGTGAACTTTCCTGTTAATAAACCATAACCATTTTTACTTTCTACAGATAGCAACTAAGTGGTAATCTGATAAAATGTCATGAAAGTGTTCTAAGCAGTGTTGCATTACTGAATACTTTAATTTATATATATATATATATATATATAATTTTTTTTTTTTAAATGGGGGAAGGCATCCACTGACATTTATCTACACTTGCTGAACATTTACAGAGACCAAATGATGGATGTGAGC
This sequence comes from Acanthosepion lycidas, assembly GCA_963932145.1. Classification (NCBI taxonomy): domain Eukaryota; kingdom Metazoa; phylum Mollusca; class Cephalopoda; order Sepiida; family Sepiidae; genus Acanthosepion; species Acanthosepion lycidas. The sequence goes on from OZ010603.1 coordinate 9,673,238, forward strand.
CCAGTTAGGTGGTGTGTAAAGCATTTCAGCAGTGGCGAGAATGATGAGTAAAAGAAACCAAATTGAAGGCAGCTAGGCACACATACCAAATGAAGACCTCATCTTCATCACTATCAAAAATGCATAGACAATGATGTTGAAAAATGTCTTGTAACTGAAATCTTGCTCTGTCAAACAGTGTTATTGTGTTCTGTCACTCTGCTGCAGTTTCCATGGAAAGTTGTTACTTTCAGAGCAATTCTCCTGTGAACGTTTGTTATAAGAGGTGAAAAAGCAGCAAAGACAAAAGAACAAGCTTTCTCGCTAGATATCCTAAGACATGCATAATTGAAACACAGATGAAAAGGTATTAAAATTGATGCATAAAAAAAATGAAAGCAAGGATGCAATAGAAATTGTGTCCATTCCATGTTTCTTTTTCGCTTAATGGATATTTATTAAATACCCTTTTATTCAGACTAATATCCTCATCTTGGATGTCATACTCAGGTATTGCAATCTTGATTGAAACATATCTCAAGATAAGGCTATATAATAAATTTAATTCCTCATCTCAAAAATTTTGCTAATTTTTTTTTTTTTTTAATATTTACATAGGTAACAAAAGAGGTATCTAAGGTTCAAATGCATTTTAAAATCTTTTTTGAAGCTTTAATTTTAATTCCAAGCTAATACATGAAATTTAATATTCCCACTAAGCAAAATCTTTTACTGTATTTGAAACCAAATTTACATTGATTGAAGTTAGTTTTTCACCTTATCAGTGAAATCTATAAGTTTGTCCCTATGGACAGATCTGTCAATGCAATAATTCTCTATTAAAAAATATACCTTTCTTAAATGTTTAAGAAAAATTAACTGATTTAAAATTTAATTAATCTGATTTAAAACAAAAATGACTTGGTTTTAGTTTAGAATATTGCAGAAAAGCACTTTTTTTCTTTTCACCCAGGTGTAGGTGTTTTTCTGATGTGATGAGTGATTTGATAGCCTGATATTTTGGGAAATCTAAGGGGGACAGAACTGAAAAATTAATTGACAAATGTGAACGCCTTCCTTTTAATATCATTTTGCACCTACCCTGTAATCTTAAATATTTTAAGTAATCTAATATTTTATTGAATTTTTGTTACTTTGGATTACTTGTGAAGATTAAGAAAATGTTAGAAAATTACTAATAAATTTTAAACTTATTATTGGTACTTCCCTTATTTCCTGATAGTTTTGTATGGTTGCCTGTATTTACAAAAATTGGTATATTTATGTAATATATATATATATATATATATATATATACAAAATTCTTTTTAAAATACTGGGGATCATTAAATTGTACTGAGCTTTTCCATTTATGATTATTAAATACAATTTTAATTTAATAAGAATATCACTTAACTGCTACAAATTGATACAGAATTTCAAAAGTTCGTGAATTAATCTAATTAAAATTAGAAAAAATTATTTTAAGACAATAAGTATCTATATTTTATTCCTAAAAGCAATTTTCTAATTAAACAATGTCTTAGTTTTATTGCATTTTATATTTTAGAATTCAAAGCAGATTTTCTCCTGCTGGGGGTGCTGTTTATATTTATGCCCATTATAGCAAATATAAAGATTTCTGAAAAACTTAAATGAGGTGGGTTATTTATATATACAAAAATTATATAAAAATGCAGCATTTCAAAAATAATTAATTTGTGAATGAAGGTTGCAAGAGATGAGGGTGAAAATGAGAAGATGCAGGAGACAGTAGAACATCAGTATTAGGTAAACTAATGGGATTTCTACGGGTCCAACAAGTATATCGAATGTTTGATTCGAGTCTTAGATGAGTGACCTCTTCAGAATAGCTAATACTGTTGGCGAGCTGAGGCCTGTATGCCAATCTGAGTCAAGCTTTGTATTTACTAGAGAATCTCTGATCACCAGTTGACTTGTGTCGTGTGTTTTATTTTTTTAAATTCATGTTGATTACGTAAGAATGGATAATCCTTCAGGATAATCTATCTCCCTGCTTTTAATGATTCATTTTTAATGAATGAGCGCTACTACTACTAATACTAATACTACTACAATTAGCATATGTCAGTCTAAGACCTTCGTAGAATCAATCGATTATGAACCTAGTCGGGTTGTCTCGTGATTATCCCAACCACTGTGTATACGATGAACATAACAAAAAATAAATAATAAAAAGAAAAATATAATCTGAAAATTGTTGAATGACAGTCAGTGTCACGTGATTTGCTCATTATCTGATTGGTGGGGTGGGAGTGATTTAGCAGGAGTCACCGACATTTTTTCAGAGCCAAATCTTTTAATCGCCTCTCCATTTTTTGTCCTTGCCATTCACCACAAATACAATGTGCGAGCGAGCGCACATACACACAGATTTAAAGCAGAGACAAAAAATAAGTCTAACATCAACGGCACGCTGAATAAATCCTGAACAATGTTTTGCTTAACTTTTCAATCAATGCTGATACAAGGTCAGAGTAACAAATCCAGTTTTAGCTTGAATGATTTCCTCGCTAATTAATACATTAAAAGTAACAGGCGCCTTATAAGTAGGGTTCAAAAGAAAAAAATGAGAACGTAATGTCTTCTTGGCCATTCTTTAACACAGAAGTGGGTGTTTTTGTGAGGTGTTGACAACTCTCTCGATAGCCTTATGTTTGGGAACTTTTTCTTGTCGACTGTAACAACTACTTGACGAATATAACGTGAACGCTTTTTTACATACATTTTTAACTACCCAGTAACCTTAAAATTTTAAGTAAATATTCTATTTTACTGAATTTTAGGTACTTTAGCATTACACTCTAACTTGGGAAGACGCTTGTTGAGAAAATGTTTGAAAATTACCAATAAATTTTAACTTTACTATAGTTACCGCTCTCATTTTCTGATAATGTCGCGTTTGGACATCTGTATTTACAAAAATTTACATTTTTAGAGACAAAATAAATTCAAAATTGTTTTTAAAATATTAGGGGTCATTGAATTTCCGTTTATGACTAGTAAATACAGTCTTGATTTAATAATAATATCACTTGACCACCTTAAATTAATAGAGAATTTTAAAAATTTATAAATTATTCTAATTAAAGTTTTATTGTAAAAATTCATTATTCCGTGATTTTTTTTTTCTACTTAAGGCAAAAGTTCATAGTATTTCTATATAAAAGCAATTAATAACTTTTTTTTTAATTAAATAATGTCTTGCATTTTTTTATTTTACGATTCAGAGATAACTTTTCCTGTTTGGCCCCCAAAATTTGATAGTCTAAGAATTCTGCAACGACTTGTCCTTATAAGGAATATAAACATTATGCCTTATAAAAAAAAAAGGATTTCTTGAAATTTCATAAAATTAAATAAGTGGATGTCAACATGTGTAAAAAAAAAAATGTTCTCAGAGATTTTCTAAAATAGAAAATTAAAGAATAATTTCATTCATTTGTGAATAAGTTCTGAAAGTTTAATTAAAATCCGACAATTACTTGATTTTTGCAAGAATTTATAAAAGAATGTGTTTTTCACCACAAATAAATCGCTCAAATTTCTTGTAAAAAATTTAAGGCTGAGCGTTGATGCCAGAAGAAACATGTTTGAATGAACGTTTCTTAGGTTCAAAGAAAGGATTCAAATGATTTTATTAAATTTGGGGCATTTTTTTTTTTTTTTTTTTTTTTTTTCATTTTTAGCGATATCTCGTGTGTCTAAAATTTCTGACATTAATTTTCCAAATTCTTCATTGTTTTTGTTTCTCCTTTTTTTATTTATACTCGAAAAATTACCTATATAAAAAGTTTTATAAGCTATCTCCAAATATTTGCTAAAAAAGGAGACTACATTATGAAAAAATGGCTAAAACATAATAAAGAAATTTATCAAAATCTTTGCGTTATTATTAAGAGGAAAGATCAAAGAATTTTTTATGTAATTTTTATCCTTTTTGCAACCCCCCAACCTCCGAGACAGTCACATCTTTGGTCACTGGCACCAAATAATATAACACCCTTCGCCACCGCTTACACCTACGCCGAATGGTGTAACCATGTTTAGTGGTCCGGTCCTCAGGGTTTTAGGATGACACTTTAACCATCTGCGCTGGTCCAAGCTGGTTGTTGGTCTCTGGCCGCTTCGATCCACACTGTCTTTGCTCACGTTGTGTTTTTGATCTCAGAGCAGTAGAAGATCGAAGGTCGTAGTCTCACAGCGCTGGTAGAACCATAGAGAGTGCTATATTAGGAAGAAAAAATATCTTCACGGCGAAAAAATAAAACGAAAGATTCGTGGGGTTAATTTTCAATTGGTTTATATAGTTCTCAGTACAACAAAAATTAACCTTTCGAAGGAGTGGTTTATTCTCCTCATTAATTTCAATTCTCTGACTCCTTTCGTGCAAACCAGAACATCCTCTTGGCACGACATGATTGGTCGTCATAATCTCACACCTAAGAAAAAGGGTTCATTCCTTGTTTTTGTCAACAAAAAAATAAAAGGATTCTCATCTGGTTCTCTTTCCGTTAATGTGTTTTTTCTAATTTTTCCAGGAAGAGACAAATTTTATTTCCTAAATCTGTTTTCGTCAATGAAAATATGTTTACCTAAATTCTCGACAAAGAGACTTTTCCATAACTGAGCCCGTCGCCGTCTCAGCAAAAACTCAAACCAGATCAACTTCTTGGTAAAACATGATGATCCTCATAACTTCGACCCTAAGAGGGTTTGTTCTGTTTTCGTTTTCGTTAACGAAAAATGTATATGCTTCTCTAATTTATCAAAAAAGAGATGTCATTTCTCCGAATATGCTTTCGTCAGCATGCTCTTGATAGATAAAAAAAAAAAAAAAAAAAAACTTTTAGAAGAGAAGAGATCCAGACATCCCATTCGCAACGAGGAATCTCTCTCTCTCTCTCTCTCTCTCTCTCCTTACAATTAATGTTTAACCACATCACCGCCTCAGTGTCACATTTTAGAAACTTGGAAATTTTGGTTAGAATTTTTATCCTTTTTAGTGCGTAAATTTAGATTTGTATGAGAATTGTTTGTGTGTGGCAAACGTATTGATTTGGAAATTCATGCAAAAATCTGTAATTGTCAGGTTTTAATTAAAACTTTCTGAACTGATTCGAAATTACTTTTTAATTGTTCCATTTTCACGGAAATCTTTGCAAAAATGTTTTCCGTTTTTTACAATTGTTACTCCCTCTCATACACACTTATTTTTTAATGAAATTTCGAGATTTTTTTTTTTTTTTTTTTTTTTGTATCGCATAATGATTATATTTGTCATAATGTCAAGTTCTCGGAGAATTTAAATCATCAAAAAATTTTCAAAGTTATAGATCTGTTCTAAATCGTAAAATTAAAAAAATGCAATAAAACTAAGACATTTTTTCTTTATTAGAATATGTTTTTATTATTTGATGACTAAAATATGAATACTATCGTCTTAAAATATTTTTTCGATAAATAATGAATTTTTGCAAGAAATATTTTCTTTTTTTTTTTTTCTTTTTTTAATTTAAATCATTCATTTATAAACTTTTAAATCTTTTAAAATTCTGTATTAATTTGTATTGGTCAAGTGATATTGTTATTTGATAAAACCTGTATTTACTAATTGTAAATGGAAAAGATTACTACAATTAATTTACCCCCACCTTGTATTTTAAAAAGAATTTTGATTTATGTTGTTTGTGTGTGCGTGTGTGTATAAACGTGTCGATTTTTATAAATAAGAACATCCATATATCATCAGAAAATAAGAGCAGTAACTATAGCAGATTTAGAATTTATTGGTAATTTTCTCGCATTTCCTCAACAAGTATTTTCATAAGTAAGACTGTGAAGTCAAAGTACCTAAAATTCAATATAACATGCTTAAGATATTCAAAATTTTAAAGATTACTGTTTTATTTTATTTTTCATAATCATTTCACCCCAAGAAAGGCGATAATGCCACTAAGACCAAAGGGTTACTAGGAGTGGAATGGGAATAAGAAGACTTTAGTAAGGAGAAAGGGCAATAAAAGAATAGGTTTCAGGAATAAAGAATATGGCGATTGTTGTCGCTTTTAAAATTTTGAAAATTTTAGATAGCAGAGAAACAAAAAATCGAAAGAGACCCACAGGTGGGAAGTGCGGGAAACTATTAGAATAGAATTTACGGTTACCTCTTTTGCTATTCAACAGTAAAACGAGGAGACCTAATTGCTAATTGGTCGGGGTACCAAGTAAGAGAACTCATTAGAACAAATACTAGGAAAATATTTATTGAAAAAACCAGAAGAAGCCAGGTCAACACGGTGAGAAAGTGAGTGAAGTTGAAATGCCAAGTCAGGATCCATAAAAAATTCTATAAAAAAGATGTTTGTTTACATTGTATTTGTCATATAATTTTATTACAATTATCTGTTTATATAAATTTCCCAAACATCAGGATGTCAATAAATGCATCAACACCTCATAAAAACATCCATCTCCACGTTAAAAATGTTTTTCTGTGATATTTTAAACTGAAAGTAATATTTGTTTCAATTCAAATTAAACTTTAAATCAAGTAATTTTTATCAAATAAAATTTCAGAAAGGTGTATTTTATTTTTGAAAGATTTTTTTTAATAAAGAGAATTATGCTGCGTTAACAGATTTATTTATCAATATGGACGATTTCTTTGATTTTACTGATAATGAGAAAAATAATTCCAATCAATTTAAATTTAGTTTGAAATACAATAAAGTAGGTGCCTCCACAGATTCGCTAAGCATGTGGAAAAAATGTCACAAACTTAATAAAAACAAGGTTTTATCGTCAACATCTAAATTTTAGCGTCTTTTTTTTCTTTTCTTTTTTTTTTTTTTCTTTCTTTGTTTTTTTTCTTTGCGGTGAAGTACAGATTGATTTAGAAATTCTTGCAAAAATCAAATAATTGTCGAATTTTAAAGAAACTTTCAGAACTTATTTACAAATGAATGAAATTATTTTTAAAATGTTTCTTTTTTAGAAAATCTTTGTAAAACAAAAAAAAAAAACTTTTTTTTTTTTTTTTTTTTTTTTTTTTACACATCTGATATCCTCCACTTTTAATTTTATGAAATTTCGAGAAATTAATTTTTGTACCACTTAATGTCTATAGTAATTATACTCAGAATTCATTAATTTTTGTTTTATAAAACAGAACCTCCAGTTACTGAAAATCTGCTTTGAATTGTAAAATAAAAAATGCAATAAAACTAAGACATTATTTAATTAGAAAATCTTTTAATTGCTTTTATGAATAAGATATATGGACACTATTGTCTTAAGAAAAAAATTTTCGACAAATAATGAATGTTTACAAGAATTGTTTTAATTTTTTTTTAAATTCTAATTAGAATCATTTAAAGATTTAAATTTCTGTATTAATTAGTACCGATTAGGTGATATTGTTATTAAGTAAAACTATACGTACTAATCATAAATGGAAAAGCTTACTACAATTCAGTGACTCCTAGAATTTTACAAATAATTTTGATTTGTGTGTGTGTGTGTGTGTGTGTAAACGTGCTGAGTTTTGTAAATACGGACGTCCATACATGACACTCAAAAAAAAATAAGAGCGATAACTATAGTAAATCTAAAGCCAAGGTACTTAAAATTCAATAAAACATTAGATTACAAAGAATATTTTCCTAAATTTTTAAGATTATTGGGTAGTTAAAGATTATATATAAAAGCGCTTCCGTTATATTCCTTTAGTAATTTTTACAGATATGTTGAACGTAGAAAAATTTTTTAGATAAGATTCGTCTTTCAGTCAAACTGTCAACATTTTAAATAAAAAGCTACTGCCGTGTAAAAAAAAAAAAGATGCATTTCTTTGATATTTTAAGTAATATTTGTTTGAAATCAGAAATATGAAATCAGCTAATCTTCCTCAAATAAAGTTTCAGATTACAATTGGAAAAGATAAAATGGTTTTGAGAATTTCAATTTTTGCTGAATTCCGCTGTGAAAAGTTTGAAACCCCCCACTTCAGTGCTTTGTTGTTTTTTTTTTTTTTTTTTTTTTTTTTTTTTTGTCATTTTAACATTCAATGGCACCACGCACTATCGATAGAATAAGTGGCGTGGTGTAGCGTGGGTGGGGCCGCCAGGGACGCAACATTTCAAAAGAAAAAACGTGTAATAAAAAAATAGTGCACCCCCCGCACAGTACTCCAGAATACTTAATAAAATTTATCAAAGATCTACAATGAGCCAAGAATAACCAAGCAACTAAACAATATGCTTAATTGAAAGAGATTTCATTCATCGTCAGAGCTGTTTCGACTTGAAGGCACACAGCAAATCAATGTGATTAATCATCTTCAGTATGACTGGCTCTTTCCAAACACGCCCATCTGCTCAGGCCTATTTTTGTAGCTCATACTGAAACTATTCAGAACGGACCTTAGTTACAGTTTTACGAAGGCTATATACGATTTTGGATTCAGAGTTTTCCTTTTCCTGTACTGGTTGCCAACTACGGATAGAGAGTCTAGTTTTTGTAACCCATAGCTGGGGGGGGGGGGGAGATGAATTCCTACCTTTCCCAGAATTCGAATTCAGCTAATCTTTCTGAGCTTCCAACCATTACGCCACCTGCACATTCAGATTTAAAAAAAAAAATGGCAAATTAAAACCAAGCGATTTCAAATAAATTTTGCGCATCCTGGTATTAAATACATTTTAATTTAATCATATCAGTATTTCCTTAAAATACAATTCACCTTCTTGGGTTGAGAGAGAAGAGGGGAGGGGAAAAAGTGAGAAGGAAAGTGTAAGTGTCTCGTAGCTTTGTGAAGCAGACGGGTGAATGTGGAAAGGGAATTTGGTTTAAGTCGAGCGTTGCGACATGTTGCTGTCTATTGCCGGTTGTTTCTCCTTCTGCACTGGTAGAAGGGAATGCTAATGGTTTTGGGGGTGCAATACTTGTCTCGTCCAGAGTGTTGCCAACCTACGCTACGCCCCTGTATAGAAGAAATATGACAATAACCATGACTATTTATATAAAATTATTTTTTTAATTTAAAAATACATTTTTACAGCATTATGCGGACTATTGTCCTCATCTTTGTCGCCATATTTATCACAACGTTTCGGCCGTTGTACGCTCCGGCCTTCTTCAGATGGTTGGAATTTCGAACTGAACCCTTTATTTCGATCATTGGGGTAGACTGTTCTAGTTCCACGTGCCATGTTTGATGGATATCAGTTATCTCTTGCTAATTTTCCCTCTGAAAGTTCTCCACTGCCTTAACCGGGTATCTTTGAGTGCCATACTTGGACATCATTGCCAGAGTCGAGGAGGTGGCCTTGAACTTCCCTCAGGCTCAGGCGGATGAACTAAGATGGAAGGTAAGACAGGCCTTGGAGAGAGCCAAGCTGCCCAGGTCTAACATAACAAAACTGGAGAGGCTGGCGATTGGATCCCTACAGAGGAACGAAAACATCATCATACTACCGGCTGACAAAGGTAATGCGACTGTAGTGATGGACAAATCAGAGTATACAAGAAAACTGGAAGACCTCATTAGCAGTGGTAGCTACAGCAAAGTGAAAAAGGATCCTACTATGAAAACGGGACGCAAACTGTCACAGATGCTAATCAAGAACAAGGATCACTTCGCACCCAAGACGTATAGGCAGTTATTGCAGCGTTACACCAAGCTACCTCACATATACGGTCTCCCTAAGATTCACAAAGACGGTATTCCGCTCAGGCCGATTGTTAGTTGCCAAGGCTATGTGTGCCACCCTCTGAGTCGCTTCCTTGTAGATATAATTGATCGGAAAGTCTCCTTCATATGTCCGAAACTCCGCCCACTTCGTGGAAATAATCAAAGATGCTCCCATCCTATCCAACCAGATGGTGAGCTTGGACGTGGTGAGTTTGTTCACCAAGGTACCCACGGAGGAGGCACTCTCAGTAGTCAGAGACAAATTGACCTCTGACTCTTCCCTAGAAGAACGGACCTATAGACCAATAGATAATCTGATGGAGATGTTGACTTTCTGTACACAAACAACACACTTCGGAATGGGATCACACATATATCGACAGGGTGAGGGCTTAGCAATGGGCTCGCCATTATCACCAGCAATGGCGAATATATACATGGTATACTTTGAAGAAATGGCATTAGAATCTATATCGCTAAAGCCTACTATATGGTTAAGGTACGTAGATGACACCTTCATACTCTGGCCACACCAGGAAGATGTCCAGGTTCTACTGGACCATGTGAACTCAATAAGACCTTCGATACAGTTCACAATGGAGAAAGAGAGTAACAACATACTCCCATTCCTGGATGTACTAATATCTCGAACAGAGCATGGGTTCAAGATATCCGTATACCGTAAACCAACATTCATCGGACAGTACCTCAATTTCAACACCCACCATCCATACAGCGTAAAGAAAGGGATCGTCCGTTGCTTACAACACCGAGCAAAAGTCATAAGTGGCGACCCAGAGATGTTAGATAAAGAACTGGTCAGTATAAGTAGTACCCTACAACGTAACAACTACCTTGGGTACATGGCAGCAACTCCCCAAAACTGGGATAGGCGGGTACAAGAGGAGGAGGAGGACAACAACACTCAGAAAACAGTCTGCCTGCCTTATGTGAAGGGGTTATCAGAGAAAATACAAAGGATCTGCGGTCCATATAACATCAGGATAACCTTCAAGAGCTTGACAACACTTCAAGGACACATGGCACAGTGGGTAAAAGCGTTGGTTAGATCCAGTGACAGACCCAAAGAGTGTGAGTTCAATACACGGTTAAGGCAGTGGAGAACTTAACTGATAACTGACATCCATCAAACACGGCACGTGGAACTAGAACAGTCTACCCCAGTGATCGAAATAAAGGGTCCAGTTCGAAATTCCAACCACCTGAAGAAGGCCGGAGCGTACAACGGCCGAATCGGTGTGATAAATATGGCGACAAAGATAAGGACAATAGTCCGCGTAATATAAATACTGTACATAATACCTCATCTCAGAAATATAGACAAATACATTTTTATAGCAAAAAATTTCACAACATATTTTGCAAATAGTTGGTTTTAATTAACATAGCAACATTTATTGTTCAAGTAAATTTGAACGTATAACAATAGGTGTATTTCTCCTTTATTTTTAATCGCCCAGGCTTTAAGCACAACATAGCGAACGCACGCCAGCACAGACGCAAAAGAGGCCCTGGGTCGCGTGCGGACATTTCTGTCAAAACCAGTTACATCCGGGCTTTCGTCGTTAGTAGCAGAACAACAGAACAGATACGGGCCTCTCTGCAACTTGTCTAGATCCGGATTTCTGTCAAATGTTTCCTGTCAATAAAACCGACGGGCGAAACAGCAATGGGCAAGACACGGTGTCTTGTGATGTCGGTTCCGAGGGCATTTTGTGCCTAAAGTTGCTGTGCTGTCCTGTGGTTTTTTGAGGCAGTGTTATTTTGTTACATCGAGTCTCTTTCCCTTCTCTACCTATTATGCTCCCGGAGTTCTTGGGCGAGTAATCGGTTAGGTGTTTTACGCCTCAAGACACTGTTGTCGCACATCACAACGCACAAACCCAACTCACTTTATTCTTCAAAAACGATTCTGTACCAATTCCATCCATCCATCCATCCATCCATCCACTTCTTATTTTTTTCTGACTTCAGTCAAGACGTCCATGACATTTAATCGGTGTATTTCACTAGGATTTTCACGGACAACTTTCATAAATTATAGTGAGGCTCTATTATTTTCTGCTAGTTTTTGCACTGCAGTTAGGCTGGCCTTTGTAGACGACCCGGGCAAGCTACTTTTGTTCTGGAACTGTAGTTATGTATACCTATACCCACAAAAATCACATGCGGCTTTGAATAAAAGGTGCCGCTAATACAACAAGGTGTGTAAATTCGTTAAGAAACTGGTAAAAAAAAAAAGGACAAATTCACTAGACAGCTAACCAAAGTGCTTAAAAACACCAAAAAATATATGAAAGTGAAACTAACTGTGTTCCCTAAAAAGGAATACCGAAAAGTCGTAATTATGAACAAGACAATGAAATCAGACATGGCAAATCATGTATGGAGAAAAAAAGTATATTCATCAACCCCTGTGGAATCAAGTAAAAATTCTAGACAGAAAATAACACTGGAGAGTCGAATGTTAGTCTATGAGGACATTCTTAGTAAGCCTAGCAAAGAAATAAATACAATATGTGATATCCCTAGACATTGTCAACGGAATGAGAACAATCTACCTTTATAGATTAAATAAAGGGTTCAGTTCAAAATTCCCTGAAGGTTACCTGGATCGACAAATATCTGATGAAAGGCTGAGGTACACAAGCCATGTAAACATTGAGATAATAAGAACAAAGCACTTTGCCACGGTCTTTGCCTCTAACTCAACGACGCACAATTTCTTTACAGGCCGGAAAGTCTCAAGACTTATCAAAAGTCTTTGTCTTAAGAAGGTTATTGGTTCAGATAAAATCCCAGTGGTTGTCCTTAAAAATAACTTGGAATTATCTCCGATCTTGGCGAAATTATTTAAGAAATCTGTGGGAGGTGTCAAACGTATGCCCTGTTTTCATGAATGCGTGTGAGCACACATTCCTATTGCAGTATAAACTCATTAGTCTACTCAGTGTCATTAGCAAACTTTTTGAAGCTATAATCAACAAGAAGGTTGTTGATCACCTTAATAGGGACAACCACTTGAGCGGCAAATAGTACAGGTTTTAACTTTAACCATCGGTCTTAAAATAAATTATATATATACTTAAGAATATCAACTTTCTTAACAAAACTATTTAACTGCTGCTTGAACGAGAAATCCTTTCCAAGTCTGTGAAAGATGTCAAGTATTTTGAAGTATAAAGATGAACACTTATTTCTGTCTTAATATAGATCCATCAGTTTCCTCGGTATCATTAACAAACTTTTGAAGTTATAATCGACAAGAAGGTTGTTGATTACCTTAATAGGGACAATGTCTTGAGTGACAAGCAGTATGAATTTCGACCAGCTTGGTCCACTGCTGATATCCTGTCATTACTCATAGCATCAGCGAGGCAGTAGACAATAAATATATCTGAAGGATGATTGCATTAGATATTTCAAAGGCCTGTGACAAGGTGTGGCATAGTGTTGCTGCACAAGCTCTGTATCTACGGAATCACCGGAATAATTTTCTCAAATATAAAGTCCTTCCTAACGGATAGGTCCTTGACCAAAAAGATCAACGCCGGCGGCCCCCAAGGTTCGATTCCCGGTCCAACTCTGTCTATATAAATGATCCGTTGAAGAGTATACTCCGACCATTTGTGAAAATCTATGCCCATGATATAAAGGTATAATGGGTGCAATTCCAAAACTCTAGATGATCAGAACTTGGCAGCTGATCTCTCCTCTGATTGAACTCTAACAGCTCAGTGGAGGAAAAGCTGGCTGGTCATATTTAATGCTTCAAAGAACAAACTAGTGATGTTTCATCATCACCGAGCTAGGCCAGAACTTTCACCGCTCACAATGGATAGGGCATTCCCACAAGGAATCCCCGTTCCTTCAGCGCCTACTGAGCCTTACACTTAACCCCGACCTCAAGTGGAACTTGTACATACGCCCCATTGCTAAAGATGCTGAAAAGATTGTCGGTTTCCTGTACCACGCCAGTAAGTACCTGACTCCTCCTGCTAGATAAGGACGAAAATGGAGTACAGCCGCCATATATGGTGCCCAGTCTTCACTTTCTCGATAGAGCCCCAAACGTGTCTCAGTCTCCTTGTGGGTAACGAATTATTTTCCACTGTGCAATCCCTTTCCTCACAGGCGAAACCTAGCAAGCCTTTCACTGCTCTATCGCTATTTCCATGAAAAGTGCTCAGACGCACTACATTCCTTAGTTGCACGAGTTCTAAACTTCACGACTAAAACCCAGGCCACTCCATTTGTAGCGAACTACCATCATCCCCTTCCTATTCCAGTGGTGAGATGTAAATTCGATTCGAGTTGCTTCTTTCCACCAACAGCTGCTTTGGGGAACCAACTCCAAGGAGGATGATTGATGCAAAAGTTTGGTCAAAGAAAGGTTTCTTTTTACCCCTGTCGTATCCATAAAGAAATACATAAATAAAAATTAATTATAGTGTGAAAAATAATTATAATAAAATAATTATAACAATTATAATTATCATTACTCATTTTAAACCAATGAGAATCGACCCCACTTTTCTCTTCTGCGCACACAAATACGTGACATTCTCACTATCAGACAAGCAGTACACACACACAGGTCGTTAAGACGTGCGTCAACGAAAATCTCGGTCCCTTTTCCTTTTTCAGGCCATAATAGTAACATTATTCTCTTAGCACTCAACATAAATTTGAGGTAAGAAAACCCCAGACATCTCTTGTATTTTCCAACTAAATTATCAGGATACTCTTTACACACACACACACACACACACACACACACACACACACACACACACACACATAACCATACGAGAAAGACTGTATAAACTTTGTTTATTCTTTATCTTATCCTTCTATCTCTCTCATGACCTCAACACCACATTTTTCAGTTCACCTTGAGGACACATGGCTCAGTGGATAAAGACGTTGGTTAGATCCAGTGACTAGACCCAAAGAGTTGTGAGTTCAGTACCAGGCTACAGCAGTGGGGAACTTGAAAAAAAAACCTGGAGAGTTGACTTAAAGGGACATCCGGAAGAGGCATGGCGCGTGGAACTAGAACAATCTACCCCGGTGGACGAAATAAAGGGTTAGGTTCGAAATTGCAATCACTTGAAGAAGGCCGGTTCGTACAACGGCCGAAACGTTGATCCGAATAATGTATTGTAAATAATCATAATACCTCATCTCGGAGATATATAGACAGACAATTTTTGCCCCCTTTTTTGTTGTGATCCGATTCAAAATTTCAAAATAGCAATTAAAAAAAAAACTACGCGTAATTTTTAAGAAGAAACATCGATTCTCATGCAGAACAAAAAACATGTCCCCGCATCAGTTAATGTGGGGCAATCGTGCATTTTTTTTGCGGAACCGTTGTCGACCCAAATCTGTTCTCAAATCCAAGTTTATCGTCTGCCCTAAACAAATTTCATGCTATATATGCATGTTTGTGTTTGAAGAATCATTGTGAAATCATCGCCGATTACACGGTGACACTTTCATTTCCTGTGTACGTTTTTATTTATTTTTTATTTTTACATTTATTTTTTGTTCTTACTAGACTAGAGAAACACTTGAGATTCCATATCTGTTACACTTTGTTCTAATAACAGCTATTTATGCAAGCCTGTCCCTGGTATGACATGATAAGACATGAAAAAAGAAATTAAAGGCAACCTTTCTCTTTGTCCAGATAATCTCTCTCTCTCTTTCAGACGCACTTCTTTCTTCCGTCTGTCACTTACGTCCACACACCCAGTTAGCCACTTGTCCTATGACCAAGCAAATGATTTATTATCTTAGGTTTGTTGATATAGATAAAAAAAAAAAGTAATCGCGTCTACCAATTCAAATCTTAAAAAACGAAGTGAAAAAAAAATGGCCTTATTTTTTTTTTTTTTTTTTTGTAAAATAAAAATGAATGTTAATAAAAAAAAAATTATTTAATTGTCTATTATTACACGATTCGAGTTATTTTATGAACTATATTTTATTTTTTAAATGATTTTCTTGCGAATCAGCAGACATATTCGTTTGGTTCTCTAATAGCTTGGGGTGGGGGACCACGTCGATAAATTATTTTATTTCAAACCTTTACAAACATGGCGTCATCTAAATTATTTTCACGGACTCTAGATAGGATTTTTATTTCCTCTCTAGACTGAGATTGAAATTGGAAGGATTCAAAAAGAAGTAACAGCTTCAATAATGTGTCCAGTGGTGGGATTCAGACGATTCGCACGGACCTGTTTTTAAAATTTAATGAGCTCAGCGAACCCGTTGCTAGCTTCAACCCGAACAAACAAACTGCTAATTTTATTATTGTCTACACATTTTTAGTCACATAATCGGTTGGGTATATAAATTCAGGTGATAGAATAAAGATTAATATAAATTTCATGAACTCCTGAAATAGTTATTCCCTGGAAAGCAGCAGAAGAAAAACTGAATAGCTTCAGTAAAAAAAATTTTCATCACAACATTCCCATTAATAACTTTCGTGACTATGTGGAAAATGTCCCGAAAAACTTTCATAACCCTAAGTGTAATTCTTCAACGCGTACAAAAAGTGAAAACTAATTATCAATACGACTGCTATCAGTTCTTCCAAAGTAGAAAGATATTTTTCAAGAATTAATATTATAGTGATTTTGAATTTTCCAAGCATAGCTTAGATGTTGCACAAGGCCGAAAGTAGGGTGCACCCAGTGAGGATCGAACTCACTACTCAGTCGTAATTGTTCTAGTGAGACAAGCTTGTTAACCATTACACCGTCTCGAGGTGCCCTCAAGAATTAATATTATATACTCAAATAAAAGAAGCCGTCTTAACGTGGAAAATGCAGCGAACTTGATGGCAATTAATCTTAGTCTCCTTTTAGATTTATAGGATGTCACCCCTTTTGTTAAAACAGTTTAGAAAAAAAAAATCAGTGTCGATGACAACAGAGTACGGCAAAAAAAAGAAAGACTATAATGAAAATCAAGTGGTTATTTACTAGAAATATTTTTAAATTGAAAGATCGTAAATAAAATATTTTAAAGCATTTTTTAAAATTATTTTCCTTTAAAAATGATAACGTGCAATGTAATGGGAATTAATTTTGTTATTTTTGAATAAGTGCAACAAAAAATTGCTTTATTCTTAAATTATATTTAATTTATATAATAAAGTATAGACTATAGAAAAAATAGGGAACCCGTTGCTATTGAGACATGTTATTGAGAGAAACCACTCTTGAAATCTTTGAATCCCACCACTGGATGTATCCTTTTTTTCTTTTTTTTTTTTCTGTTTAGATTTTTTTTCAAGAAATTGACTTGACTGACTTAAGCGGGGCCACAAAAAAAAACAAAACAAAAAAACCCCCCAAAAAACAGACATTTGTGTCTATATTTCTGAGATGAGGTATTATGTACACTATTTACATTATTCGGACTATTGTCCTCATCTTTGTTGCCAACGTTTCGGCCTTTCAGTATCTGTCTATATTTCTGAGATGAGGTATTATGTACATTATTTACATTATTCGGACTATTGTCTTCATCTTTGTTGCCATATTTATTACAACGTTTCGGCCCTTCAGTATCTGTCTATATTTCTGAGATGAGGTATTATGTACACTATTTACATTATTCGAACTATTGTCCTCATCTTTGTTGCCATATTTATTACAACGTTTCGGCCCTTCAGTATCTGTCTATATTTCTGAGATGAGGTATTATGTACACTACATTATTCGGACTATTGTCCTCATCTTTGTCGCCATATTTATTACAACATTTCGGTTGTTGTACGCTCCGGCTTTCTTTAGGTAGTTGGAATGTCGAACTAAAATTGCAATATGAGCTCTGGTAAAAACATATAATGATAACAGCAAAAATTGCAACATGAGCACTTGTAAAAAACTGGTTGCTGAAGACATTAGGCTTATAAGTCCCAGAAATTCATACTCAAGGACACATGGCACAGTGGATAAAGGCGTTAGTTAGATCCAGTGACAGGACCCCAAAAGTGTGAGTTCAATACCTGGTTAAGGCGGTAGAGATAAGTCAGGAGATAACTGATATCTATTAGACATGGCAAGTGGAACTAGAACAGTCTGCCCCAGTTAGTGAAATGAAGGGTTCAGTTCGACATTCCAACCACTCGAAGAAGGCTGGAGCGTACAACAACCGAAACGTTGTAATAAATATAGCGACCAAGATGAGGACAATAGTCCGAATAATATAAATAGTGTACAGACATTTGTGTTGTAAACTTTTTTTCTGTCAATTACAAAAATTTGCTTTTTTCTGCTAGCGTTTTGAACCAAATGTCACTGATAAGTCAAAACTAGTGACAAAGAATGATTTAAATCCAAGGCGAATGTAAAGAATTATTACCTTGATTCGGACACAATCACTTGCTCTTGATTTTCTTTTTCATCTAAGTTTGAATTTGTGGACAGAGATTCTAAGTAATATTTATTGGAAATTGCGGAATAAACGAATCGAATCAAAGGCATAAACAAGTAATTTTGGTTTATTTAATTGACTTCGATTTGGGAGAGTCCTTTGTAAATCGGGTTGGCGAAAGTTTGTTCGGATAATTTACGAGTCAAACTTTGGCAGAAGTCGTCATTTTGTTGGCTACTGTCGAGAGTGTAATTAGATCCAGTGACTAGACCCAAAGAGTTGTGAGTTCAGTACCAGGCTACAGCAGTGGAGAACTTGAAAAAAAAACTTGGAGAGTTAAAGGGACATCCGGAAGAGGCATGGCACGTGGAACTAGAACAATCTACCCCGTTGGACGAAATAAAGGGTTCGAAATTGCAATCACTTGAAGAAGGCCGGATCGTAAAACGGACGAAACCTTGTGAATATTGCAATGAAGATGAGGATAACAATCCGAATAATGTAAATAATAATAATGCCTCATCTCGGAGATATAGACAGACATTTTCGCCCCCTTTTTTTTGTTGTGAGCCGGTTCAAAACTTCAAAACAGCAATTAAAAAAAACAAAAAAAACTACGCGTAATTTTTAAGAAGAAACATCGATTCTCAAAATGCAGAACAAAAAAACATGTCCCCGCATCAGTTAATGTGGGACAATCGTGCATTTTGCGGAACCGTTGTCGACCCAAATCTGTTCTCAAATCCAAGTTTATCGTCTCCCCTAAACAAATTTCATGCTATATATGCATGTTTGTGTTTGAAGAACTATTGTGAAATCATCGCCGATTACACAGTGACACTTTCATTTCCTACGTACGTTTTTTTTTTTTTTCTTTTTTGTTCTTACTAGAGAAACACTTGAGATTCCATATCTGTTATACGTTTTTCTAATAACAGCTATTTATATACTTTAGACATAGGTCCGGCATCAATCTGCGGTGTATTCTCGGCCCTCGGAAGGGTGGAAAATGTCTTAAGTTGATGACCACTCAGTTTCTTTACGCGACACGCTTGGCTGTTTCTCTGGCGGTGTGGGGTCGCTCACATCATAGCAGTAGAAATACCCTGTTGTTCACGGGAAATAAAAACATATTTCACAGGAAATAAATATGCACAAAGATAACAGTAAAGGTATGTTAAATTGTACATTAATATCATACAATTTATTTGTCATTTGGGGTACTGATGTGTGTCTCTTTCGCTACAAATGTCTCATGGTTGCATGTGATAAAAGGGAGAAGTCACTCCGTATTATCACACAGAGAAAAGTTGGGACATGTGTTGCCCGTCCGAAGGTTCGTAGCGAAGAGATTGTATTCAACGTCTTTTGGCGGGATCTCCGTTTGCCGGCAGAAACAATTTTTGTTGCATGCTGGGAGAATATTTTTTTTAAAAAATGAATTAAAATTTATTGTACTAACCTTGCACTTCTCCCTAAAATTTGGTTTTGATCGATCACTGTATGGATATTTTAGAGGGTGAGACAGACGGACTAACTGAAGTCACACACACACACACACACACACACACACACACACATATATATATATACATAATAGAGAGAGAGAGAGAGAACTTACTAGAGGAACACTTGAGATTCCATATCTGTTATACTTTTTTCTAATAACAACTATTTATATACTTTGGAAATAGGTCCGGCATCAATCTGCGGTGTATTCTCGGCCCTCGGAAGGGTGGAAAATGTCTTAAGTCGATGACCACTCAGTTTCTTTACGCGACACGCTTGGCTGTTTCCCTGGCAGTGTGGGGGTCGCTCACATCATAGCAGTAGAAATACCCTGTTGTTCACAGGAAATAAATATGCACAGAGATAACAGTAAAGGTATGTTAAATTGTACATTAATACCATACAATTTATTTGTCATTTGGGGTACTGTTATGTGTATCTTTCGTTACAAATGTCTCATGGTTGCATGTAATAAAAGGGAGAAGTCACTCCGTATTATCACACAGAGAAAAGTTGGGACATGTGTTGCCCGTCCGAAGGTTCGTAGCGAAGAGATTGTATTCAACGTCTTTTGGCGGGGTCTCCGTTTGCCGGCAGAAACAATTTTTGTTGCATGCTGGGAGAATATTTAAAAAAAAAATGAATTTAAAATTTAAAATCGTTATTTATAATTGCAAATAATGTGGATGCTTTAAAATTATTTCGTGTTTTATTCTTAAATTGCAAAACCTACGCACTGGAATTGGTAGGCACCCTTAGTCATATTATTTAATTAAATATTAATAATTTTCATTTTTTTTTTCTTGAATCGTTTTAAAAAATTTGCAAATCGAGGAAAGAAAGCCGTTCGTTTTTTTTTTTTATTTCTTCACGGCGGCTGATGGTTTCTTCTTTCCTTCATTACAATTTCGTTCTTACACAATACAAATATTTATGCAGCCTTCGCATGCTACAATTGAAGACCTTTTTACACACTATGGCCATTCGCCAGTAAAATCAAGGCCATTTCACTGAACCGCTACAATTTTCGGGAAAAAGCTCCAGACACTCTTTTGTCAGTGAAATATTTTTCTAATTACAATAAACAATGGCCGCCATTGTGTGACCAAATCGAGTAAAATGTTCGTCTATTATAAATAATGTTGTGTAAAAAGCAGCGATATGAAATTAAATTATTATTCTTTATAAATAAACTTATCATTGCCGACTTTGCTTTTTAGTCTTCATATAAGAATATTTTCTTTCCTCTCTCTTTGTTTATATTTTACAAAATAAAACTTTTTTTCTTCTTCAATAATTTACTAGAAAACGAATAAAAGAATGGCGAGCAGGATTATTTGATTCATTAAACTTTTCGCTTTTTCGTTTCAAACCAAAATAAAATTCTTTCTTTTCCAAATTCTTAGGCAAAAATCACGCATATATTTTATTTGCATTTTAGAATTTCTTTGGTTCAATTCCAGCCATACCAAATATTTTATCAGTGTTTTTGGAAATAAGCCATCTTTATCTTGACAACAAATTCTAATTAAAAAACTAATTAATTTGAACATTATTTTTAAACAATTTTTTTTTCTGTAAAGATTATTATTGATATTAAGATCGAATAGGTGTGACACCCACCGGTGGTCGCGGTCGCAGCCCAGCGCCAACATGTGACGTCCACTGGTCGCGACGTCAATATATGATACTGCGCCGTCGGCCCGTGGTCAACTCCCAGCTGCGGCGCGAAACTAAGGTTTCTTCCACTAGTGTTTGGGGTTGACTCGTTGTCGCTGCCACCAGCCTGTGTTCCGGTCGTTTCCGGTTCGATACCAGCTTTGTCACTCTCAGCTCACCTCCAACGCTTGGTCACCGAAGTAACTGCTTTTATCTCAAGTCTAACCTACCTACGTTGTGACTTTGATCTTAGGTAGACGAAATCAATCAGGCGTCGGGCCGTAGTGCAAGCTGAATCCAGGGTAAAGGTAATACCGCACAAGCGTAAGTAAAAGAAAAATAATAAAACAAACTCGCGAGGTTCAAATATTTTGGGAAATAACAATTAACTTTATCTATTTGTTGAATACAGGAGTGTGTTTCTCTCCCAGCCCGCTTCTATGGATTCGTGACACTTTTTGCGTTTCTTAAGCGAGTTATGGTATCTTAAGTCGTTCGTCAATAAAAACTTGCTTTTGGTAGGAAAACTAAGTTGAAAAGGACGTGGAAATCTTTCGGTCAGCTCCTGCAAGGCTGGTCTCCAACTGCAACTCCGAACTCTCTTGAAACTCTGCCGAAAAAACACACTGACTGCCTCGAGACGGCCGTTTTTATGGACACCGACCAACTCCGGGGTGGGGCCTGTCGTGGTTTGGTTTCTTTGACAATTCTTAATTCCCAACAAAAATTCTCTTTGTTCTTAGGCCAGGAAAATTAGTTACTTTCCATTTTTGGAAGATTAATCACTTTCCACTTCGGGGTTCCTCCCTCGTCCGTGAGGGAAGGTCGGAGGAGAGTTATCCTCTTAGACTCTTCCTCTCACATTGGTATCTCATCCCCTCAATGAGTGTTAACAACTTCTCCGTCTTTCTCATTAATTCACCTCCGCTTATTACCTATGCTACTTCTTATCCAATGATCTCTCGGCAGTGTGGGTATGGCTAGACTGGCCCTCATGTTTACAAAATCCTTTTTTTCCTTTTTTCTTTCAGCCAATTCCCATATTCCTATTCAATTCCTTATCACATTCCAAATCCACTTTAGCCAACTTTTAACTGGGTGGTCGTGTTTACCTGATAATTAAATTCTTTATCTTTCTCATGTCTTAAAATTCTCTTATTACCAGATGCTCATTTATGAGTCAACAGTTTGAATAATCAATAATAATGATCCCCTTTTCGACTCTCTTTGTTTTCATGTCAAGATTCATACATACCAGATGGCTTCCCAGCTGGAATCAGGAATTAAAGTCAAATGATATATCTGAAAGATAATCAATGGCCACTCTCTAGGGTGGTCTCAAGCTGAAATTTTTTCATGGCCGCATGCATCAGCCGACTTTGTTTATCTTTCAGAATTCTGTTTCGTTTGACGCGTCACTCCATTATCGTGACATTAATTAATTTGACAGAATCACAGTCTCGCTTTTCCTTCCTGATTTTTTGTCTTTTGCGAAAAGTTTCTTCCTTTTGTAAATAAAATAAATTCTTCTTTTTTTTAATGTCGTTCAGTCTATCTTTCGGTATAGCTCTTTCTCGCCTTTTAATTTTTATGGTTAATTAGTTAGCCAATTACCATAGCTAAATAGTATCACATAGGCTACTTTGTCGGTCCTGGTAAAACAGACACCAAAACTATTTTTCCGGTGAATAGTGTTTTAGAACTAAGAACATATCATACTGGAGATCGTCAGCACAGCGGTTGTGTGAGTTGTGTTGAAGTTGGCAGGACTTGAACAACATGGATTCTGTGGCATGTGACTGTTGTCTTCAGTGGGTGCACCTGAAGTATATTGGCAAGAGAACCATGCCCAAAGGTAAGTTTCGGATTTTCAGAGATTGTTATGCCTGAAGTGCTTAAAATATTCAGAGACTTCTATATTTCTTTTAATAATTAATGATGAATAAATGATTTTAACTTGTGTTTTAATAAGTACCTCCGTGAGATCGCTAAAAAAGAGTATAGCATGACGAAAAAGACGCCAAACTTGACGAAAACAAAACTTTATCGTTTAAATGTTTATGTTATTTAAGAGCAAAGATTAAAGTATTTTAAGGGTATCTTTTTTTACATTTTTTTAAAAGTTCCTAGCACGTCCAAAATTTTCGTTAAAAATGTTGTTTTTTTAGTCAGCAAAATTGGCAGATAATCATGTCAACCATTTTTTTCCATTTTATAAAAAAAAAAAAAAAAAATGAAAATCTCAGTTTGAAATTCTTTTAAAAATCAATTATAATTTTTTCAAAACTTATTTTAAGAAAATCAGAAATTATAATGTTTATTTAAAATATACTGCACCGAAAAGATGTAGTTTGAAAATATAACAAAGCAGGTCATAACATTTCGCGTCACGTGACAGGTGATGAATGACAATTTTATGACGTATTCACAGTTTACGTGAGGATAATTTATTCTACGGAAGGAGAGAAGTGAAATTATTTAGTTTTAAGTGAACAAATTAATTACCCCGTTATTTTTAAGGAAAACTTTCAGCGCTCTAATTTTATTTATTTTTTTATTGTACTTAGCTTTCACCTTTACGTTTACGATGCTTTATGGAAAATATATTATAAAGAAATTAAAATAAGACTGCTAAGAGTGAGATTAAATTTCATAAGAAAGGTATCTAATTAATTTATAGGTACCTTTCTTATGAAATTTTATCAGAAATGTACATAAAATACTATAATTTTATGTACATTTATTACATTTTACTGTGTTATTTGTATTTCCATTCATTTTATTATTAATTTTGATATTTCATTTATGGAAAAATGTCATAACTGAGATTAATATAAAAATAAGATCATATAAATTTCATAAGATGATACTGGTACTTGTAGGTACCCTTCTCAGTTGAAATTGAAAAATCACATTAACTTCTCCACACGTGTTTCGCAAAAGTAAAGGCCTTAACACCAGAGAACAATGCTTAACTCAAATAACGCAACATTCTTGCTGGTCTTCCGTACTTTATAATTACAGCCGTATGATAAACACAAAATTACATTTCTTAATTACTGTGGGTCTTCTGATTGGTCAAAACAATACAATTTATAACGCGCTAAAAAAGATCTATCTCAAAAGGACATTTATGAAACTTAAATGTAAAAATCTAATATAATTAAAGAAATAACAAATAGTTGTATTAAAAATTCAGTATTTAAATTAAATATTAGACAGAAACTCAATCCACGTGACTTTTTTTTTTTTTTGCACGCATGATACTTCTGGTCTTCTGTAGATTTGATTTGCAGTCGTATTATTGACACAAGTCACAAATTATATCTTTTTTATATACTGGTGTTTGTTAGTTTATAAGAAGCTTTGGAAATTATAATCTGTAAATATATATCTACTTAATAACAACATTTATTAAATTGTACAAACTTTTCCCTAATTTTAAAAGAATTAACAACATTTAATGTAAAAATAATAAAATATTTCAGAAATAACTAATAATTGTTTTAAAAATTCATTTTTCATCGAAATATCTTTTTGCTTTCAGACAATATTATCCATGTTCATTAAAATAAATAAAATCAATTAAAAGCTTTTGAAATTAAATATTTTTGTTTATTGAGTTTTGTATGTTACAATTCAGAGATGATTTGCAGGTAGAAGTGGTCCAACTAAAAAAAAAACCTAATTTGGTTTCCTCAAAGCCTTGTGCTTTTAACTAATATAATCACTAATCTTCCCAAAATTGAAATTATAGAGTTTTCGTAAAAATTAGTTATGGGGAGGGGGGAGAAAATTTTTTTTTTGCTATGACTTTAAAAAAGGAAATCATATTTATAATAAGTTCCATCAAGATTTTCAAAATTAATGTCTGTCATACAGAAAAAAATGCGCTAAAATTTTATGTTATTTAGTAGTTCTGCTGGACATGAAGAGAAACAAGGTTTTTCAATCAAAATATAGAATGTTCTAAAAAGAAGAAAAAAATTAAAAAATAATAACTTAAAAACACTTTGTTCTTTCCTCTTAATAATAACATAAACATTTAGTCGCTAAAATTTTGTTTTTGTCAAGTCTTTTTCATCATGTTACGCTCTGTTTTTAGCGATCTCATGGGGGTATCTATGTTTTAACAATGGTGTAAAAGATTTTAAATTGTCTTAACAATTGATGGTGAAAATAAACTTTTGTGTTAAATCTGTGTGTTGTTATTTTTCATATTACCTGCCTTCATAATAATAAAAATATTTACTGACAAAATAGCCTGGCGGTTTATTTTACCAAAACTGGTAAAATAAGCTTAAAAGCATGTTTGTCTACTTTACCGGGACCTTTTCCTTTAAAGATTTCTGATTTGGTTTATTTTTACCTGATCTTATCATAAAATAAATATTTTGTATTGTCCCAATAAAAACATATATATATATATATATATGTATATATATATATATATATATATAACAAAAAAATAAAAAGAATTCAAATTAAAATAAGGCAATTGCACTTTCCTTCAAAACTCTTTCTTTTCTCGCTCTCTAAACTTCTCTTTCTCTACTTCTCTAAACCTAAAAGAAGGCAACCCACAAAGAAAAAAAGAAAGAGGATGAAAAGACTGAACCCGCCCCCAAAACACCAGAAGTTTGCTGGAGCAGAGCTGATTTTATTGTGACTGAAAAAAAAAAATCAGTGTGGCTCTACGCATAACTTCCGTTATAAGAAAAACGAAAAAAAAAAAAAAAAAAAATAAAGTCAGAAAATAAAATAATTTGGCCACTCCAAAAAATTGACAAAAAAGACTTTTTGATGATTAGCTGAAACCAAATTTCCCACAAATTCTGAGCCTATTGCAAAGGATGTAAACTGACACCTCTGGGCTAGTGGCAGAAAGACAATGGAACAAAAGAACTCTACTACGTCTGCTGCTGACATTTACGCCCTGTTCAGGGCTGGAAGAAGACACCGTGTATTAACACTGACCTAATTTCTTACATTACTGTTACCCCTATCATGGTCTTCAAAATGACTACTAACAAACATTTCTCCAGACTGCTACCAATATCCGCCTTATCAACGAACTTTTTTTTTGCTACACAAAATACCAAAGGACTCACTCTTAAGAAAATAAAAATGTATTATTTATTTTAAACCCTTGAGTCAGTTCATTTTATTCCCAAAGTTTCTAGTAAAATAATTATCCTACTACCTACTCACACTAGTTCCAATGTTGAACACATTTATCATAATTTTAAAAAAAATTCTACTGTAGACATTTTCTCATTTTAATTTTAAATACATTTTTTTTTACTTAGTTTCTAGAATGATTCTAGATTTTTCCCTGTATATAAGTATTAAAAATTAATGTTTTTCTTTTAAAAAAAAAAAAAAAAAAAAAAGATGAAGTTTTATGATTTATTTTGAAAATTAATGGCAGTAATAGTTTTAGACAATAACTACCGTTGGCTCAATCTCTGACAATGATATTGAGCTAAGAAGACAAATTTATTCATGTTTAATTTTCAGCTTCAGCAAAAAGTGAAGGGGCTGAAGTTCCCCTAGACCTCCCTTTAGCATTGTCAATGAAGTTTAGATAACTATAAGCTATTTTTAAAATGGTTTTCTTATTCCAAATCAATTGATAATTTTTTACTATTGAACAAGATCTGTGCTAATACAAAACTTTGTTTCAAAAATGATAAACACAAAAGATTCCAGGATTTTTCACTTATTAAAGAATTGCTACTGCTGTTGTTCTCAAAACAGTGTTAAGATTTTTAAGACAAAATGTGCATATATATATATATATATATATATATATATAGAGAGAGAGAGAGAGAGAGGGGGGGGAGAGGTGTGTGCAAAATTTCAGATATAACTAAACAATGTATCTGTAAAAGGACAATATGAATAAAGACAAGGATGGACTTTATCAGGTCAAATGTAAGGATTTTATTTAGCAACAAGCATTTATAAACAAAAGTAAAAAGATTGTTAGTTTCTCAGAATTTTTAAATTTAAGGACATTCATAAATATATATCAGGCTAACTGAAAAGTCTCGATAAATTATGGAGAATGCTTTTGTGATGAAATTTAATGTCTAATAAACAAAAGTGAGTAAATGTTGTTCTATATTTTTTTATAATGTAATTATCATTTTAGTTTGAGATTGATTTATGTATATTATGTATTTTAAATAATAAGCTATGAATTTAACTATTTTCTTTTCATTTTTTTTAACATTTTTGTAGTCATTTATGTTGGTTTGAAAAATAATAATTCTTTCAGGAAAGAAGATATTTGAAAAAGAAATTCTTAAATTTAAAAAATTCTGAAAAACTAAGAACATTTTTACTTTTGTATATAAATAATTGTTGTAAAATAAAATCCTTACATTTGCCTTTATATATATTATATATATATGGTGGGTGGGGGGCTGTGTAAGTCTTTATTTTTATTTTTTATTTTAAACAGAAAATATTCAAATTTGAAATTTTGTCAATTCTGGTGTCTGTGTTCTTGAAAAATCCTAAAGGAATTTGTCATATTGGATAAGAAGATAGAAATTCAATGTTTTATATTTTGTTTCTCAAGTTCATAAAATGAATTTTTGAAAGAGTTTATTTTCAGTCTTTATGTCAAATTAAAATTAAAGACGAAAACAATTTCTGTAACATTTTGTACAAAGATTTATTTAAAGATAAATTGAAAAAAAAATTATTTCTGTTTGGTAGAATAGGAGGGGGAATTATTTTTTGTATGTCAATAAAGAAATCCCAGAAAAGTATAAAGAACAATGAATGAGACAAAACATTTAGGTATGAAGCTCATTTCTCATTGGATGAAAAATACAATTCTTCTGATAAATTGATTGGTTCAATTTAATGTTTGAGTTGCATTTTTTTTAAAACCAAATTCTAACCAATGAAAGAACTTACTTTTTTTTTAAAACAGTAACAAGACAAAATTAACATTGTTTTCATTGTTCATAATTATTTCCTCACAGAGGAATTTTGTACAAACTTGAAACAAATTAATTCTGATTCAAGTCCCAGCATTTTTTGTGCAGTTAGAAAAAAATCTCTTAAAAATGACAGTACAAATGTATTTATAAAATTTTGCTATTTAAAAATGACATTTCTCTTCAAATGGACAAGTCCTGTACAACAAACACTTGATGAAGATGATTAATCAAGACTAAAAATGCTTTACTAATCAATTAAATATGAAGAAGAAATTTATTAGTATTCATTATTTCCAGTTTCTGAAAGACAGAAGAATTCAAGTGCTTTCCTAAAATCATACTACACCAAATTTTAGATATGAATTAAAAATGTTTAGAAAAATTCAATCTAGATTAAATCAAGGACAATATTTAACTGAAAAACCACACATTAATCGAGCCTTCATTGTATATTCCATTATAATTAGTAATAATATTTATTCATTTTTTTGATTAAGTAATAAAACAAATACATCAATTTTCAAAATATCTTTGTACACTTCTTCAAATAATGTAGCTCATGTAAGTTAACAAAATCATTTTAAAAATTTGTAAAAATAGCAAAAATGTAATACAGGGTGCAGTAGAAATACATCTTACATACACCTCCCACATAATGGTAAGACATTAGCTCGATGAAGACAACTGCCACTAATATCTTACCATTATGTGGGGATAATTCTGCCACACTCTGTACTTTTAAAACTAATTTTTTAGATAAACATTTTTCCAAAATGTAATTTCAAAACAAATTCTGACAAATAATAAAAACAGCAATTTTTATTTTTATTTCAGCCTGACATAAAAATCAGTAATTGTTTGTTTGTTAGTAAAACACCAAGAACCATTACAATTGGCAGAAAAAGAATTTATCATTTTAAAGATTGGAATTCTTTTAAAAGTTTCAGAGGGGGAAAAAATATTTGAAATTTAAGATCAAAATGGCTGCCGCAAACTAATTCTGTGTTCAAATGTTAGTTTGTTGCAAAAAAAAAAAAAAAAAAAAAAAAAAAAAAAAAGAAAATCTTTGTAATAGAAATTTTCAGGCTTTTCATTTACAATAGAAATACATTGAAAAAGTTTTACTATAAAAATGGACCAAAAAAAACATTTGATAAAAAAAATTTGATAAAAGTCATTCAATAAATGTATAGAAAAACGACAAGTAAAGAAATTCATTGCACATATTATTACAGTAAATGCACAATATAAAATTCTTTTAGTGACTCTTACTTGTTTTTCAATACTAATCCCCAAAGAGGCATGACATTTGTGCATGGAACTAGATAACAGTGGAGATTTATAAGGAATAAATTTCTCCCTTTTTTGTATCTCCCAGCCATATCTCCATAAACATATCTATATATATATATATATATATATATATATATATCTATATATAACAAGATAGTGAGAAAATATTATGAGTGAATTCAGTCCATAGATTTGATTCTGGGCATTTCGTACAATTAGGTATTTAGATGTGTGAAGATTTGTTGAAATATTCCCAATTATTTTATCTTTTTAGTGTTAAGGAAAGGCTCATGATTGGATAAAACCTGTCTTCATTCGCTGCCCAGGCAATCATAGAAATGTTATAGCCATTTTCAGTTACAACAGAGATTGTTTCATCTCATGGCAATTATTTATAAGGCAAAAAGACAACATCTGCTCCTGTTAATTAAAAAAAAGAAAAAAAAAAAAATCATTTCTTAGTCAATCATATGAGGAAGTCATCCATGAAAATGCTAATCTTATGTTTCACTATAAAGATTGGTTATAAATATAAATAAATAAAATTCATGAAAATTTCATTAAAAGAAAAAATTAATTTTCATAAGAAATCAGTTCCAATAATAAAATCATTTCTATAATAAATTGTGTAGAAAAGCTTTTTGAATGCATTCAGGATCTAGACAATCCTCCATAAATAACCTTTTTCGTTTTTGTTTTAAAAGAATTATCTGTGAATTGCCATGACTTCTTTGGAATGAATTTTGATTTTGAATTCAGAGTTTTCCTTCTTTTAGACTGGTCTACCCTACTATTTGAGCCAAATCTGGAAGGAGAAGATATGAATACAAGGGCCTTTGCGCAAAAATGAACACAACAGTCTACTCTGGAATTTGAACACCAATTCCTCTTTCCATGCAGACATCCATGACACTAGCCACTCATCCTTAATAAATAGAGAATAATAATAATGATAATAATAATAAATAAGTTTTGATTGTTCAGACTGTTGTCCTCATCTTTATTTTCATATTCAAGACATTTCGGCTGTTGTACACCCTGACCTTCTTCAGGTGATTTGTTAGAATTTTAAACTGAACCCTTTATTTGGTAGATGGGGGTAGAAGGTTATAAATTCACAAACCATGCCTTTGGGTATCTCAGTTATCAAGGAGAATTAACTAAAACTGAGTTAACACAACTCCTAAAAAAAAAAAAAAAAAAAAATGTATATTAGTATCAATTTTAGCTGTTATTATATATCTAGCACCATCTTATTAAAGCCAGCACTCAATGTGTGATACTTTTTATATATATATATATATATATATATATATATATATATATATATATATATATAAGTAGACATTGGAGGTCAACACCCAGTAGCAGCAGTCTGTTTCATGCTTAAACACAATTGTCAGGCCATGTGTATTGTGTTTTGGTGCGACTATTTATATATGCTGGCCAGTGGTCTATTATGGGTAGGTCTATTGTATTATTCTAACAGTTATTGGATGGATAGTAATGGTTATGTTTTTAATTATTCTAGAGGTTATTGAATGAAAATGATTGTGGATCCAAATGCAGTTTTGTGGCTAGTTTACAGTGTTGTCTATTAAATTTATTATTGATTGCTTTGTTGTTGATTGTTATTACGTGTACTTGTGTTTATGTGTGTATTCATAGTTTGTTAATTTGTTTATTATTTACTTATTTATTGGTTTGGATTATATTATTATAATTCTTTATTTAATTTTATTTTTGTTTGGTTTTATTTTTTAATTTTTAAGTAACTTAGTAAAATTTTGTTTTCATGTCTTTATGAGTTCTGATCATTTACTTAGTAATTTATGTGGTGAACATGACACAAATAATAAAATAACAGGAGAAAGCAATCAATAAAACCATCCACAAAAATCAAACACACATGTAACTGCAAAGAACGAATGCCTCTTAAATGGAAATTGCTTACAAAACAATGTAGTATCTGGAGCCACTGTAAAACCAACAGATAACAAAGAAAAAAATATACATAGGAGTAACTGAAGGGCTCTGAAAACAATGCACACAAAACATCCTTTACAAATAGCAAATACATACACAAACAGCACAGTGCTTTCTAAACATTTATGGGAAATTAAAAACTAATATCAGATCACACCAAAAATATGGAAAATAAGGAAAACAGTATCAGCTTTCAACACTCAATCCCAAAACTGTAAGGAGGAGAAAATAGCTATAATTACCTTCCCAGACCAACACAAATTACTAAATAAATGATCGAAACTTATCTCAAAATGCAGACATAAAAACAAATATGATTATTTTGTTTTTATGTTTTTCTTTTTGAACAATTACAAAAATCAAATAAAATAGACTTAAGATGCCTCAACATATTTCAAATAAGAAAAAAAACTTCAGAAATTTAAACTTCACTTGATGCTACTAAATATGAATCCATTTTAGGAGTTGGGTCAAGTATTGAACTCATTCTTTGTATTGCTCATTATCAAAACATTTTTGGCTGTAAATCAGGCGAGTGTGGACTTTGGCATTGTGAGGGAATCAGAGGGCATGTTATAAATTAGGAGGATTTATGCTACATAGCTTCTGGAAAATAGACACTGTTCTGTCTGCTTACGTTTTAGGAGAGGGGGAAAAATCTCTATTTTGTGATTTTATATCAAAAGAAGGTTTTAGGATGGATCCTTTAAACAAAAAATAAATGAAAATAGAAACAAAAGATAGGGACCAACAGTCAAAATGATTCTGGAAATGAAAATAACTTTTGTTCAAATTAAATGGATTCTGTGCCCCAATTTTGGTTTTCTTTCTTTTAAATTTACAGCAAACCCTGAACATAGGTATGTGAAACTTGAAAAAAATTAAACATGGACAGGCAATTCATTCTTCACAAATTTTACTTAAAAGTGAGAGAGTGAGAAAAGCAAAGAGAAAAGTTAAAGAAATAAATGGGGACAAAAGGAACCAATCAGATTTGCAACCATTTCTTTTTCTATTTCTTGTCATTTCCCAGAAAAAGAGCCCCACGCTCCACTTTTTATTCGAAGATGATTTTAAGTTTTTTGAAGGGAAAAATTTAGAAAAGTTTTCTTTTTTAAGCAGTTTTATATAGTTTTTGAATGATTATTATACATTTCAAAACAGTTCTGTATATGAATTTTTTTGAAATGATGTTTAGTATTTATTAAATTTTTTTTTTTTTATACGTAAAATAATTTGTTTCTAAAGCAATTTTATGTCACTGAAAAAAGTGATTTCATAAGGATTTTTTTTTTTAAATTGTTGAAGTTGTACTTTTCATGGTGTTCTGTTGAGATGCCAATGGAAGCCTAAATAAAAAAAAAAAAAAACTGAATGAATTGGCTGAATGAATTATGGCAAGAAAAAAAAAATGAGATAAGAACTGGGAATAAAGTGCATTAAATTTAATTTTAAACGTTAATTAAAGTGTTTTAATCGCAAGATCAACAGTAAATTTGCATCCAGGTTCTTAGAATGTTTCACCATTCTTAGCAGATCTTATATTATCATAATGTGGGATATTTAATAACAAGAAAAAGAATCCAAATTAAATCACCAAGATTATATATACAAAACATTTAAAAAAAAAAAAAATTAAATTAAAAATTGTCAGCATCTCTCTTTTGTTTGTGCACATGTGTAGTCATATCAACATAAACAAGAATGTAGTCTGATGACATCCTAAAGAAAGGATGAAATGTGTTACCCAAAAACCTTCTCTTGGAAATTTTTATATATATATATATATATATATATATATATATATATATATATATATATATATATACACACCTGTGTGTGTGTGTGTGTATATTAATCACTAATATATATTTTAAATAAAAGCAAACCATTTTAAGGTTCCATGTAATAAATTATTTCACCACAGCCCTTTTAAATGACTGCGGATCATCAGACTTTACTTCCAAAGGTTGAAACGAAACCTTTGGAAGTAAAGTCTGATGATCCGCAGTCCTTTAAAAGGACTGTGGTGAAATAATTTATTACATGGAACCTTAAAGTGGTCTGTTTTTATTTAAATTATTTGCTCTGGATTTACATTGAACTCTTTGGATTTTATCCTCCTTGGGTCTACCCATACGGATTACCTAGTTTTCCATAAACTAAATATATATATATATATATATATATTAGGATATCAAAATATGTTAAAAATCACTATATAATGGCAATTACATTTCAATACTACAAATGTGTCTCAGGGGTATCTTAAAATAAATAATATTTGTCTCTACTCTGTATTGAGCCCTCTTTTAAATTAAATGTTATGTACAGTTGAATTATACTCCATTTGTTCTCATTTTACCTGTATGTATGTATATATATATATATATATATAATAGACAAAGAGAGTGTCCATTGCCCAATTTTAAAGCAAAGAATGATAAGAATTGAAGTGAATTTTCTTAATATTTCCATCTTTATCATCTCTGAAGAGATGAATGCAAACAAATATTGAAGTCTTAACAAAATGAATTCCACTTCTATTGATGACTGATAAATATATTTGAGAGTTTTATCTGCCAGCTTTAGAGATATGTATAAACACATCATTATGATTCAAGGTAAAAATAAATCTACATGCGGATTAAGGAAGCTGACAACATCTAACCAATTAGTTAAATGTTATTTATTTAATCAAATAAATACTCAGTATTTTTTTTAAAATCAAAGCAAAACAAAAACTACTTAATTCGTAATAATATAATAATAATAAAATAATATAATAACAATTATTGCAATTCTTTTGCAGCAAAACATGGAACTACCAAAAGTTTTAACTATATTACTCTAGTCTACTTAAAAATCTTACACAAAATTAGATTTTAAGCTTTTTTTAAAGTGTAGAATTTATTAAAGAAATTTTTTTTCAATTTGCAGTCATATATGTCTTAGTGCCTTACATAAGCATTGAACTCAAAATCTGTTGTAAGCCAACTGACAGTAAACCAAACAACCATTTCAGTGGTTCTGGGTAGCTTTGACAGAATATTGTAAAAAAAATATCACTTTCAGGCATTGAAGTCCTTAAACAAATATAAAAATAATGACATCAAACTTTTTAAAAATAAATAATTAAATTAAAATTTAAAAAAAAAAATTGTATCTTAAACCCTTTTATATTAAGATTGAAATGCACAAAAGCATTAACAACACATAATATCAATTCTGATATCCGACTCCCTAAATGAGGAGCTATAAAATCCTTTTCCATCTTTCTCATAAGACAAAAAAGTTAAAGTGTGATTGTTCCATAATTAGCTAATTAATCATGTCGACAGAAAGTGTGGAAATGATGATGATACAACACCTTTCTATATTCTCTCCAATCACTTCCTCACTTTCAATCTTTTTCAGTTTTATTTCTACAACCAACAAAATGAAATTCCCCAACACTGTTTTTAAGCCTTATTAGTCGTAAAAGGCATTTTCAGATTTACTGAAAGAAGTGGTTAAAGAAACCAAAAAACTTTAATCACTTTTGATCCAATGGGCATTCTCAGTGGAATATTTTTAGGATTTCATCATTTACAATCTAAAATATTTCAATGTTTACTTCTGAAATTCATTTGCAGTAAATACGCAAATATCACTTTTCTTCTTTCCAAAGGTCAGATTTGTACTATTTGACAAAAGCAACATTTTATTTAAAATCAACAAAGTCGACATTAATCATTTATAATTCAGTATATAGAGTAATTTCAAATTCTTGATTTGTAAATTTCTTTAAAAAAAAAAAAAAAAAAAAAAAAAAAGGTTAACTGAAATGAGACATCAAAATACATTTCAAATAGAAAATATAACCACCTTTTAAAGTTGCAAGAAGCGTTTTTTTTCCTTTTTCATGTGAGTAACATCAAATATATTCAAAGATGATGGACTACATTTCAGAGAATTATCAATCATAAAATGAATTCAATTTTTAAGTTTAAGAAAGCTCAAGATTATCATGAAAAACACAATTTCATAAAAATCATTATAATTTTATTTTTTCACAACAGATAAACCATTTTAAATTTGTTTTTTTTAGTAGAATTGGATCGAATTTGGTTTGTAGGTAAAATATCAATGGAAACAATAAGAGAAAAATTATTTTTTCTAATATCATGTCCCTTTAAGATATTGGTATTAAAGACTATCTACAAATTCCTTATCTGTAAAATGGCATATATTCTTGGGGAAGATGATTATTACAAATATCCATATAAGAATTTAGAGCTACTTGGATTTTTACCAGCTTTGCATATTAGGTTATTTTATTCTTTCCTGAAATATAGCAAATATTTCTAAGACAAACTATTCCAATGCTTTTCTCTCTATTTTTTTTTTTTTTTTTTTTTTTTGATAGGTTTCATAAAAAAACTTGTAAGATTCAAAAACTCTGCATTTCTTACAGTTAAAAAGAAAAAAAAAAGAAGCCAAATATATTCTTGAAGGTCATAGAAGTAATGAATAGTCATGGAAATCACTTGGCTTGTTGCACATAAGAAAGGAGATTATGTTAAATTAAAATAAGAAAAAAAGAGTAATAAAAAGGAACTGTAAAGAAAAAACAAGGAAACAAAATTTAAATAAATCTTTTTGAAGGGAGAAACAGCAACAAATTTCAGAGACAAACAACTAAACACAATGAAGAATAATTGGGAGAAAAAAAAAAAAAAAAAAAAAAAAAGAAAAAGAAAAAAGACAACTGTTGAATTTAATTTTCTTAGGATTTAAGAATTCCTAAAAGAATTTTATTTCAGTTTCCTATAAATACTTTGATGGCAATTGTTCAGATAAGCTCTTTGCTATGGTATCTAGACTTTATGAATTTAAGCACAGGACTAGACTGGAGATGAGGTCTCATCAATTTACAGTTGAAATGGCTGCTAGATGTAACTGTAAGTTTTATGTTAACAGTTTTTTCCCCTCACACTTCTTGATTGTGGAATTCCCTTCCAGCTCCATGTTTTCCAGTCAACTTTAATCCTCCTGATTACTCTTCTTTTGTTTCACTCCTTAGTAAGGTTTCTGTTTTCTAATACTTCCATATCCAGCAACCTCTTGTGTCTTAGTGACTTTATGGCCTTGCTTGGGATGATTGCAATTGAAAAAAAAAAAAAAAAAAAAAAAGAAAAGTTCAGTAGATTATTTCCTCTCATCATTTCTAAAATGGTGGAAGATTTTAAGACTTATTCTGCTTTTATTTTCATATTTTAAGTGACCCCCACCCTCCATATATGTAAAGTAGGGAGGAAGTAATCATTAGTTCTAACAGAAAATAAATGCATGTCGGACAAGCAATAGTCGGACAGTGGTAAATGTTATTGACATGTTAGAAGAAAACAGTTTTAGGAACGAACAGGTTTCAAGGGAAACAACTGATGAAAACTAAGCAAAAAAACAAAAAACAAAAAAAAAAACAGGCTGTTTTGTCGGTCCTGGCAAAATAGACACCTAGTCTATTTTGCCAGTAAATATAAATAGTACTTTAGAACTAAGAATATATTCTATCTGAGATTGTCAATGCAATGGTTGTGTGAACTGTGTAGACAGGGCTTGAATAACATGGATTCTATGATCTGTGACTGTTGTCTTCAGTGGGTGCATCTAAAGTGTATTGGCAAGAAAAGCATGCCTAAGGGAAAGTTTTCGATTTGCAGTGACTGTTATGCCCGAAGTGCTTAAAATATTCAGAGACTAATATATTTCTTTCAATAATTAATGATGAATAATTATAGCTTGTGTTTTAACATTCGATGGTGAAAATAAATAAACTTCCGTGTTATTTTTAACATTACCTGCCTTCATAATAGCCTGGGGGGTCTATTTTACCGAAAGCTGTAAAATAAGCTTAAAAGCATGTTTGACTGCTTTACTGGAACATCTTGTTATAAAAAGAAAAAAAAAGTGTTTTCACTGAAGACCTTTGCATCATCCTCTCAAATTAATTAGGAATTTTGTTTAGATTTTATATTAATTTTTACCACATTGTTACAATGATTATTGAGACAGATTTTAAATATGAGATATATATATATATATATATATATATATATATGGGGAAAATGTATCACATGTTCAATATACAGTGGTGAATGGTTTTCATTCTGCTATCTATAATCAATAGGTCAATCTCATATCAGTTAATTAATCCTTTGTGATGTCTTTTTTTTTTACTTTTTCACTAACCAACTTAGGGACTGAATTCACAACCACCAGGTAAATCGTACATTTGCTTCTCCAATGCTTTTTCCACTACAGGGCACACATGGAAATGTTGGTTCAGCAGAAAAGACAAACAACATCACAAGGAAGAATTAATACAAATCCAAAAACAGTGAAAGAAGAACACGCTAGCCTTAGGAATTGAATAAAAGATTTGGTTTGAAATTCACAGATTGCCAATAATAATACCAATATTACCAACTATAAACACACGTCAAAAACATTATTACATCGCCTACCTTTATTGAACCCATTTTTAAAGAACCTAATGTTTATCTAAAACAAGTGGTATGTACATAAAAATGTTCCCAAATCAACAAACATGTCTATTAAACACATACACTCATACACTTACAAATATAGATTATCATCTTATGTCCACATAGACGAAGTAGGATTTTTATACACTTACATGCATTTAGTAGTATTTACAGTTTTTCTTGAAATCCATTTATTGAAAATTCGGCTGGATGTGTCATCTCTTCTCAAATTGAGAAAGCTACAAATTATACTAACATTGGTTTAAAGAGTCAAATTCACATGAAACATGACTGACCAATGATAATCAAACAACACAAAGGTAAAAGGTACCAGAATTTCATCTTTTCTTCAGATCTCATTCTCCGATGAAGCTTTAATAAAAATGAAACATGTCAGATGAATAAATGTTTCTTAGTTGTCCTTTCTTTTATTGCTAATTGCCAACT
Organism: Acanthosepion lycidas; assembly: GCA_963932145.1. Lineage (NCBI taxonomy): Eukaryota > Metazoa > Mollusca > Cephalopoda > Sepiida > Sepiidae > Acanthosepion > Acanthosepion lycidas. Next base: position 9,711,757 of record OZ010603.1, read on the forward strand.
ATGGCAAACACCTGAAGAAGGCCAAAAGATACAACAGCTGAAACATTGTGATGAGGATATGAATCTGAACAGATTTGTGCACATTAAGGATAACACCTAATCTCCAAAGTTCAGATGTTGTCACTATAGCAACCAGGAAGAGAACACAAGTTAGATTAAATTAGTGAAGAAGAATTCTACATTAAAAAAAGAAAAAAAATAAATAAATAAATAAAAAACACCAATCAAAAATAAATTAAATATAAATGCTAAAATATAGATTTTGATATTCTGTAACCTGAAAAAGGCATTCATTTGCGACCCCTACAAACATTTTCCAGGAAAGGACATTCATATTCAACACCTACAAACATTTTCCAGAAAAGGACATTTATTTCATACCCCTACAAACATTTTTCAGAAAAGGACATTTATTTCATACCCCTACAAATATTTTCCAGAAAAAGACATTTATTTCATACCCCTACAGATATTTTCCAGAAAGGAGTCATTCATTTCAGACCCCCTACAAATATTTTCCAGAAAAGAGTTATTCATTTCAGACCCCTACAAACATTTTTCAGAAAAGGACATTAATTTCATACCCCTACAAATATGTCCAGCCACATCAGTGACAGCCATTCAAAATGCATAAAAAAATGAGGTTCATTATTGAACACATACTTGTTAATATTTATTTTGTATGGCTAGCATTTCCCCCTTTTAGGGTTAAATCAACACTCACATTTCTAAGGCCCAAGAGAAATCCCTCTTTAATGGTTAGATGGTCATCACAGTTGATGTGTTTCCTGGTTTTTGCATCTTATATTTGCATAAACAATATTATTACAAAAATTGCTGCCTTTTATCAAAATGGAGAACAGACAAACATTATTCTTGTTAGCATGGAGGAAGTTACAGGGTGTGGGGGTTTTTAGTCAAAGACAAATCATGAAAAGGAATAAATGAGACAGATTTAGTAAGACATTGGCAGATGCAAGTTTGAAAGGATTATCCCAAAGGATACCATTTTTCTCCAAAACAGATTTTATCACTTTAAACATTATTTTTTAGTGGATACCTATATTTGAGTAGACGCTGTGTTTATTTATGAAGCAGTATATTTATTTTTTTTCATCTACCAGCCCGAATATTCGAGAAATTTTATAAAAGCAAAATATCAAGAGTGCATATTTTTCTTTCCTAAGATTTCTTGAATATTCAAGCTGGTAGATGAAAATAAATAAATATACTGCTTCATTATTAAATGGAGCATCTATTCAAATATGAGCATCCACTAAAAATAATATTTAGAGATTTTATATATATATATATATATATATATATATATATATATATATATATATATATATATATATATATATATTTAGGGAGGAGTGGGATGGAAAAATATGTTGGTTATAATTAAGCATCTTGAAGAACAGTGAAAATATAGGGAGATTAAATTTTACAATCAAAATGTTTAATTTCTGCTGTTCAATGTGCCTAGACATGCACGTTTCGCTTAGCTGACTTCATTCAGTTTCCGTTTTTACTGCTGCCATTTTTAAATTTACCAACATTATTATTTCTGATGAAGTCCATTTGAAAGAAAAAAAACATAGAATTTTTTTCATTTTGTCATTTCAATCACCCACCATTAGGTTGATATGTAGTTTATATATATATATATATATATATATATATATATATATATATATATATATTATATTCTCCCATATATATCTTTTGTTAAATATGGCAGACAAGGAAAATTTAATCAATTTTTTTATATTTAGTTTTTACAAGGTTCTTACGTTTTTCTGTTTAGTGGAAGTAAGAACATTGGAAAAACTAAATAAAGAATTAATTCAATTTTCCTTGTCTGCCATATTTAACGAAAGATGCTTAAGAGAAACATTGCTGCCAAAATGTTTATAGGTCTTGAAGATTGAGAGCGGTTTTTTAGAGCTCACATGAAATAAAAATTATTACCTATAGCATTTTAAGTGTTTGATATTCTTTAATTAATAATAACAATTTTGCTCTGTCTTTTGAGATAGAGCTCTCCCTCGATCTGTACCCTCCAGAAAATTCCATACAGATTACCACATTGTATTATTATTAATATATATATATATTATATATATATATATTAGGTTGGTGCAAAAATAATGACATAATAATGTTGTTTTTTGATGTTAAAAAATACGTCAAAAAACGACATTATTACGTCATTATTTTTGCACCAACCTAATATATATATATATATATATAAAATTATTTGTTCAAAAATTATAACATAAATATGTTATAAAATCACTACAAAAATAGCCATTTTGTTTCAACACCTCCGATGCCTTATCAAGTGATAATATTAAATGTCTATTTATGTTATAATTTTTAAATAAATAATTATATCTCTGTATTGAGTACTCTTTTAAGAATAGTAATTGTTGGTTATTAGAATTTATTCTGTATATACCAATCATATACTTGGTGGTGTGTATATATATATATATATATACATAGATATGCATGTTACTTAGTGGAAAGTGCTCAATATCTGTGATAGAGCTAACATATTCAGTTGCATGGAAGTAGTTTGTAACCCCTGGTTTCACACTTTTGCGATCATCAGACACACTGGATTATTTTTTCAAAAGTGGATCCATTTATGCTTATTTGTGTGATAAAGGGGGAAATTTTCTTTTGTGTTTGTTTGGGATGACACTCTCACATACATAGACACACACACATACATACATACAGGTGTATGCATTTTAGTTCATATGAACACACCCATGTAAATAATCTGAGGTTAGGTGCAGTTACACATCCATGTGTTCACGCATACATATATATGCAACTGTCATTCTATTTCATGTCAAGACTGTAGCATTACATATGCTCTCTTAACAAGGAACAGGTTGGGTTGGTCTTGACATTTTTCAAATCAGCAGTCCGCGTTCTCAGACAAGTTTGCATACACACATATATGTATACACGTTCCAACACTCAGTGATCTGGGTCCACCACCACCACCATCACGTTGGTTTATGTTTGTGTACATGATGATGATGATGTTTGTATTTTTAGCAATGCTAACTGCTGGTGTTTTATTGCCGATTGTGATTATGTTAACGGCAATAAGAACTGTGATATTATTATTGATATGTTAATAATAATTGATGTCTTATTGGTTATGATAAACAGTAAAATTAGCCGTGATGATGATGGAAACAATAATCATAACAATGACAATAAAAGCAATATATATATATATATATATATATATATAATAATGACAATGGCAATTATGATAATAGTTGTTGTAACATATGGTAACCATAATGATGATGATAATAATAATAATGACAATGACAAAAAGCAGTACTAATGGTGGTAGAGATGGTTATGAACTGATTGTTCTTAAAGTGGTAACAACAGTATTAATAGTGAAAGTAATAGTAGTAGTTATTTTTAGTAGGTTCATAAAGTGTAGTTGTCACAAAAGAATAATTTTGAAGTATTAATGATTTTATCTCTCATGATGGCTGTATTAATTGTGATGGTGGTGGTGGTAGTGATGGTAAGTGTTGGTAGTGTTATTGATTTCTGCTGGTGTTACGTTTTGGTGATCTACCATGTTTTTTGGTAGGCTGTTTCCCCTTTGTGTTCAGTTTGTTGGAGGTATTATCTGTTTGGTATGAACTGTGATAGTAGATATTTATTTTTGTGTCTGCATTTTGAAATTATTTCTGATCTTTATTTAGTAATTCTTTTTGCTAAATGTGGGAGATTATCGTCACATTTTTGTGCAGACAAAGTAGACATCTCTTTGATATGTTATTGTAGGCAGGTGTCATTTTCATGATTTCCCAGCTTATATTTGGTGTGTATTTTTTGTCTTTTAGTTGCCACATGTATATGAATAGTATAGTGCTGTTGGAGTAGGAATGAGAGGTGTTGAGTGTACTTTCTTTGCTTGAATGTTCTTTATGTGGTGCCAGTGTAGTGCAGTGTTGTTTGTGTTTAATTAGCTTTGTATATTATGTTCATTTGTATGCAGTTTGTTTGTAGTGGGCATGTGGTTTTGTCTCTGCAGTTGCATTGGGGAGGTCTTTGATTGCACTACTGCAGGATATTTTTTGTGGCTTTTTATTATTTGTGTTATGTTCTTAGTGCAGCTATAGCTAAATTTTACATTGTTTTTGTTAAATATTTTTGCTAAGGGGCTTGTTATGGGAAAGTATTTTTTCTATTAGATTTAGGAATGTTTTGTCGATGTTTGTTGTATGGTGGGTTAAACCAAATTATATTTCTTTTTCTGTTTTTCCGTTTTGGTTGTAGTGGTGATTATTCTAGCTGTTGCATGTATCTGCTTTTCATTAGCCCGTTGTTACATGGACTTTTTTGTTGTTAAAAATGTCTATGTTGGAGGAGTTGTCTGATAGCCTGCGGTTGATGGATTTAGGTATGTGCTTGATGATTGAAGGTGGATGGTTGGAGGATGTGTGTATGTAGGAGTGTCATTATCTTTTTTGTATAGTTCATAAGTTTTCTTTGTCCAGGTTGAGGGTGACATCCAGGAAGTTTATTATTCATGTGTTTGTTTTTATTTCTATTTTGAATCCAATCATTTTTAAAACATTTAATATCTTTTTCCTCAATGTATTTTAGGGCCATTAGGTTCTTTTATTAGAATTAGGCTGTCATCTCTATATAGGTCCCCCGTCTTTTTTTTCTCTTGTATTGTGACTAGGTATGAAAGGATAAGGATACCTACCAGATCGCAGGTTTCAGCTCCGTCATAACTTCCTATTGCTACATCAAACAGGTGGTTATTTACCAGATAAACAGAACAAGGAGACTAGGTTTTCATTAGGCAGGCTTTGAATTATTACAATTGTATTTGGGAGGGTTACCAGTACTTTTGTTTGGTTATTTATATATATGATAAATTGAGAAAACACCTTAAAAATCCATACTGGTTATAATTTATTTCATGAATATTGTTATATTCATCTCTTCAGACTGAAAGTTTTTTAGGTGTTTTCTTAATTTATCATTATATATTGCTCTGTAACTTTAAGCTCTCATTGGATTAATGTCCTTGTTGGAATTATCCCTACTAATTACAAATTGGTATTATATATATATATATATATATTATATATATATATAAGAAAATGTATGACAAAGTGGGAAAAAGTTTTCATGTGATGCATTTTGTCCTTTAGAACTTCAGACTAAATTTGTTATATTGGTGTGACTATACATGCAAACGAATGAGGGATGCTGGGAATTTAACATTTTTTTAATGAACAAAGCATGTAAGATGTCAAAAGCAGTTGGATGTTTTAATTGTTTTATTTCTTTGTTGATGTTTCAATGGTTGAATGCTAATTGAGAGTGAAATGGCAACACTTAAAAAAAAAGAATTTAAATATCCAACTGGTTTTAACCTTTCACTCATATATATATATATATATATATATATATATGTGTGTGTGTGTGGTGGGGTGTTTGTGCATAGATATGTATATATGCATATGTTTATTCAAAAAATGTTCTTTAAAATATTGAGATTTGTTAAAAATCAAAACAGGTAATGAGTTAAACTTCCAACAGGGAGGGAATCCATCAGTAAAAATATTGTTATTGAAGAGAATGCAGATCAGTTAAAATTAATAAAATGTGTGTGTGTGTGTGTGTATATATATATATATATATATATATATATATATATAAAGTTAAAAATCAAATACAGATCAGAATCTGACAGGATAAGATAGAGAACAAATAGAAAACATATATCAATCTAATATACATATAGTTGAAAGCTTAATAACATTATTACCAACTATAAACTCATGCCTAAAACATTACATTGCCATCTTTCTTTCAATCCATTCTTAAAGATTCTAACATATGTCTATCTAATGCAAAGTGTATGTATATAAAAACAGCCCCAGATTAATACAATACCACCACCCCAATATGCAAACTGACCAGACAAAAGTAAGAATATTAGAACTCTTCCTAGACAGACACACATACACAATTATGAATATACATTACCATCCAATGTCCCCTTAAACATGAGAATTTTTACAAACTTACATACATATTGAATTATTTACATTTTTAATGAACATGATACATAACTGACCAATGAGTACCGAACCACACAAAATTGAAAAATATCAAAGCTTGATTTTTCATTTGTTTTCTCTCAATCTCTGACAAAGCTTTAATAAAAATAAAACATGTTAGATAAATGTTTCCTATTTGTCCTTTATCTTATTATATAAATGTGCATACGTGCGTACATACAAATATTTGCTGTTGGTTTTGACAGATGTGTGCTAATCAACAGAATTCTTATCCAGCAAGAGAAAACTTATGCAAGATTCACTGTATGTCTGTAAATATAAGTCATAAGATGGTAGCAATTAGTATTACTGAATTCATCAGCAATAAAAAGTCAACCCTCCTCCAATTGTGAGGCACATCAGTTGCAACTTGAGGATACCAAAGTTTCAATAAATCTTAGTCCAATATGCGTAGTTCATCACTATCTTAATTGGGAACCCCAAAAGCTAAATAACACTTTTTTCACCGACTGATTTAGGTCAGCTGATACATACATGCAAATATTTATATATATATATATATATATATATATATATATATATATATATATATAATGAAATGGACTAAGTTTGACAATTATTTTAATATATTTTATTGTTATAAGTTATTTATATAGACATAAATATTTAAATAAATGCTCTGTTTATAATACGACCTGAATGTCTGGGAAATCGAACTTGTATCTTATACAGAACAGTCATATAGCTGGATGTACTATAGCAGCATTTACTTAATGCTTATATATCTCCAGACTGTTCATATCTGCGTCTTCATCTCTCTCTCCTTAATTCAGTCAGCTATATCTTCTTTCTCTACCGATCTCATTCCTCTTATGACTGTTACATGCAAGATAGTATCTCCAATAATATTGACAAGGCCATGTTCTCAACGCCCGTCTGCTAACATATTCATGTTCGGTGACTTTAATGCCCACCATACCAGGTGGCTTAAACACTGTCACTGACTCCACTGGTATCCAAACCCTTAACTTTTCAATCACTCAATCCCTCACACAAGTGGTTGATTTTTCTATGTGTATCCCCAGTAACTATAATGGAAATACTTCTCTTCTCAATCTGTTTTATTTCTATCCCTGGCTCTTGTCACAGTATGTAGCTCTACTCTCTTGGCAACTCTGATCACGTAGTTGTGTCTGTAAAAATTTCCTTCTGCTCCTCCACTAGCACTAGACTCGCTACCAATAAAATATCTCACTGTTATCAACAAGTGTATACTGGGACCCATTACAAGATTTTCCTTCTGATGTCCTTTGGAATATAGTTTTTAATCATCCTGTTCAAAAATGTTCATCTGAGGTCTTTTCCTGGGTAAAAGCTGGCATTGATGCTGTCATTCCAGCAAGGAAATACCAAGTTAAGCTGCATTCATCTCTCTGGTTCTCACCTGCTATAGCCCACAGAAATCACTTCTTCCATTTGTAACAGAGGGACATGTCTGATAGTAACAGAATTCTCCTTGTCTCTGCTTGTAACGAGTGCAAGCATGTACTCAATGAAGCAAAGTTACTGTTTGCTGATAGAATGAAACATCGTATCACATCTTGCAAGTTTGGTTCTAGAGATTATTGGCAGCTCTGCAAGAGTGGTCTGATCAACAGCAAATCCTCAATCCCTCCTCTGTTGATTCGAAATCCTAACATCTACAACAGATAACACTGAATACTTTGCTTGAAAATTCTCATCCTGCTCAACCCTTGACTCATCCAGTGTGTGGCCACACCCAACTTCCCCCAACTAGAACTGAGGCACTACTGAACAATACTGTCATTCGTCTTGGACATCATTTTTAAACTAGAGTCCCATAAGGCAAGTTGTCAGAGGTAAGATGTTTAACCATTTCGGCATTAATTAAAGCCTCAAAGACAATCTACTTTCTGACAAACAATATGGATTCTGTTTTGCCTGGTCTACCACCATAAATGAAGCTCTTGATAGTAACAATGAAGCTCAAGCTGAGGCCCTAGATATCGCAAAGTCATTTAACAGGGTTTGGCATGCTGCTGCTTCTACATAAGCTTCAGAGTTACGTGATGTGGTTTCCATCTGTCTTTTCTACAAATATTTTCATGGCAACTGTTTTAATAAGCTATCTTCCCTGTTTCCCCTGGACTACATGAATAGATTGTGTGTTGATAGATTGGCATCTAGGTCCTACCCTTTTACTGTTGATATAACTAAATGCAACCTTCACTTCTACTACAGCAGTTTCTTTCCTTGCACTTCCCGACAGTAGAACTCCCTTCCTCTTACTTGCTTCCCTAAGTGTGCTACTAGACTGGCATCTAGGTCTCACCCTTTTACTATTGAATTAGTTAAATGTAACCTCCATTTCTACTCCAACAGTTTCTTTTCTCGTACTTCCCACCTGTGGAACTCCCTTCCTCTCACTTGCTTCCCAGATAACTACAATCTTCAAAAATTCAAATGCAATCACCATCTTCTGTTGCCTTGATCCCAGTTCTTTTATTCTTTCCTCAACCACCCCCTCTATACACAGTATTTTCCGTCACTTTCACCCTGTAAACTCCTGCATGCAAATGACACTCTTGCCTTGCTTTGAGTGAAATGGTTATATATTTTAGTTGATACAAGATTGGCACATTCTGTTCGGCACCAATTGGTAGTGGTGGTGGTGGGGTTGTCCATTATTCTAAACAAACTCTTAAAATGATTGTCAAAGCGACTTTGTACTGCTGCATGTGTGTGTGTGTGTGTGTGTACCTAGATACTGGGAGTAAGTGGGAGTGACTAAATGATTTGGTTTTAAAGAATATTCTGAGAGTTTTTCATACAAATCTTTACTGAGATTAAATTAAATTTTTGAAATTGAGATTAAATTAAATTTTTAATTTTTTTTTTTTTCAATCTTGCCATTCTGCATCTTCAAGAGTCATGTAAGGAATTCTGTCTTTTATCACAATATAACTCAATCACTAAACCACTAACATATTTTTCTTAATCCCCTAAGCTGCCTAAGGCCAAAATGCCTACATATTTTGTATAATAATTAACATGTGCAGACAGCTTGGTGACAGAATTTATATTATGTACAATATAAAATATTTCTTTTTAGACTAAAATTTTAAAAATCATGTCAAATTTTTTTTTTGTTGCTGCTGAAATAATTTGCAACTAAAGAAAGGTTCAATTTGAAAACTTGGAAGATGCTCAAAAAAATCATAGAAATTTTCAGATAATTCTGTTTTCGAGAAAACAGTGAAAGATGGTTGGAATCTACATCTGCAATGTATAAAAGAGAATCGGCAATTGGTTAATTTGCTTTTTGGTGCCACCCTAGTATTTGTGTGTTTTTATATCTTTTATGTTTTTTTTTTTTTATAACATACAAAAATGTTAGTGTATGAAAGAATAATAATTGTTTGGCAATGAAATAATGCCCGATGATGAATGGAGAGTCAAAACAGATATTATGGTAGAGGTAGAAATCCAAATAAATTAATTTCAGATCTCATTCAGAAATGTCAAAAAAGTTGACAAATATATAAAGTTCTGTCTTTTTTTTTTTTTTCATGGCTGCTGTTGTTTTTGTTGAATGCCTGGAGGGAAGATGCCTTCAATTGCTCGTCTCTCCTGTGAAGTGATTCCTGGGTGCCATAAGTCCATCAGCAGTACAATCCGAGGTCCATCTTCCAGACTTCCATGGTGATGAGCACTGTGTAAATAGGAATCATCAAAAACTAGGCATTCTCTGGCTTTCCAATGATGAGATTCTCCACCGACGGTCAAATAACAATTCGAAGGAACAAGTAAACCTGGGGAAAAAATAAAAGGAAAATTGTGGGAATTTATGAGCAAAAATTTATTTCAAGATGCATTGTTTTAAAAACAGATCAATTAAAAACTTTGTACTTAAATGCAACAATGTCAAACTTAGAATTAATTGAGCAGAATAAACAGAACGGCTGACTTCAGACAACTGGTATTTCTTTTTCCTCTGCTGTGGAAACGGATGCCTAAGTTAATTTTGAAGGGGACAAACTAACCTGAAAAAACAAAATGTGTGCATGTGTGTGTGTGTGTGTGATTATCAATGACTATACGTGTTTCATTTGCTATCCCTGTTTTTTTTATTAAACTGTGAAATTAATGACAAGTGGCCTAGATTGAAAAGCCCTACTTAAAAAAAAAAAAAAAAAAAAAAAAGAAAGAAAGAAAGAAAAAGTACCTCCAACAGAAACCAAACATGTATCCCATTTTTACCTCCAGGAAACCAGTTCGACCATGATGCCAAACTAAACTGACAAAACAAAGAAATGTCTGTTAAAGAAAGCATGTTTTACTTAGGGAGTCTTCTACGAATCTATATCTGCTAGATTCAGTTTTGGACCCGAGATGTAAACAAGTTATTTTTTTTAAAGGATTTTTTTGTATTCAATATTATTAGTTTATTACTATAAACGTTATTTTTAGTATGTATATGAGTTTGAGTTGCTATTCTTCTTCTTATAATTATTATTATTTAAATTTATTGTTCAATAAAATTAAAACAGGGAGAGCAACTTAAAAACGTGTCCCCACTAAAAATAACATTTATGGTAAGGAATAATTTTGGATGAAATTCCTTTCAAAAATATATATAAGTGCATATAAAAAAGAAAAATTGAGAAGTATAAGCAGTCAATTGCTGATACCCCCTGACGAGTGGACAGAGTGATTCCCGAAGTGCCTACGAAACTCTAGAGGTTGGATGTTAACATCAATTAGCTAAGTGACAAACCTTTCATTTGTATTAATGTAAAAGCAATATATAAATTTATATATATCTCAAACATACCTTGTTAAGTAATATAGGCAAGTTCTCTCCATCAATATTTTATTTAATTTTTCAAATTTCAGAATTAGTTGTTGTGTTAGCAGTAAATTTGCTAAAGTTTATATTTATTTTATATTATTCTCCCCATCCGAGTTGCTCCATTTGTTTTCACAGATTGTTCTGTGTGTATTAATGCAAGGTTTTTTTGTTTTTTTTAATTCTGACATTCTCATGCTTACATAACAAATTTTAAATCATTCAAAGTGACATCATGACACCATAACTGTCAAACTGAAACTTTAATGTTTTTTTGTAAGAAAAACAAAAAAACAAACAAAAAAACAACACAACACACACTTCCATATATGATCTCATATGGAGAAAGGTACCTTATTTGATGTTGGCTGCTTCTCTTTTATTACAATATATATCTGGCTTCTCATTTTTGAGCATACCCATTTGCTAGAATGGCTAACCAATCCTTGTTGCAGATAAAGTCCGGTAGGATGAAACATGTCACATGAAAACTTTTTCATTTTGTTATGTATTTTATATATATATATATATATATATATATATATATATATATATATATTTAGTTGTATCGATACGAGTTTGTGATCCTAGGTTTCATGCTTTTGTGATCATCAGAAATATGTATATATGTAAAGGGAACTCCATAACAGAGTGAAAAAGTTTTCATGCGACATGTTTCATCCTATAGGACTTCATCTTCAACAAGGATTGTTTAGCCACACTAGCAGGTGGGTGTGCTTGAAAATGAGAAGCCAGCTATTTTATATAATATATTTTGTTATAAAAGAGAAGCAGCCAACATTAAATAAGGTACCTTTCTCCATACGAGATCATATATGGAAGTGTGTGTGTATTGTTTCGTTTTCTTTTTTCAAAACAAAACAAAAAATTTTTATATATATATATATATATATATATTAGGTTGGTGCAAAAATAATTTTGTTTTCTCACATAGTAACATATGTTAGAAAACGAAATTATTTTTGCACCAACCTAATAGATATATATGTTTTTTTTTTTTTTAAATATATTTCCATCACAACACAGAGTTATTCTTAGCATCGTTTGACAACAGAACAAAACTCTGGATTTTAAGTTTAATTTTTATAATTAAATTTGGGATTGAAGTTTCAGTTTCGAAACAGAAATTTCTGTGTTGCAATGGAAACATTTTAAAAAAAAAATAATTTTAATATTATGCTCTACTGTTGTATCAATCATTGTTTTTTTAAAAAAAAAAAAAAAAAAATGCTAAGAACTCTGGATTATAAATCTCATTGTTCTTTCTTATTATTTTAATATATATATATATATATATATATAATCTCCAAATGTAAAAGAATAAAATTGCAATGTTCAAAACATTAATTTAAAACAGGGTTCAATACAAGAGTAGTGCAATCAATATTTATTATACACTGTTACATTAGAAAGTTGCTTACATGTTCTAATGTAACAGTGTATATATATATATATATATATATTAGAGAGAGTTTTTAATGAACTCTGGTGAACCGTCTGACCCATTCAACTGTCGGCCTATTAACCTTCTACCACTTTTTGGGAAATTCCAAAAGGCCCTAATCAATGCTGAATTGGTTCATCATCTCACATCACAGGTCCTTTTCTCAGACAAGCAATATGGCTTTTGTTTCTCCAGGTCAACTGCTGATGTACTGATGATAATTATAGAAAGAATCTATCGTGCTCTAAATAAAAATGGTGAAGCCCGGACAGTAGCATTGGACATCTTGAAAGGCTTTGACAGGGTCTGGCGTTCAGGTTTTCTCCACATACAAGAAAGTTATGCTATCACTGGGCACATTTTTGAACTGATCTAGTCTTTCCTGTCAAATTGTGAAATGAATGTTATCCTAAATGGCCACTCATCTAGATCCTTTTGTACTAATGCAGGTGTCCCCCAGGGTTCTGTCCTTGGTCCTACTCTGTTCTTAATTTTCATTAATGACCTTCCTCATGACATCAGCTCTTAATTCAGCATCTACACTGATGACAATACTATTTACTCTTGCTTCAATAGTAAGGCTGATCAGTCCAACAAGGTCAAAATGGCAGCTGATGTCCAAAATGACCTGAAGACCATTGTTAACTGGGGCAAAAGATGGCTTGTCAATTTTAACACCTCTAAAACTAAACTTCTCTCCATTAATCATGAGAGAACCCTCTCTGTCTTCCATTAGTATGGCTAATGCTATCCTCCAGGAAAATGACTCATTGTGCCTTCTAATATTCTTAACTGACATGGGGTAGAAAGACTATACTGAATCCATTGCTAGGTCAGCTGCTAAGAAAGTTGGTTCACTGTGTTGGGCAAGACAATTTTTCTCTCCAGAATATATCTTACATATCTGTAAGTCTACTATTCATCCACGCTTAGAATATTGCTGCTGCATATGGTCTGGTGCAACCTGTTGTTTTCCTGGAGCTCCTTGATAGACCTAAAGAAGACTCAGCAATATTATTGGTCCTGATCTGGGAGCTCAGCTTCAGTCACTTGCCCACCGACATAAGGTTGTCACTCTGTGTATTTTCTATAAATACTTTCATGGTAATTGTTCAGGTGAGCTCTGCATTATGATATCTAGACTGTATGAATTGAAGCACAGTACTAAACTAGCAGTGAGATCTCAGCAATTTACAGTAGAGCTAGCTGGATGTAGCCATAACATTTTTGCCAAGTTTCTGTTCTCGTACTCCTTGCTTGTGGAACTCTCTTCTGGCTCCATGCTTTCCAGCAAAATTTTAATCTGCAAAAATTTAAATGCAATGTCAATCACTATCTACTGTCCTTCTGATTACTCTTTTCTCTTTCTGCTCATTGCTAATGTTTCTGTTCTTAGTTCCTCCACATCCTGTAACCCCTTGTATTCTAGTGGCTGTACTGTCTTGCTTGGAGTGATACTGATATTAAAAAAAAAAAAAAAAAAAAAAAAAAAAATCACACACACATATATATATTTTTATATATATATATATATATATATATGTATAAAATTGACTTCAGCCTCTTCCTCATTGACGTGTCATGGAATCTCTATCTTTTCAACAAATATTTTCATGCCAACTGATCTGACACACTTTTTTTCCCCCCACTGGTACCCAGACTATACGAGTTTAAGTGTGCTACTAGACTGGCATCTAGGTCTCACCCTTTTACTATTGAATTAGTTAAATGTAACCTCCATTTCTACTCCAGCAGTTTCTTTTCTCGTACTTCCCACCTGTGGAACTCCTTTCCTCTCACTTGCTTCCCAGATAACTACAATGTTCAAAAATTTAAATGCAATGTCAATCGTCATCTTCTGTCTTCTTGAACCACGTTCAGTTTTTATCCTTTGCTTGGTTCCTCTTATATCCAGTTTTTTCTTCCACCTTCACTCTCTGTAATGCTTGGATTACCAGTGGCATTCCCACCTTACTCGGAGTGAAATGATTAAAAATATATATATTTACACACACACACACATATATATATATATATATATATATATATATATATATATATATACATACACACATACACAAGGTAGTATAAAGGCATATATATATATATATATATATAGTGTGTGTGTGAGAGAGGGAGAAATATGATAAAATTGATAAAAAGCAAAAAATGTAGATTAACAGTGTTTTGTGTTTGGAGATTATATATATATATATATATATATATATATATATATATATATATATATATATATATATATATATATACACACACACAAAAGATGGTAACTGACATAAACAGAAAAGCAAGCTCCTTTATAGTCATAATTCTTTCTTTCATTGTTCTGAGCAATAGCCATTGATTTCTTTGTTGCTATGCAACTGTCACAAGGTGAATCGATCTACATAGGCAAATTCAAAAAGCCTTTCTATACTGCTACTATTGGAGTTACTACTAATACTGCTGTTATTCTTCACCACTAAAAAAAAAAAAAATCTCTACAATTTTATCTCGCATAGAGAATTTTAAGGAGGAGGTAAAAAATTATCCTTATTATTAAATGAAAAAGAAATGATATTTCGCGCCACTTGACCCATGTAGGTATCAATATACAAGAAAATAATTTTTTGTACTTGTGCTCACCAGGGAATATTTGCGAATTACAGTCAAGGGAAACAGTAACAAAATGATTGTGTAAGGTCAAATGTCAAGTGGCCTATTTTATTTTGGTAATGAGGGAAAAAAATAAAATAAAAGGGGACATGTATATTCATGGTAGTGTCAACTGTTATTTTACATTTTTTAGTAGTTTTCTTTTTTTTTTTTTTTCCCCTTTAATCTTAATAAATCAAGCTTAAGACTATTTTGGAAACACTATATCCAATTATTTCATAGGAGAGCCGTTTTTCATTAAAAAAAGATCTTTTAAGGAACTGCCAGAAGCAGTTCTCCTACACCAAACCGATAATGAAAGTTTTTATTTTTTAACAAAATGGAACACACAAACACACACACACACAGAAGATACTTAGTCAACCAAGAAGAGATTAAAAAGAAAAAGATATATTTTTTTCAGATTTTGTGAAGTTGGGCTGAGAATGTTTCCCTTTCATTATATAAATAAGCATGTGGAGCATCTATATTACAAACATTCATATGAAATTGATTAAATGATTGATTTGATTTTTTTTTTTTTTTTTTTTTTTACACCTTATCAACCCTGTATCATTTATAAATATTACTTCCCCTTTTACTGTATAGAATCCCTTCAAAATATAGTGTTTTATATATTAGTTCTATATATTTGAAATTGCAGTAGCCTGGCTCTCAATTTCACTTAAGATTGTTTTAGGTGTTGCCATAGAACAGGGGGTTGGCAACCCCCAGCACACAAAGCATTTTTGTCCAGCCCACCAGGTTAAGTACCTGTAACTATCTAATTAATTTGTGCAGTCAGTGGCAGAAAAAATATCAGTTGGAGTTAATCGACTTACAATGCGATGAATTTTTGAAATCAAAATTTAATTCCGAATCCTCTGCTGACTTCTACAAGAAATAGGTTTTGCCAAGCGGAAAATAGAAAAGCCTATTGAATAATGTGAAAAAGATTATATCATTATTTGGAAGTACATATGGTAGTTTTCTAAGAGGAGATTAGATGTGGTACATGGCCAAAAGTATGGGGCACTCAGTAAGGATCAAACTCACTGCTCAGTCATAATCGTTCTAGTGAGACAAGCTTGCTGACCATTACACCACATCAAGATGCCCAATTTGGAAATATATATCCTTGTGAACAACTCTTTTTTCAAAAATGAAATGTACTAAAAGTAGTTTAAGAACAAGGTTGGGTGATGACCACCTGAATGATGCTTTGCTTCTATCATTGACAAATATTTCCTCTGATGTCAAGAAGTTATTGAACAATAAGCAGAAACAAGTGCCTCATTAAATAATTTGCCATTTCTAACTGTATTTTGTTTGTAGTAAGGCATTTGTATTTTTTGTCGACTGTCTTAGTTGTCTTGTTATTCCTGCAGTAAAATAAGTAACCTTGTTTAAATAATATAAGATTAACTTTGTTGTTTTTTCTTTAAACTTCCAGACCAAGGTAACGTTCTGGGCAGCAAGGCAGTCTGAAGTCAAGACAATCCATTATAATACATTTGATATCATGGCCCTTCTCTGAGACAATGCATAGCTTTCTGGCCCATTCTCTCCAAAAGGTTGCCAACCCCTGCCATAAAAGGTCATTATTACACAACCAAGAAATTCAAATTGCATTGGCAAGAATAACATTTTGTTTGGTGAAAATAGTCACCTACCGTGCACGAAAAGTTAAAGTCAAAGCATATTTTGAATTACAGGAATAATTTGTTTTTGTTTTTTTGCAAGTGAATATTCCATTAACAATTTATTTTAGGATAACAATGATTTCTCCAGATACATGTCCTACTATTTAACCCAAAAGGAGGGGAGATGGATTCATACCTTTCCTAAGGGTATTTACATGTAAGTGAACGCAAAGAACTTGACTCTCAATGCTATCCATTACACCATCTGCACATGTCATCTATACGAGAGAATAGGATAATATAAATTTGTATATATCAAAACAATGCACTGATTTCTAGGTTTTCCACAATAAATTTATGTCAGGGTTCTTAATACATTTCACCATTCTTAAATCTGTTATCGCAGTGTCGGATATTTAAAAACAACAAAAACAAAAGGCGTTGGGGAAATGGGCTAAGCATTTACATCTAGACACGTTGGATGCCAGAAAATTTAAAAACATAGCATCCCTATATCTTCAGAGTTTCATCTTGTATAATTATAACCAACATTTTTGTTTATATTTCATCCACCCTATATATATATATATATATATATATATATATATATATAATACCATCATTAAGAAACATTATTTTAATCTGATCAAGTCTCTCTTCTTTTTTTTTCACTGACAGTTCATCCAGTACAAGGCCAAAGTGAGTGAACATTTTGTTGATAATAATTAGAAGTGTTTTTATAATCCTAACAGAATTGTAATTAGAACTTGTTGCCTTGCCTAACTGTTCACTGCAAAAAGGAAAATTTTGTGGAAGCTTGTTTTGTAAATTTCGTAGTGTTTACTATTATTATTATTTTATGTCATTTAATAAATGTAAATTTCTTTCAAATTTCACACCAGAATAAGAGTCTTGTGTTTTTTCGTTTGAGGCTTTCATAATACTCAGGATAAGAAATTTGATGTTCTCTCTTCTCTTCCCCTCTCAAAAAATGGTTATATTTGTCAGGGTAAAAACAACAAGATTCTATTTTTACTATGTAAATCTATTCGCCCAATCTCTTTTATGCAGTGAACTTTTCTGGTGACATAAGCATTACACACAGACAAACTGGATACACATTGCATTTTATATATTTGGTGTGGTGAAATAGGACCAAGGAATTCTAACCTACCCATGACTAAAATGATGTCTTACCTGCCTGATCAGAGCTGCCATTTGCAATTTATGTAAGGTGCATGTGTGGTTCTAAGGCTTTTAGCTCTCTGTTGCTAATTTGCATGTGTGGTCAAAAACCTGAATAAAAGGAGAGCCATAGAGAGAGAATCTACAGGATCTTGACCTGTGCTGGACCAGGGCCCATTGCAACTATCAACTACATTTGGATTGGTAGCATGGCTGACCGTTTCACAACTCAGTTATCACAGTGTTTTACAATATATATATATATATATATATATATATATATATATATATATATATATATATATATATAAAGAAATATAGTCTTAAGGTGTGCTATATTTATGGAATAAAGTGCTCAATATCAGAGATAGAGTGTGTATAAATATAAAAGTGAACATAAAAGTCAGTCTGTTTCATGCTACATGCAACTGTCAGGCCATATACACATATATGGAAGAGGTTATAGTTGTTCCAATGAGAGAAAAGTGTATATTTTAAAAAGAAGATAAACCGCAAACATTTTGGGTTGTAATATGGATTTTTTTATTTTAATATATATATATATATATATATATATTAATGAATATGCATAATATTCAACGTCGATAGCATGATCCTGAGTTTCATGCAAATGTACACTCTTCATGTGCCGAATACTGATTGACCAATAAAGATAAGATATTCTTATGGATATATTTATGGAAAATAGAGTATAATATATATTTTAAAATAAAAAATCCACATTTCAACCAAAAACGTTTGCTGTTTATCTTCTTTTTAATATGTATATATAAATATACTGGGGTCAAAACACTATGAAAGTATAAACATTTTTATAGCAAAAATATCACCAATGCATTTTTGTAAAAGAAATTATTAATGTTTCCAAGAAAAATAAATTTCAGCATTAAATGACCCATAAGGAGTTGATATGCCGCTAAACAAACATATTCCCTTGGCAATGTTTATTTGCAAGATTATAAAAATACTTGAGCATTGATATTTATTATTTACTTTTATAAAGAAATAAATCTGAAAAGAAATCTTTATTTAAAAATTTATAAAAAATTACAAAATTATCAAAATATACAACTACAGTGCAATATATAATTATTTACCATTTTACAAATATGAAAACAAGTTTTTTTTATTCATTTTAATAAATAAGTAGTGTTTAACATCTTTGTTGTCATTTCTCAAGAATGAATAAAATGTATAAATCCACTTTCATCTGTTTGGGTCTTATTAAAATTCTAATCATTGCTTTTTAAAACAAACATTGCTGAGAGCATCAACAGTGTAGACAGTAATAGCAGTGTCAAGGAAATAACTGTCCCTTTATGCACAGAAAATGCATTTTTTCAAAATTTATAATTAATTACCCATTGTTATGTGTTGATTTAAATTTTCTTGTTCAAAATTTTTCATAAATTTATGGACAAAAAAAAAAAAAAAAAAAAAAAAAATTGTTTTCATATTTATTTCTTTATAAAATGGAAAATAATAAATTCTTCCTCACAGTTGGTTCACATATTCTTAGAATGTTGTAAATATAAAATTATTCTTTTAAATAAACAATCTAATAAATAAATAGAGTTTAATATCTTTGTTGTCAATTCTCAAGAATACAGAAAATGTATAAATCCACTTTCATATGTTTGGGATTTATAAAAATTCTAATCATCAATTTTTAAACCAATAAACTTTGCTGAGGGAGTCAATAGTGTATACAGTAAGAATGGTTTCAAGGGATGAACAACCATTTTTTGCAGGTATGAAGGTTAAACTTGGCCTGCATATTTTTATTTCCATCAGTGGCCAGGGAAAAGAACTTAATAGAAATTCGTATCTAAGTAGAAAAAAAAAAGAAAGAAAAAAGTGAAAAAAAAGACAAAAGAAAAAAAAAAAGAAAGATGTAGAAAAATGAGAAGTTGAAAATATCTTTTTACAGAAAAATTGTTTGGTCAATTTGCTTTTGCAAAATATACAAATGTTTTTCTTGTCTTGACATGAATAATAAAAGAAAAAATAGTTTTACATTTGAACAATGTTAATTATGATGACAAAAGATATTTACGAATAACAAAAGTGGTAGAGCAACCTTTCCCCATAATGAAATGTTGTACACCAAATTGGAGGGTTGCACACAAAAGGGGGTTCACTGTCTATTCTGAACAAATTCCACCTCATATCTATCTAAACATATATATATAAATAAATAAATATATGTAATTTATATTTGTATATCTTTCTCCATGTGTATATATATATATATATATATATATATACACACACACACGTAAATATGTATACATATATATAAAATAAGCTTATGATTATAGCAGCCCATATGTACAAAGAATAAATATAATTTGTAGATATAGCAAACAAAAAAAAAAAAAAAAAGACAAATAACAAACCCTAACACACAATCATGATCATCCTATTCATATAAATGGCACATTATGTGGAAAATATGTAGTGACTAATATGTATAAAATATAACTATTAGGTATGAAGTGGTATTAAATTAAAAAAAAATTAAAAAAATATCGAAGGTTAAATTGTGCATGAAACTCAGTCATGCTAACAGTGAGGAAAAAAAAAAAAAAAAAAAATGCTGCATAGACCAACAAGAATTGTGCACACAAACACTGCTTGACAAGACAAATACACAAGTTCTACTTAACTAATGAAAAATAAACATTACAAAATTAAAATAATTTTCTCCTCTATATTTGTTCTTTATCCTATCATTCTGTCCAATTCTAAGCCATATTTCATCCCAATTTATACATAGATTTCAAATGTTAAGTATTAGGGGATACTTGTATTTGAAATGATCATATATATATATATATATATATACATACACACACACACACACACAACAATAGGTTATTTCATCATATATAATGGTACATGTAAGATTTATTTAATTCCTCAATTTTTAATTTTAAATATTGCCATGTCTTATGGCCCATTGAATATAATAAGTTTTGTAATATAGGATCAATATATATAAAAATGATTTAATCATACTAAAGGCCCCTTTAAGATAGGTCTAAAGTATAAACAAAAATAATTTAAAAAAATAAAATTCTAGAATTAATCTATTGTTATATATCTGATTATTTCATTGTATCTTAAAATTATATTCTTGACTGGAAGTAATGGTAACACGTCTAAAAATGGCAGCTCATCTAGACAAGTATGAATAACACATACACCCTTAAGCCTCTACTTACATTTTTCACTTTTCTGCTTTAACTTTGACCTGTCTTTTGATTGGTCAAACAGGATATACCCATAAAATTTTGCAATTTTGTTTCCTACCTTCTTAAATCTTCAATAAAATACCATTCTGTTTTCAAAAGCAAATCATTTTCATCAAAAGTTACCCAACATCACTTGATAATGGAACAAATTTAAAGTTCCGAAACATAGAAATTTCTGTGTTGCGATGTAAAATGTTTTTTTAAATAAAAACATATATATATATATATCAAATTGAAATTGATGCTCATTCTGCCTACCTATTACTTTGTTGTCCATCAACAGATAGCAACGCAGCAGGAGATAAATTTCTGGAACAGTCATTAAGCCAAGAATAGCAAATGATACATGAAATTAACAAGTCTGCCCACTACATGTACAAATTAAAATTAGTTAGGTACACACAGACACACTCAAACACTTGAGTCTTCATAAAATAATGTTGGAGTAACTCAGTGCCTATCAAATTGTGATGGGATTTTTATAGAGTTAAGGAAGAAATATTTTTTTTGTTATTCATTTATATTGATTCTTTTAAATTTTCAATGCAAATGACCTATTGTGGTTATTCTTTTTCTCAATCAGTTTCTTTAAATCTCTTCAACATGAATACACATTAATAAACACACACAAATATATATATATATATATATATATATATATATACAACTATTTCCATGCAAAGTGTTCAGACAGACTATATTCCTTAGACCCACCAGTTCTAACCTCCAAAATTGTAACGAGCCACCCTAATTCTGTAAGTATGCCATTAGTAAGATTAAAGTTCCACTTGAGTAACTTCTTCCCATGAACTGTTTCTTTGTGGAACCAACTCCCAAGAGGATACTTCTATGATCATGTCTAAGGTTAAACATTATCTTCCCCACATAAAACCATAAACTGTATCTCTTATTTGTAACCTACCTCCAGTGGCTCTTGGGCCTTGTACACGGTGAACATCATTGAAAATATAATTTGAAATCTAAGAAATGTATGAGTAGTCTTATTTGTTCAAGCCTTTCATATGAGGCACTCAGATACCTTTGTCTATTAAGTGATTGTCTTGTTTCAACTTGGTTTGTCATTCAGTTGTTAATCTTTTTCTTCCGAGAGATATTTCCATTTCACTGTTATATTAAACACATAAAATTTTTAACATGAAAACATATTGAGCAAAAAGTGATTTATATAATACCAGGAGTAATCAGTGACAACACAGAATCATAGACACCAGTGTACATTTAAAAAATATAAAAGGAACAGATTAATTAAATGGTTCATTGGCCTCTAATTTAGCTGTGAATTTTTTATCTCCACTTTTTTGAATCTTGATACATTGTTTCAAGACTTTTGTTTCATTGAATATCACTATTAAAACTTTCTAACAATTGCCATCATTTTCAACAACAAAGGTACACTTGTGTGTGTGTGTGTGTGTGTATATATATATATATATATATATATATTCTGTGTATTTAAGCAACAAATATTCTGTAAAGCAAATATTAAAAACAACACACATTTTTTGTAGATTAATTTTACTGCTCAGCTTTTATAAATAATCCTCAGACAAGGAGGAAATTCCATCAGAAATTGTCACAACACTCACTAGTTCTAGAAAAATTACCAACAGAAATAAAAAAAAATAAAAAAAGAATAAAGACATTTGCTGTTATCAACTTGTCAGCTTTAGGCTTTCTTCTACATTAAGAAACCCTAAGAAAAATGTCATGTCAAAACCAAATTACATCCTGCATCCAGTCGTGTGGGTAAAACTGCCAAGTCGTTTCTCTTTTTGTTCTTTTAAATATCAGTAGCAGCACAAGTTTTGTGTCATCAACATATATAATGATATGTAGGAAATACACCGTTGTTTATTTTAGGATTAAATTCTTTGTGAGCAGTTTTTATTATTTACAATATCAAGTCTTGCATACATCATTTAAGCACTTTGACAGAAATTGAACATTTTGTTGCATTTTGGTATCTAGAATTACTTATCTATATCATAAAAGAAGATCTGATTCTCTGTTCTTGACACACTGTGTGAGACTTTGTATGTGCATATGTTACATATATGTGTGTGTGTGTGTGTTACATGTACATGTGTTATTTAAAAGGTACACACAAGCACATGCATTCCCACAATGGGACCATGTTTGAAATAAGACATTGGAATAATATACCACCCCACACTCAGTTTGGATAACTCCTACTCTGGGCTGAACAATAAAATAATAAATTTTGAAACAAGAAAAAAATTAATTTCTTAAACTCAGATTATAAGATTTTATTGAACTTTTCCGAAATTATTCCCTAATAAATAGAATCATTTAATTATTTTCTTTTTTTTTTTTTATAATTTTTTTAGAAACAGTTTTAGATTGTAATTGAATTACAATATACATGCAAATATACATATGCACACAATTTTGATGAAATTAAAATGGACATTTGTATCCTAAGGAATACTTTCCTTGTCTGGCAACAACCCCTGGATAACAGGAAAAGAGTATAAGCCGAAATGTGCAGCCGTTTGAAGTTATTTTCATGACAACATCTTTTATGGCACTGAATATATTTTCTAATCAATGTAATAAATGAACAAACAACTTGAAATTAAATCATATTACCATCAGTGAAGCAATGTCTTTTTTTTTTTTTAAATAATGATTTTTGTTGAAACTGCAAGCTTCTCTTGATCTGTTCACCAAGAAGCACAATTTATTTTCAAGTTCCATTTTGAAATTTCACTCCCTTGAACGTTTTTGAACCATTACCCCAGTTAGACATGATCTCCAAACTGTGCCTCCCTTTCACAAATTTAATTGTATATTTTATATCTTGATAAGATTTTGTTACATTTTTTTTGCTTTGATATATCCAACATATATTTTGTAACACTAAAGAAAGTGGCTGGCCTCAGAGATGAAAATGGATTCAAATGTGACTCTCATGTAAAATATTCGCAAAAATAAAATAGTGGCTTTAAGAGTTGTATATTTAAAAAAACAGATCTTGGAGTTGAATAGACTTTCATGAGAATCTCTTTCAATATATGCTAATTTGAACTGTCCCTCAATCTATAAGTTAAAGAGGCAACAGACAGAAGTGTGACTGATGTAGTGAACAGAAGACACGTATTGTCAGAGTGTTTGACTTATGCTACTCTGTTGGTTAAAGGAAACAGATTGGAGAAATTTATTACAAGACAGAAGAAACTGTGTACACTTTTTAAAACAGAAAATTCTTCATTCAATGCTGCAAAACATGGGCTTCAATCAAGTTATTGATCTAATCAGTAAGTTTACAGTGAGAATCTCCCCACCTGATGACAGTGGCAGCAATATTGTTTGTGGTATGGTTGGACTTCTCTGATGTCATTCTTGAAGTTTGCTTTTTCAAAGAGATTCTCCTTGATATTTCTCCTTATTTTCTAAAGATTCTTTAATTTCCATCATTAGGATAAAATAAATATCAGAGCATTTGAAGCAACCTGTGAAATTTGATTATCATTAATAAGCATTACATATTAGGTTATAAAAAACTCCAACTAGGATTATTCAAAGACCTTTATCTCAGAATTCAAGAAACCAGTGTTTTATGAAGAAATGTTAGGAATGGATTTAACCAAATAAAAAAAAGTTTCCTTGTTTCCGTATCACCGCATGTCATCTTTCTTTTTCAGTAGTGACCTTTCTTTCCCATAATTGATGATAGACTTTATAGAAAAAAGTACTTTTAAGTGAAGAAATATCCCCTTTTCTGGAACACTTTTTCAAATCATTTTCAGTCATTAGCCATTTTCCTGAAACAAAATAATTCTCAGATAAGCTGTTTTGCTTTACAATATTAAAAAAACATACACTTCAGATTGTAACATTTTGTATATAAAAAAGTAGAAATCTTCTTTTTATATGCACTAAAAAGTATAAACGTTTTTATTTTAAGTTTTAGTAATTAAAAGTTATGACACTAAAATGCTGTAAAAGGCATTCTCATCAACAAGATGCATGAAATCAAAAGAGAGAACACTAATAGAGAAAGAAAAAATACTTCAAAGATGGAACAAATACATTAAGGAATTCTTCCATGATGAAAGAGTAAAACCTGTAATATACAAAAATATGGAACAACCAGAAATATTAAAGTCTGAAGTGAAATCAGTCAAGGGTCAAATTGAAGAGGAACGAAGCAGCAGAACCAGATGGAACTGGAATAGAGATATTGGCAGCCTTGGACAATTTCAGAATTGACAAAATTACAGAAATAATAAATTAAATATACAACAATGGCAATATACAAGAAGATACAATTTTTATAGCTCTAAGAAGCTAAGTGTAAACAAATGCTAACTCCATTGAGCCTAATGGGTCAAAGAACAAAACTTATCATCTAAATTCTGAGAAATAGAGCCTAAATAACTGAAATAAGAACAGTGTGGTTTTGTTAAAGACACTGAAACAAGGAATGCAATATTTATACTCAGAATGATATCAGAAAGCAATACAATATTTTATTGTTTATACAACAGTGTATATAAAAAAAAAAAAAAAAAAAAAAAAAAAGGTGTGACTGGAATACCAATCACGATCGGTGAGACTACCGTGAAACCCCACACACAAAGCACAACTACTCGGCTCATCAGCATCTGTAGACTGTCTGATGTTCTCTCGTTCATGCTCATTTTACCGAGTGGCTGAGGCTCGGAAATTTGTAGAAGCCACAAATTCATCTTGCAAAATCTCTGAGCTCAAGATGTTCTTAAATTTCATCTTTTTGATCAGCCATATTTTATGTATTTTGTACACGAGACGCACACGAGCATGTTTTGTTCCAGGAGATAAGATTTGGACTGCTAGGTAAGCTTGATTTAATTGGGGATAGGCATTAGAATAATAAAGAACTTAAACTAGGAACAAACTGCCAAATACACAGCAGCTATGATTTAGCCTTAGGCTAAGTAACTTTAGCTCTTATTTACAAATGTCATGTTTGAAACTGTGCCAGATCACTAAGATCTGAATATTTTTTTTAATTTTCTCATTTTTTAAAACATTTAAGTTTGGAAAAAAAAAAAAAAAAAAAAAAAATTTTTTTCTGTATGAAATTTTTTTTTTTGGAAGCATATCCCCCCCCCCAAACATTTAACTGATTTGTTTTCTATGGCTTAACTCTTTTCAGAAAATATTTTTGCAATAATAATGAGTTAGTGATACAATTCTTACTAATTAACCCATAGCTAATTAGTTTTTTTTTGTTTTTTTTTAAGTGTTTCACCCCAAGCAAGGCGGGAAGCCACTAGGATGCAAGGGTTTACAGAAGATTTGGAGCAAGATCAGATAGCAGTGATAGAAGAAAGGATGAGGAGAAGGGTAGTGGATAGATCAAGGCAACTGGAGATGTTGATTGACATTACATTTGAATAGCTGGAGATTATAGCTCTCAGGGAAACTAGAATAGGGAAGGGAGTTCCACAGGCGAGAGGTACGAGACATGAAGCTATTGGAGTAGAAGAGACGGCTACATTTAACAGTGAAAGGGTGAGAGCGGGATGCCAGCCTCATAGGGCACTTGAATTCATGAAGTCTGGGGACTAGCAAATGCAGCTCCTCAGAGCAATTACCATGAAAGTATTTGTAAAACAGACAGAGAGGGGATGGCGCATGTGAGAGAGCGACTGCAGATGATATGCCAGATCAGGGCCAATTATATTGCATATCCGCCTCTGGAGCCTATCAAGAACCCCGAGGCAAACAGAAGGGGCTCCAGACCATATATGGCAGCAATACTCCATGCACGGACAAATTGTTGATTTGTAGATCTGGAGGATCAATTCTGGGGAGAAAAATTTCCTGGCACGGCACAGGGAACCAACTTTCCTTGTGGTGGACGAAGCAATTGACTCAATGTATTTGTTCCATCTCAGGTCAGCAGTCAACGTGAGACTGAGCAGCAGCAGAGTGGTGCTCTCGAGAAGTTGAGCATCAGACATTCTAATGGAGGGCAGGGAAGGATCTCTGTGGTGATTAATAGAGAGCAGTTTTGTTTTTGAAGCATTAAAGTTGACCAGCCAATACCTGCCCCAGTTCACAACCGATTGGAGGTCCTTTTCGAGATGCACGGCCAGGTTATTTTTGTCAGTGACACTAGATTTGTTTTTGAGGCAGTAATAAATTGTGGTGTCATCCGCGTAGGGAATTTATGGAGTCAGGAAGGTCATTTATATAGATTGTTGAGGAGGTAGATTCATACCGTTTCCCAACGGTATTTGTGTATAAGTGAACATAACGAACCCAACTGAAATTGGAACTCGGTTCCCTGATTAACAATTCTAAGCCATTATCCATACACCACAAGCAAATCCATGTTTACAGCAACTGATATTCTTAAGCAGTCATCCATCCAGGTACTGACATGGCTTGATTTTACTTAACTTTGGTGATCGTATAAAAAACAACATTTGATGTTAATAATTATTTATTTTTAAATGAACAATAAATGGATACATAATTTTATTAATTCATGTATATATCTGTTAGTTATTTAAAAGAAATCTTTTTGTAACAATCCTTCAAGAAAATCTGTTTTTGCATGCAAAATAGCTAAGCCCAATAACTCTGTAAAATTCAGACATAAATTTGACATTGTATTGATATTATAAACAGGACCCCCGCTTCTAAATCAATAACAAATCAATATTTTTTTTGATTCTGACAAGTGTTGCAGTTGGACAGGTTGATTTTTCCCCATTTTTAGAAATTCAACATTGCACTCAGCTGGAATTTGATGTGAAAAGTACTGTCAACAAAAATAGATCCATAGCTTTCACCAATTTTTGAGCATTTAATTTTAATCATCTGAAAAAAAAAAAAAAAAAAAAAAAAAAAATGTACAGAAATACCTAATTTCCACAGGTTTTTGCTTACAAACTGACTTCAAAATTTTACTATTTCAAGAATAAATCCAAATAAAGCTGATCTATTTTGTACTAGATATATTGCATAGAAAATATATTCAAACTAGAATTCTAATTATGAATCACCACAAGCAAAATATGCAATTTGTTTTTTTTTTACTGTATTTAATAAGTAAAAACTGTAAAAAAAAAAAAAAAAAAAAATTATGTAAAAGATTACAAAATAAGCTATTCAATAAATAAGATTTGTTAGATCATAATTAATAAAAATAAAACATAGATAAAAGTGTATATAACACTATAATACTGGTGGGTACAAATTACAAGACAAAATGTTTTAAATTTGCATTGTTTATTGAAAATCACACTAAAACTACTGCACTTTATAACATATTACATCATAATGATGGCTAAATTGTTCTGTATAATTTCCCTTTGATGTAAATGAAGGTCTTATTTGATGGCAAAATGATTTAGTAATAATGTGCTTGTGCCTTGTATCTTGTCCATATAAAATTTGTAAAGTTTCAGTAAATTATAAATTTTATAAGGCTCTGCTAGAAGGCTTTGACTGATCACTGGAATGAAATTCTAATGCTACAGATTTGAATCTAAACTTAATCTTTAAACTGGTTTCCTCAAAAAATGATAACGATTTGGAAAAAAATATTTGGTGTCTTTATTTATCAAATCAAACCCGAACTTTTAAATTAAATGCAATACCACGGTTCCAAAATCAACCTGCCCTAGTATCACTGTCTAAAAAATGCTACTATAAAAAAGTTATTGCAAAAAAGATTTTCCCCTATTTTTTATGAGTGGATCAGTCTATTTAAGTAGTGCCCAAAATTGATTATTTAAGAGTATGTACGTACACTGAATTTTTTGATATCTAAAACATTCTTGAAGATTTCATTTGAGCTTTAATTAAAAGCTATATGATTAAATTTATTATTTCCAGTAAGTAAAATATTCTGGTGTATTTCAGATAGAAATTATATAGATTAGAAAGTCAAATAATTGCTCGATTTTTAAAAGAATTTTTTTAATTTTAAGAAATTTGTAAACAAAACAAATTTATCAGTTTTAAAAATCTTCCAAAATTAAATCATAGATTTGTGACACGTTATATGAGTAAAATTACGTTAAACAAAAAAAATGAATTATTCAAGTATGACCCAAACTAAAATAAATATATAAAATAAAAATATTTAGTGAAATAGTAATTAAGGAAAGTAAAACTATTTTTGATAATTTGAAGGGATGATTTGCAAAGACATTAATGATAGAACAGAACTGAATATTAAAAATGAAATAATTGCAGTGCATCAGATGACACTTAAATCACATGACCTTTTTAAGGATAATGTCATGTATAGATTCCCATTGGTAGAAATTAGGAACATTTTTTTTTTTTTTTAAACTAAAAAATATTTTAAAAATTTTGAAAAAATATTTGGGTACAAATGACTGCTATGAGCTTTTCGAATTTTGATTCGTAAATGTACTTAACAATATCACCAAATCGACATCTTGAAAGCAATGAAGAATTTGGAATGATTTTTGAACTATTATAAATTATTAAAATTAAAATTTACAAAAAAAGAAAAATTCTTGTAAAAATTCATTATTCATCAAAAAAAATTAATTTCTTTAGACAATAGTGTCCTTAATATAACTTATTTACAAAAGCAATTAAAAGCCTTCCTAATTAAATAATGTCATAGTTTTATTACATTTATTTTACAAGTTGGAGCAGATTTTCAATGAAACGGGTAACTGTTTCAAAAAAAAAAATAAATAAATAAATAAATAAAAAATAAAAAAAAATTGATGATTTACTTTCTCCAAGGAGTCACGTTTTTAACTAATAATAAAAAAAATCCTAAAAATTTAATTTCTTGAAATTTCATGAAATTAAGTAAGTGGATGGTAACTTAAAAAAAAAAAAAAAAAAAAAAAAAAAAAATTTCAAAAATTTCAAAAATAATTTAAATTTCTGAATATGTCCTGAAAGTTTCATTAAAATTTGACAACTATTTCAATTTTGCAAGAATTTCCAAATCAATGTGTTTTTCACTGGAAAAAAAAAGCAAAATGAATGAAACAAAACAGAAACTACCTTTCATCTTTGATCTGCAGTTGATGTAAAAAAAAAAAAAAAAGATTTTTAACCAAAAAAAAAAAAAAAAAAAAAAAAAAATATTAAAACAAATACTTTGGTCTTTTCTCTCAATAATAACAAACATTTTAATGGCAAAACTTTGTTTTTATTGAGTTTGGGTCCTTTTTTCATCATGCTATACTGTTTTTTTACATGACCAAGTGGAGGTACCTACTTAAGAGGAAGCTTAAGCCACACATTCACCCAATATGGAACTCAATAATCATGTATTTAAATTTGGGCAATAGAAAAAAAAGATTAAAAAAAAACAAAACCCCCCCCCAAAAAAAAACCCTGAAATGCTTCCATAAAATGTTGACTCATTTAAAGTCAGGTCAAACCTGAAGCAATATTATCTGAACAATGTTTTAAATCAGAAAATCACATATAGTCTTATCTGTCAGTCAATAAAAGAGAACAAGAGAAAGAGATCTGCTTTAAGAGAGATATTTTGAGATTAACTAACAATGAGGATCTGAATGAGAACAGACAAGTGGCAAACCATGATAACAAATAAAAGGTAGACACTGTAAGCAGATGAATTAATATATTCTCTTTGATCCAAAGGGAACAACTTAAAAAGCAAATGAATAGAAGAGAAACAAGAATAGGGTAAATATTACTGGAAGCATTTCAATGATGAAGCATCAGATAAAATCTTTCAATTGGAATGGAAATATTTCTTATGCAGTGACAGTTATTATTCATACAAAAAAGTGTGTCAACTGTCCATCATAAAAAGTATGACTGGTTCTTAACAGTTAAAGAAAAAGGTGACTGCTAATGTGTTGAGGGAAAGGCAGAAGTTAATATTTCTCTTACAGACTATATTTTGTGCTTCTGGAGATAATTCCAAACAAAAAGTGAATAACCTTATAACACAAACAGAATTATATATATATATATATAGATATTTGTGTATTTAGGCAGCAATCCTTCTTTCATGTACATTTCATTGAATACGACAGACAAAGTGCTTTTATTTAGTTTTTTTATACAATTTCTCATGTGATCTAATAATTTTTTTTCTTCTTTTCGGAAGATAAATTATATAAAAACTGTCCGAATGTTCTTTTTATCCGAGCGCTTTCGGCTATACATTTAGCCATTTTCAAGGATTAAATATCTTAACTGTTAAATAAGAAAACATTTTATAAAAACAAACTATTTCTTATTTAACAGTTAAAATATTTAATCCTTGAAAATATATAGCCGAAAATGCTCGGATAAAAAGAACATTTGGACAGTTTTTATATAATTTATCATTAGAAAAGCAAAAATTATTAGATTGCATGAGAAATTGTATAAAAAACTAAATAAAAGCACCTTGTCTGTCGTATTCAATGAAATGCACACACACACATTATATATATATATATATATATATATATATATATATATCGAAGCAAAAGGTTTGTTACTTAGTTGATTGATGTTACTGTCAGCATCCTGACTCCAGAGTTTTATAGATGAACCCTCTGGGAATTACTCCACCCACTCATCAGTGGATATAAGTAATTGATTGCTTATATTTCTTGATTTTTCTTTTTTAAATGCACTTTTCATTGGTGCATTTTTATTTTTTTCTCATAGTGCAGAAAGTGTGCATACACCCATCTGTATGTAAAATGTTGTGATTATTTGTCCTTTTCGTCTTTTATTTTTCACTTCAAACTAACTCCTTAACCATTTCTCTCTTTTTCTATTTTTTTTTTTTCACTTGTTACCATTTGTCTTCCAGCTTTCTAGATGCTGTCGTTAATTTTTGGGTTTAGGAAAATTTTATTTAATTTTTTTCCATAATTAATTTTTATGCTTAAATAATAAAGTAAATATTTATATTGTCTTCACTTGGCCATTATTTCATTTTTTTTATTTGATTTGGTGGTATCTTAAGTAGTATTAGGGTATCAATTGTAGGAGGTTATGTTTATAACTAAATTTTTATTTATTATTGTTTGAATTTGCATGTATATGATTATGTTCATACATTTACAAAAACACACACACATATATACCTATATATACACACACACATGTAAAAATTCAGATATCACTAAAAACATATCTGTAAAGAGACAATATGAATAAAGACAAAAAGAAAACTTTTCTATCCAATGCATTTCATTCTCTGATGAACTTTATCAAGGTAAATGTAAGAATTTTATTTTTTAATAAGTATTTAAAACAAGAATAAAAATGTTGTTAGTATTTCAAAAACACTCATAAATATACTTCAGGTTAACTGAAAGACAAGGTAAATTATGATAATTCCTTATCAACTCAATCAATAGTCCCATGGCCACCATTTCAGATTTTGATGAAATTTTGCCATGTGATCCCCACCATAGAGAAACAGAAAACCTGAAAATAGAAATTTCATTTGAACCATAGTTCAGGAGATATGGCCTCTTGAAATTTGGGTCACCAGTCAATAGCATTATTTACCAACTTTGTCACTTTGCCTCCTGATATCAAGCTGTAATGTCTGTTGGCTTAAATATAAAGATTCAACTGACAATGTTACTTATGTCCAAGAACAGCTAAAATTTTGAGGGGTTTTTTTTTTTTTTGCTGTAGTGTTTCCATATTTTGATCAACCAGGAATTATTTCACTCTTAAATTGAATATTTTAATGTTTTACACAAGTCAATATGTTAAGAGAATATAATGAAGTAGAATTTTTATTTTATTACTTTTGTTACAGTTGGCAGTAAAATGTCCTCATAAAAAAAAAAAGAAGCCATTTTCCCCCCATTTAAACAATGGAAATATATAAAATAAAGGTAAACTGAAGTCAGAAATGATTTCTTTATATTTCAGTCAACAGGGACATCAAATTTTGGTCAGATATCTTATCAGGAGGCAAAGTTGCAAACTTGCCAAATCATGCTACTGAATTGTGACACAAATTTCAAGAGGCTATTAACCTGTGAACTATGCTCAAATGAAATACGTCTTTTTTCAGGATTTCTTGTTTCACTAGGCCGGCAATCATATAGTTACCATTTCCTAAAAATCTCAGATGGTGACCATGAGAACTTTTGAAATTTTATTTTAGTTCATAGGGGATGACATCATTATTTCACTTTTAACCTCAAAAGGACTCATTGGGGTGACAATGTGCTGATCTGTCCAGCATTGTTCTCCATCTGTCACGGTTGTGTACCAGAGACTGAGTCTCTACAAATGGTTTCTTGGTGTGCTCATCATGTGGCGTGACTTGGGCATTTTTAACCTGGCAGAGCCCATCCCTCACCAGGTTAGGCTACAACTGATGTCCTCCAACTAGGTGGCTTGTCTTAGTTGCGAACATGTGTTCGTTGTAGTATCATATAAAGAAGCCTTCCACCCTGGCTGATGACCCATGTTGAGAAGCTCCTTCACAATTTTATGACAAAGTGGAAAAGTTTGCTTGTGGCTCATTTTGTCCTTCAGGAATTCATTGGACTAAATTTGTTGAGTGTATATATATCAGAAATATTTGTATGCATATATATGTACAAGTATACATAAACAAAAGAGGCTCTATGATTCTATGATGTGTGTGTGTGTGTGTGTGTGTAAATATAAATGTAAAAGTGAACATTGAAGTCAACACTCAGAAGCGACAGGCTGTTTCATGCTAGGCGCGATTGTCAGGCTGTGAATGTTGGATTTTCTCTTGACTATATATATGGTTTAGTGGTGCATTGTGGGTAATCTATTATGGCAGCTATTTTTGCTGGAGTGGCTTGTTTGTTTATTTATTTACTTGTTTGTTCAGGTTAATTTATTTGTTTTTCATTTTGTATTATTCTTTTCAGTTTTTGATGTTTTATAAATGTAATAAAAAGAAAAAAAAAATTGAGGGGATTTGCTTAGGTCACTTATTTAATAGTCTTGGTCTGGGAAGATAATTAAAGATATTTATTCGTTCAATGTTTAGATTTCTTTCCATAGTCTATTCTGTTATTTTGGCGGGGGACATTTTTAATTTATTTGGATTTATTATTTTTACTTGTTTTTGCTTATTTATGCATATTTTTATTAGTTCTAACGGTTATTTTAGCGGGGGTGATTTGTTAATTTGTTCATTTATTTACTTATTTAGATTAATTTTTATTTGTTTTTTATTTTTATTTTGTATATTTTTATTTACTCTATTTGGGTTTCGATTTTTGAGTAACATATACAAAACAAAGAGAAAAGGCTCTAATATATGTATATTAAAGTGTGTGTGTGTGTGTGTGTGTATATATATATATATATATATATAAAAATAAACAATACTCCCTGATTTAAAATCCAACAATACCAAATGGCTCTCTCTTGAGCTTGGACATTCAAAGGCGATATGGTATTGTAATTTAATTTGATTTATTGTTCCCACTTATCTGCAGAGATTCAAGTGAATTAATGGAGGAGGAAAAAAAAAAGTATAAAACAAAAAGAAAATGGAATATGAATAACTGAAAAAGAAAAAAAATGAAATTATAAAAAATGTGGTAAGTGTGGAATTTACAAGCAAGTGAAATCTACAATTGATAACTGGTTGTAATGGAATTAACGTTGCAGGTTTAAAGTGAAAGAATCTCAAAGACTAATGTAGATAATTTGTATTTTACAAGTAGACTTGAAACACCTTGAGATTATCTGGCTTATGAAAAATGAAATTTAAACTGAGTTGGCTGGTTGCCAGGTGTCAGAAGGTAGATTTGTCTGTTGGTTATGGATAAAGGGGTCTTTTGTCTATGAGATTATCATGTTTAGAAAAGAACCCTTGATCTGAAAGATAAACTGTCAAGTTTGAAAAGTGCATTTAGATGTGAGGAGAAAACTGGTAAAGATTTAAAGGTTTTTATGGTTTTGTTACTTAACACAAATAACACTAACAAGAAAAAAAAATTCAGATGGAGATTTTAATTGGTCAATGGTGAATTATATGATGCTATAACAAACAAGGCCCCACCCAAATGTTGGTAGTGAGAAGGACTTGAACAAATGAAATGGCGAAGTAGCAATGCCGAAACTGGAGAAGAATGTGAGAAGTGATTGGGATTTAAGGATTATTTAATCAGTTATCTTAAGCCCTAATTTCAATATAAGCCATTTAATTTTGACCCTTCAGCAGTTGTTAATGGGAGACACAGCCAAGAGTTATAACCAACTATAATACAATACTAACAGACAGTTCTTTCATAAAGTGCCTTTATTGTATTTTCCACTTTTGCTTAAGCAAAACTCAGCAAAATAAGTAAAGATGCTTATCAAAATCTACAAATTAAACCAAAGAGAGAAAAACAAGTATAAAAATATTAATAAAATGCATGCTAAAAGCATTTCTTGTAGACTGGTGGTTTAATTTGGCTAAAATGTCAAAGGTGCTCTCATAATAGGGAGCGATTCAGATTAAAAAAAAGCAATTACATTTGTAATGAAGTCACTGTTATGCATAATGTTTAGTTGCAATATGAAACTTGGTAAGAAAATCAGTGTTTTCAATTAGCTTGAACAACAGTTACACTTTTTTTCCACTATTTTTATTGTTTGAGGATTTGCTCTCTTTTTAGGGAGATAATTGAAGAAATTTGTCTTTTATGCCATGCTCTAATGAAAGTAGTCTGATTTATTTATTTCTTGCAAAAAGGTGGCAGGCAACAGCATATATAATTACAGAGTCTAATTGAATCATTTCCACTGATTCCTAATTAATTTCAAGGCTATTCAATTTGTTTGCGAGGGTGTATAAATCAATTTAAGGTTAATAATAACATGTAATACCGCTGAAAGTTTTTTTTTATTTATCATTTTTTAAAAACTGAATTGTAATTTTTAAATGATTGACCTTTGACAATCTCTGCCCCCCCCACTCCACAGACTCTTTTTACACAAACTGATTATCAAGAAAACATTTAGGAATCTACAACAATCACTTGTAGTTAAGTGAGAACTTGGGCCAGCTATTTCTTTTTGGTGTATTTTTAGGTTTTCTGCTGTTTATTTATTTCTTCTTGTCACTATACAAATGCAGAATGAAATTGGACAGCAGACCCCATGGTGCACCAGCACAAACACACACGCAAACAAAACAAAAAAAAAAAACCCAACATGCACAGCATCAAATGAAGAAAAGTAATATATTTAAAATAGGTTGAAAATTATCAGTTTGTAACAGCATTCTTCATTTTGCCGCTCAAGCAATCTAGAACTAAAATGTCATCCTGAGAGTAACAGTTCAAACAAATGGTAACGGGTTGCGTGCTGTTTTTCATTATGTTATCTGCTCTACTGAAACAATGAAAATGTCCTCTAAGGATGGCAACATCCATAACCTTCTGGAGGACTCTGTTGTCTGCTGCCAAGCAGCTGGTATATAAAACACTAACAGTGATGCAGTAAGCCAGTGCACTTTCAATAGATAAGGGGTAGATCATCAACTCCATTTGTAAATTATTTTCTTCTGGGAATTCTCAGTAAATAGTAGGTACCAATTATGGATACTGTTTTTTCTGAAATGAAAGCAAAAAAAAAAAAAAAAAAAAAAAAAAAAGAAGCAACCCAATTTTTAAATATTTGCTGAAAATCAAGGAATTATGTGATTTAAATAAGATTTTCAGAATTTATTCGTTAGTGAATTAATTTTTTTACTCAATAGGTCATTTTATTAAAAATCTTTGTGGAAATATTTAATGGGGAGGTATGTTTCCTTTTCAATATCACATATGTACTTTTTAATTTTGAGAATGTTTGTTCATTTTTTTTTTTTTAAAGTTAAAAGAAGAAAAATCCCTGAAGATATTTTAGTGTAAAAACTATCCACTCTGAAGTGTGTGCATACAGAAAATTTGTCCTGTATATCACCAAAAATAATTCAATAAAACTCAAATAATCATTTTTTTTTTCAGAATTTGTGCCTGCATAATTTAATAAAAAAATCTCATTATTTTCCTTCAGATTGGAGGGGAAAAAAAATCTACACTTAATATTTATTTAAGAAACAAATTCTTGAAATTTTTTACTGTGATTTTCAAATTAATCCCGTTGATGTTTTGTCACAAGAGTTTTTTATTGAATAAAGAGATGTTTGAAGATTCAAAAAAATGTACAGTTTAAAGCCATTTTCAAGTATGAACCTTTTTTAAAAGAATTTTTTTCCTTTTTTAGCAAGTTAGATTATTTTTGGTATGGATGTACAAAAAAGACATAATTATATCTCACTTTGACTACTAGTATTCAATATCGGAAGAGTATTATGATATTAATCTAATTTCATATCTCCTTTCAATCAGTTTTTGCCTTGAAAGTATTGTTTTCCGATCCATTAGTACAATTTTTTTCGCAGTCTGTTTTCCTGCATTTAATTGTTCATTTAAATTTTTATTTTAAAAACGAATCTTTGCCTGTTCCTGCATAATTTGTTCCCTTGCTACCAAGAAAAATTTCAGAATTACAACAAAACTATTTCATTTGTATAAAATAATACTTTACCATAATTTTTCTAAAATTTACATTGATTAATGTGATAAGAAAAATATTTATTCTAACGCAAACCATAATTTTGTTTTTGATAGTGCCTTAATGCCTTTTAAAAACTGATTCATTGTACAAAGTTTAATAAAAGAATATACAGTGTAACCCGGATATAAGAGGGATTTTCTCTGGTCCCAAATTAGAGCTATACTTACCTAAACAAAACAGACCAAACCCGGATATAAGAGAAACCCGGATATAAGAGACTTACAACTTACGGTCCCTACAACTCTCTTATATCCAGGTTACACTGTATTAAATTATTGGTTATAAGTTAAAGAAAATTTATTTTTTAAATATAAATAACAAATTCTTGATTATTGCACCGTTAGTATTCCGTATTTCTAAAAGATTTTATTTTTACTTTTTTTCCGCTTTTTAAGACAGGGGTAGAATTACAATTTTTTTTCTCTCCTTCGTCCTTTGACCTCAAAGACTATCGTTACCGTGCGCAAATAAAACGTTATTTTCTTTCTGTTTAAATTAAAAGATAAGCATTACTTTTAAAAATTCCAGTTAATCAAGTCTTAAATTTACTAAGAGACTTCGAAACAAATCTCTGGAACAAATATTGGATTTTAAAGAGATTTTTTAATTTTGTTTACAATACATTTTTTGTCTCAATGGCTGTTAGTTGGGTAACGAAAAAACGTGCCAAGGTTTTAAAAATGACTAAAAACTTTATTTATATACGGAAATTAATTTAATTTTTCTTTGAATTAGCTTTTTTGGTAATATATTTTAAAGAGAAGCGAAATCTGAATTGAAAGACATTTTTAAATTATTTAAAAAATGCTTCTTCCGTTTTGTTTTTGTTAATGTCCGTGGTGGTAAAACTCGTAAAAAGTAGAGTTTCTGCTGCGTCTTTTCGACTAAACGCGAAGTCAAGACGTCACAGAAAGGGAAAATACATTTCAATTTAGAGGTATTTATTGTTAAAAAAAAAACAACAAATATTCGTAGGATGAAAATGAAACCACAACGACAGGATTAGTACCAGGTGAATTTTCAGGTTTCTTTTCCACGTATTTTTAATAATTTTTTGTAATTCAAATATGTTTACTTTATTTAATTTTTCGGCAATCGATATAAAATAAAATGGAAAAGTTAAAAATAAATTTAGTGTCATTAAAAAAATTAAAAAGCATGTTTGTTTTATTTAAATACAAAGAAATTGAATTTCGATTTAAAAATGTTTTCCAGTGTTCCAAGGGAAATAATTCCTTTTGAAATCAAGGGAGATAAACCTCATAAGTTCCAACATCTAATCACTTCTAATTTAATAATTATATAAAAATATGGTTTATTACAGATTTTCATTTTGTTTTTAAAGATTCTGATTTCTGTTATATTTAGGTGACATGGAATCATTGATGATCTGAAAATGAAACATTTAAATTTTCAAAAGGCATCATTCTTTGATATATTGAGCAAGAAAACTGCCATCCTGGGTAAAACGATAAACTACATCCATTAGCAAGGCCTCCAATTGTGAGGTTTTGAGGAGTCCCTGCTATAGGCAAATAATTAATCCCTAAACTGGGGTCAAAACACTATGAAAGTATAAAAATAGATTCTTATCGTAAAAATACCAGCAATCCATTTTTGAAAAAAAAAAAAAAAAAAAAAAAAAAAAAAAAAAAAAAAAGCAATACATTTGACTCTCAACAAAAACCTTCTTTACATAAATATGTCAATGAAACTTGATCTACAAACTGATTTTTTTTTTTTTTTACAAAGAATACATATTCTATTGATACAAATCTATCCTAAAAATGTAGTTGGCATTAAATAACCCATCTAGGTTGATATACCGTAAAACAAGAAAACTGCCATCCCAGTACCCTCATAACAAAAAGTCGCAGACATTGATCTGTCAGATCACCAAAAAGTTAAGAAAGAGGAAAGAACCGGTAAACCAAATTATAAACAGGAAACAAGGAACAAACCTCTACTCCTGCTTAATAAACATGGGAGACGATAGGTGAATGAACCTACTCTTATTAACCTGTTCACAGCATAGGAGATGGGGCACTTTTATTGAGACATCATATCTAGGAAGGTTGCCAAATAAGGCTCTAGACTGCCACCAGTTCAAGTGGGAATTACTAAATTATTAAAACCTCTCTGGTTATCCCAAGACTTGAAATCGAAGGAATTTTAACAAAATTAGATCACTTAATTGAGTTAAAATTAATCAAAATTTAAAGTTTAAATATATATACATATACACACACACACCCACATGCATATATATTTTACACTGGACATTGGAATAAAAATCTCATAATTAAATGGATAACTTATTCTTACTATTATCATAATTTCAATATATTGATATTCTTCTTTATAACAATACGATTTCTCACACATCCTTAGAATTTGAAGGACAACCAAAGTGACAGGTGCAGTTGAAATATCAAGGAAGATGGAGGAATTGCCTAAGCCCATTGGGGAGTATTAGTGTGAGGTACAAATAAGAGAGGGAAGGAGTTAGGTGGATTGATACCCTCTGACTGCTACCCATCAGAAGAGGGATCTCTCCAAATTTGGAGCTGTAATTAATTATCCAGAGCCAGACAACAAAGAAGCCCTTGTTGGAGATAGGAAAACCACCGAGTCCCCATATCCATGTCAATCCTCATGCCAATTTTGGGTGAAAGCCAATATAAGCAGTATACTGAGTTGACCAAGAAGAGGTTCCAAATGACAGATGACTGCTCTGCTGAATACCATGTGACAACTTAAAGCCTTATTCCTGACTTAGCTAAGTTAAGCAAAGTGTCATGATAGACTTCAAAGTGGGTAGGGTTAATGTTTTGTATCCAGAACAAATTCATTGTATAAAAACAGTATATAAATTTTCATAGAACTAGACCCTGAAGAACTCTGGTCTTTCTTTTTTTTTTTTTTTTTTTTTTTTTAATAAAATTACTTTGTGGCATAGCTTTGCTGGGAACAAACCAACATCACAATATAGGCAGAGCAACAGTTTAGACCAGAGTGACTAAACCCAACGGCCAACTGCAGCATTTGACCAAAGTCTGACTGGCAGTAAAATGTTATAACAGGAAGTTGTCTGTTTTTTGTTTTTTATTATTATTATTTCTTATCTTTTAATCAGGATTTTTGATCTTGTTTGAAAATTTCCAACATTTTTCTCAAATTTGCATCCCCATCAAATATCAAATTAAAAAGCTGGACATTAAGTTCAAACATGGAATTTTCTTGGAAGCAGTCACATTCATGTGAGGAGGAATAATAATCTCAAAATTGTTTACAGTTTAAAATAAAAAATCATTTTTCTTTTGAATCTCTTTGTGGATTTCATTTACCTTTAGCAATGATGCCCCTAAAAATCTTTTTTTTAGTAAATATTCACCCAATACAAGGCCCAAGAGCCACACAAGATAGAGGGTTACTGAATGAGATTGTTGTATGGATGTGAAAGGAGGAATTAAGTGCAGATTATAAGGATATGTAGGATAGACAACCACTGACTCTAGATTTGAAAAGGTAAAGATTGTATGTATATATATCTTTTTTAATAATTTCAACCCGATCAAAGCAATGATGCCACTAGGACACAGGAGGAGAGTTACAGGGAGTGAAAGAGAATAAGGAGAAAGCACAATAAATGAACAGGATTCAGGAAGGCAGAAGATGATAAATTGATGTTGCATTTAAATTTTTGGAGATCGTAGGTGGCAGAGAAGCAAGAAGCCAGAAGATTGGTTGATTGGTTTTTATGGCATATCAACCACTGTGGGTCATTTAATGCCAAATCAAGGCATATATATATTATATATATATACACACACATATACCTATACATATATTAAGTATACAGTACTATTAAACATATAGCTGGCAACATTGTTGTTTCAAAAACGCATAGCTGGCAACATTATTGTTTCAAAAAACACATAGCTGGCAACATTATTTTTTCCCAAAAAAGTATAGCTGGCAACATTATTGTTTCAAAAACGTATAGCTGGCAACATTATTTTTTCAAAAAATGTAGAGCTGGCAACATTATTTTTTCAAAAAATGTAGAGCTGGCAACATTATTTGTTTCAAAAAATGTATAGCTGGCAACATTATTTGTTTCAAAAACGTATAGCTGGCAACATTATTTGTTTCAAAAACGTATAGCTGGCAACATCATTTTTCCCAAAAAACGTATAGCTGGCAACATTATTTTTCCCAAAAAACGTATAGCTGGCAACATTATTTTTCCGAAAACATTATCTGAAGCCTTGTTGGACGTAGTTTATCGTCATACCCAGGACGCGGATGTAGTTTATCGTCATACCCTGGACACGGATGTAGTTTATTGTCATACCCAGGACGCGGAAGCCAGAAGAGAGTTCCATGGGTGAGAAGTGTGAGAAAAGAAACTATTAGAATAGAACTGAAAGGAGCTAGTTCAATAGTAAAACAGTAAGACCTAATTGCCAATCTAGTAGCACACATAAATTCATGCAGTCAAGGCAGTAGGGAAAAAAGTTTGTCCAAACAGTTACCATGAAAATATTTGTAGAAAAGACAGAGGGAAGACATTTCACGTTGCTGAGAAAGTGATTGAAGTCGAGATGCCAAGTCAGGATTGCAGACCTTTCTTTGAATTTTGTCAAGAATCTCGAGATATACAGCAGGAGCACCAGACCAGATATGGCAGCAATATACAATGCATGGATAAATGTTAGATCTATAAATGTGCAAGATGAATCCCGACGAGAAAAACTTTCTAGCATGACACAGTGAACCAACTTTCCTAGCAGTAGATGCAGCTATTGATTTGATTTAGTCGCTCCATTTCAAGACAGTGAAAAACATGAGGCTAAGAAAATGCAGTATGTTACTCACCTGGAGTTTAGTATCAGCCATGCTGATGGCAGGTAGAAAAGGTGTTCTAGTGATTGATGAATGTATTTGAGTGTGACTTGCCTGCGTTTGTGTGTGAAGTGTCCACAGATCTTTTTGATTCAGTATGAAGTGTTCATGTTGCACACCTTGAAAGGAGGAAAAGTAGGATGAGAGAGTAACATAAGTGTTCACTTTGTTTTTATACATTCCAGGCTGCTGCTGCTACTATGCTTATGATGGGAAAGTATCTTCCTTGGAAATAGCGATATAGTAGAGATAAGCTTTGTTGGAAACAGCTGTACGGTTGAAAATAATCCATTACCCACAAGGCCACATAAACGCTTTTGAACTCTCTTAAGGCTGGAAAGAATGGCTTGGTCACCCCCAGCTCAGATATGACAGCCGTACTTTTGGTCTGATGTCTTTGCCTAACTTTTTCTCTTGAATCTGTCATTTTTTTTTAATCATAATATTCCCCACATCTTCCTTGATTTTATTTTAATTCTCTGGCACAATCCTGATTAATTTTAGCATTGACACCTGTAAGTTGTTTGAATTGTTAATTCTTCCTTTTCTCTTCCTATGCTAATTACTCCTACCAATTCCAGTTGTCAAAACAGGTTTATGAAGCTCACCAATTCGCTGTCACCACACTCCATTGCAAAACATACATGTGACTCTGGGCGTTTTGGGTCGCCAAGGTAAGTCTCCGCTACCAAACCCAAGTTTTATGGTCTGAAAGAAAACAAATCTTAGATGTATCCTTTAAGCTGTGGCAGATTTTTAAATGTGGTCCTCAGTGCTTTTATCACTATTTGTGAAAGCTACTGTTATGCATGTACTATAGTTGCGACTTTGAAGGATTTTATCTAATGCTGTTCATCTCTTGTTGGCATGTCTGGATTGCCACCATTTATTAGTTTAACCCCAATGTTGTAAGCACTGGACAACCCCTTTCTTGGTACTGTATGGATGGTGGAAACTGAACCTTAGGTATTGTCCAATGAATATTGGCTTACAATAGATGGATATCTTGAAATCATGCCCTGTATAAGTTATTAGACACTGAAAAACCTCCTCAGTAGACCTAGCATAGAGACGAGTGCCATCTGGGAACCTCTGATTAAGAAAGAAGGGACACTCAGTAAAAATTCCACTGACTCTTGATACTCATACAATCCCTACCTCTTGACTATAGACATTAAGTTTAAAACTGCAGAATTTAAACACTAGATTGTCCAAGAGATATGTTAGTTCCAATCCTGGTGGGAATGACTGCAAAATGCATTTCAGCTCCTCAATTTATAGGCACATAAATGCATGCTGGGATTTCTTCCTAGCCAATATGATAGTACCGGTCTGTATTGTGTTGAAGTCTGAACGCTGCTTTTGTTCGGCAGAATTTGCTTTTGTGTGTTAACCTCAATTCTTAGTTGGTGAACTTTTTGCCATATTACTGTTAATTTGCCTTGCATATATTATCTGCTTGCTTTATATAATTTTTTACTGTTCTTTTCTTTTTTTGTTATTGTTTATTGTGAACTTTGTTCATTCTTTATGTTGGGCAGTTCTGTCATTTATTTACATTTAACCATGGTTACTCACTCAAGATATATGGCTTAGTGGTTAAAACATATTGGATTCTCAGGCAGTTGCAAATTCAGTATTTGGGTTCAGCTGAAAAGCCATAAACTCTGGTTAAGTGGAAGAAAGAAAAAAGCAACACAAAAGTGGATAAGTCAGATGAATATTAACCGATATAAGTTATGTCCCTTCAACTTCCTTGGGCATATATAAAGGGTTTAGTTTGAAAATCCCAAAAAGTTACTGAGTACAACCCACCCCCCACCAAAAAAAAACACCTGAAGAAGGCTGAGAGTATAATGGCTGAATCGTGCATGTAACAATCAAGATAAAATTATTAGAAAAAGAAGAATTGATGATGGTTGTGTTTGAAAATATTTTTCCAGTTGTTAAGAAATGTAATTATACAAAAAAAAAAAAAAAAAAAAAACCAAAACAAAGAAAAAAAAAACAAAACAAAGAAAAAAACAAAACAAAAGAATTTGAATACCTGATAGTGATTTACTAAGCATAATTTAGTTGTGGCACAAGGCCAAGATTATTAGGATTGAACTCACTATTCAGTCATAATTGATCTAGTAAAACAAGCTTACTA
Source organism: Acanthosepion lycidas (assembly GCA_963932145.1). NCBI lineage: Eukaryota > Metazoa > Mollusca > Cephalopoda > Sepiida > Sepiidae > Acanthosepion > Acanthosepion lycidas. The sequence goes on from OZ010603.1 coordinate 9,756,589, forward strand.
TCCATTACATCACGTCAAGGAACCACATATTGAAAATTTACAAAAATTCAACTAATGAAATTTAATAAAACAATATTTATTGCATTAATAACTAAATTTATTTATTACAGAGTTTTCTTCTGTTGTCCTCATCTTTATTGTTATATTCCCGATGTTTTGGCTGTTTTACGCTCTCGCCTTGTTCAGAATGTGTCTATATGTCTGAGATGAGGTATTGTAACTATTTACACTATTTACATTGGTTGAACTGTTGTCCTCATCTTTATTGTCATATTCACAAAAGCCATTGTATGTGACAGCTTTCTTTAGGATCTGTCTATATTTCTGAGATTGTCCAGGTTGTTGTTCCAAAGGACACATGGCCTAGTGGATAAAACCTTTGGTTGAAGTAATCCAAAAACTGACTTGACCCAAAGAGTTGTGAGTTCAATACCAGGCCACAAAAACCCCACAAAAACAAACTTGGAGAGTTGAGCTACTAAAGGGAATTTACTGAAACTGAGATATCCTGAGAAAAGGCATGGCACGTGGAACTAGAACAGCCCACCCCCCCCAGTGGACTATAAATAGAGAGTTTGGTTTTAAATTCTAACATATATAACCTGAAGAAGGTCATAGTGTACAACAACTGAAACGTCATGAATATTTGTAATAAAGATGAGGACAACAGTTCGAACAATGTAAATAGTGTAAATAGTCCCAATTCCATGTGCATTTGTCATTTTGAATGAAGTCGATGTTAAAAAAAAAAAAAAAAAAAAGTACCATGGGGTAAATGACATCTGTACGATGAAACTGAACTTTTGCCATTGATTCTAAAAATTACTTGTGTTGCTTATGCTACTGCTACAAGGTTTCAAGCAATTTATTCTGCAGCCTTTGTCAGGAAACACCTAGACTCTCACTACACTATTGCTATTTCCATGTAAAATGTTCTGAGAAGCTATACATCCTTTAGTTCCACCATTTCTGGCCTCCTCAGCTAAAACTAGCCATATGCCATTTACACTGGAATGTACCAATTACCTTTTCCTTTTGTATTTCATTAGTAAGAAGGAAATTCCAGTTGGATAAATTCTTCCCAAGAACCTCTTCTTCATGAAAAACTCTCCAGAGCACTGACCTTCTTTGCAAATTTCTCTAAATGCATAAACTTGAAAGGTAAGTATAATCTAACAATTAAAACAATGCTAAGGTAAGTAAACTTATCTTAAAAGAAAGGTGATATAATTTACATATAATGATTCTAAAACAAACATTAGGCTTGAATTAGTCCAGGTTCTATAACTGAACCCAGAGAAATGTCTTGTCACAAGTTCTGATATAAAAATCTATGTAACCACCACAGTGTGGTCAGCCACCTAAAAATTTTCGTTTTGTTCATCAGAAAACTGCTAGTATCTACTTTTTGGTTACTCTCTGTAAAATCCTAAAGGTATATTTGGATTCCTTGACTAAAAATTTATAAGTGTATCAAATTCCAGTAATTTCAGGGAAGTGGATCAAAGGGTTTTTGTGAGATCGTTGAATTTAAAAATGGAAATGTCCATCAACGAAAAATACCAATTCAACAAAATTTCAACTTGCAATATCTTGAGAACAGTTAGGAATTTTTACATTAAAATTTTCAGGATTTTCTAATGACTATAAGATCTACAACATATATTGAAATGAAAAAAAATTTATTTTTGGAGTTACATTTTTTTGATTGAATTGACATGGGATGAACCTCAAGTGCCTCTATAAACATCATTAAAGAAGCAAAAGATTGGCTTCATGTGACTGTTTCAGATGAAATTGATAGCATCATGGCTACAGACAAATCTGATCTCAGTAGAACAAGAGGCTTTCAAACATTGATCGATATCAGAACTAGTGATAGAAGAAGAAAGGCATTGAATAACAGCAATGCGCATCCAACAGCTAAATATAGCTTTAAGTATTCAATCAGGTATTTTGACTGGCTTTTAATAAAGGCTACAATATCCAATCGTGTGAGTGTGTGAAAGACAGGGGTGGGTATTTAAAGAGCTAATTGAATATCAAAAAGTTAGATAAAAAGTAAAAATTAATAAAAACGTAAGAAAAATCTTCAAAATTCAAAAGATCTGATCTCCTTGTGGTAGGAAAAAAGAAAAAAAAAAAGAAAGGTGATTGCAAAGGATTTCATACATAAAACTATAATTGTGCCTACAAAAAAAATGTTTTTCCCTTGACATCAAGCTGGTAATATTATCTTTCAAAAACATGTAACTGGAAATATTATTTTTTCAAAAATGTATAGCCAGCAACACTATTCTTAAAAAAAAAAAAAAAAAAAAAAAAAAAAAAATTATATATATATATATATATATATATATATATAGCTGGTAATATTTTTTCAAAATCATATTATCATATTGCTGTTGGACGTAGTTTATCATCATATCCAGGACAAGGGTTTGGGGGGTGCTGTTGGACGTAGTTTATCATCTTACCCAAGATGCAGATGTAGTCTGGGTGTTAACTATTTGCCTATAGCTGGGACTAACAGGTGCTACCACCCCAGGTCAGGGTGGACCTGGGAACACCAACAATTAAGAGGTGGTTCCACGCTCCTCAAAACCTCCTGATTGGAGGCCTTGCTGTTGGATGTAGTTTATCGTCTTACCCAGGATGCGGATGCAGTTTATCATCATACCAAGGATGGACAGGCACAAAGATTAAAGATTGTTGATAATTTAATCATGCAGAGCATAAATTACATACAAGGAAATCCTGTTTAGAATCTATGTAAGTAGATTTATATGTATATCCACACATAAAAAAGGGTATGCTTAAAAGTTTCAACAAAAGATCTTGAATGTTAATAAAGGATAGCTATTGAGTGGACTGAAAGATAATTCAGACTCAGGCATTGACATGCAACCAAGTCATATGAAGGGAGCTGGTCAGATGCATATTGACCCCCACCCCAAGTCACGCACCTGATGATGATTGTATGTTTAAATTAAAATGAGGTGTTATGGTTTCAGAATATTTAAAATATTTGATGACAAGATTTGTATTTAAGATGTTTGTGTGAATGTGTGCGTATATATTCTTGGCATACACACACAATAGATGCATGCATGTGTGTGCATGCATATAAATATCACATAGATGCCTGTTCTAGTTTGCAGTGATAGTTAATGACTTCAATATGTTGACTTTATTTAAAAGTTTCATCTGGTTCAAAAATATGAGACTGACAAGAAAAAGAAGAGGAAAAGATGTAAAGAAAAAGAAGAGGAAAAGATGTAAAGAAAAAGAAGAGGAAAAGAAAAAAAAAAGTAAAAGCAAGAGAAAACGAGTCAGGCTATTTAAAATAGATTAGTAAGTCAATCTAGAAATTTATTCTCTTTTGGCTAATCAAGGCTAACCTTGCATATTGCGAACAGAGAATTATTTATAGCATTAGTCATAATCTAGATAGTCTCTGTGACTTTCAAGGCCATTTTGCAAAACTTAACCAGAGAATGGTTAAACAGTTTCTCTCTACTGCAGTGCCATCCATTAAAAAAAAAAAAAAAAAAAAAAAAAGATTTCCTTTACTCTTTCAAAATTCTCCCATTTTATTTTCTTTCAGCCTCTTCATCAATAAGTATTGTTCTTTCCTCACCCAACAGTCAGTAGTAATAAAATCCAGTAAGTGAAGGCTAAATAGAAAGTTGTACACATAAAAATCTATTTTTCAAAAAAGAAAAAAAGACACCACACAAGTAATTGGCCAATTATCTCTTTTCTCAGCAGATTAACTTAACAGAATTCCAGTTATCGCCTTTGTCAAAAGAGCAGAGAAAATGTGGTACAGTAAAATTTAGACGAGTGGATACATAATTAAGCCCCTCCACCCAAAAGATATTCAATTTATATAGTGATTTATTTATTCCAAACTGCTTATTTAACCTTTATCACTCTGTATTTGCTGTACAAAAAGTTTATCCTGCCACTGAAGGTAACTGAACAATAGTGTTTGAATTTTATAGTTGCGTTGTCATATCCTGCTATAGCAACAGAAAACAACTTTGAGTGAAATTAACAATAAGGATATTGCAATTGAGAGGCCATGGAAAAGAATGCAGTAGAAAAGGAAGTAATATTAATTATGCAGAGTGCAAAAGGTTTAAAATTTCCTACAATTGCTAAAACATGTTGACTTTCTTTCCATCAGTGACCTTACTACCTACAGATCCATTAATGATTCTACTGTAGCTGATAATTTGTGCTATTCAATGATAATAAAGCTCAACCCAACTTTATTGTTAAACCAGAGTTGACGTTACAATGCTCTTTTTCTGTACCTACAGTGGTGCAAAATGAAACAATTGTAGTGAGGACCAATAAAAGGCAAAAAGAAAGACTATTTTTCACAGATTAAATTCTTGGCTTTTGTCTGAATTTCTAGAATAAGGATTTCTCATTATTTACAATCTGACCAATGTCCTGATCTTTGTTGTTACTATGACAATGTCTTGGCCATTGTGCTTTCCAACCTTCTTCAGGTGTCTGTTGATCTGAATAACCTCCAGGGAACTTCAAACTGAACCCTTTATTTAATCTATAAAGGTAGTCTTTTTGAAAAAAATACTATATCTTTCTCATGACTAAAATTGAGAAATTTGCTGATGAAGTAAACATACAGGTTGCATCAAATATTTGAGAACAAATTTTAAGGCACAACAAGAATTCTCAATAGAAAAACACCAGGAGATTTAAAAAGAAAAAAATATATACATGTTCAACTTAAAAAAAAAAAAAAAAAAAAAAAAAAAAAAAATTGTTCACGAAAAGCAGCCTCAGCCTTGTAGGTCACTCCATGGGGTCTGTACAGCTGTCAATTTTTTTCTTACCTACAGGCTTAGCAGGCTAAATGAAGCCTACGGCCTCAAGATCTAGGGGGCCTCTAGCCAAGGTGTAATATTTTGGGCACTGTAATAGGCCCTTCTTGCACATGCTGTCATAATGTATTGTAGACTCTAAATAACTCTTTGGAAATTTTACTGTCTATCTCTTTTTAGCAATAATTCTATTATAATTTATTAACCTCAATTTAGATCTGTTGGGCAAGAGCTAGCCCTTTTTTCAGTTTTACTTTTTATCTATTATCATCAGGAGTGGTAATAAATAAATTTTGTCTTTTAATAGCAGTCATAAAATTTTGTACCACAGATCATATATATATATATATATATATATATATATATATATATATATATATATATATATATATATATATAATCATATATTCAATTAATATAAAATAGAAAACAGACAACCTTGAGAAACCATTGGTTATAATTTATTTCCCCAAGTATGATTTTTATCTGGTTCATCAGATCACACTTCCAAGGGTGAAAATAATTGCTCTGATTTGACATTGAGCTCTCTGGATTACATTCTCCTTGGGATTATCCATACAGATTGCCAAACTTTTCATTACTTAACTTATATATATATATATATATATATATATATATATATATACATACATACACACACACACTTTACAATTGGAATTAAGATACCTTTAATAAATGACATTTTTCCCTTACAGTAGGAGAAAATGGTCATTTACTAAAAGGTATCTTAATTCCAATTGTAAAGAAAATTTGCTCTGTTTAATGAAAATAAACATTGAGTGCTCTTTTGTGAGTCAGTTTTAACATATTTCAAATTCTATGTTGTGTTAATAGGACTCGCCTGGATTATACCAACTGATTACTACCTATATATATTTTCATGTCCAACAGGCCTGCATTATGGGTTGGGGATGAATCATGCAGCTGTAATGTTTGGGACAACCCTTTATGCAAATATGCTCATACTCAGATGGGTACCAAGTAATGTAGCAGAACCATGGCTGGTCTCAGTTTGGTTTGGTTCTGAAATTTTAACAAATATTAGGTTGGTGCAAAAATAATGTCGTTTTATCACATATGTTACTATGAGAGAAAACGACATTATTTTTGCACCAACCTAATACCTGGGTACTAAATTTGTAATGCCAAATGGTATGGTACTTTATGATGGTATCACATTTCCTTTTGGCACCACCATTCCACAAGGAAAACTTTGTCTTCTTTTAATTGTTTACTTTGAATTTATTGCCTTTATTTTGATTGACTAACAACAAAAATTGGAAATGTGGAAAATTTTCATATTTTAGTATAGATGTACCAAAAAACTTTCAAAATTTTAGTAGCCACCATCACAGTACTAAATCTCTAAACAACTTGATTTTTAGTTCAATATACATGGGACATTGTTCTTAAGTTTTTCAAAAAACTAAATAATGATATTTAGTGATTGAAATATTGATTTTGAGAAATGGAACAAGGCCAAGAATTTTCAGCACTTCTTCATTGGCTGCCACCGTTGTTGTAATAATAATAATAATAGTAGTAAAATTAAAAGAAAAATATTTACACTAGAATATATTTAAAGAAATACATTATCCTGAATTTTTAACAAGTTCATTTTTACTCTTGCATTTTGCAATATTCTGATCATAGCAAGTCTTTTCTATTGTTGGTTCCACTGTCCACTAGGAATGACTTCAAAATACTTGCCCCTCCCCTAATGCATGCTGGGAGTTTTCCTAGCTAATAAAATAGGCCAGTTCTAGGTTTCATAAGACTCAGTCCCAATCTGTCTTTTCTTGAAGTCAGAAAGCTATGTTCACTTATCCGAATTTGCTCTTGTGCGTCAATTCCAATTCTTAGTTTGTGAACGTTTTTGCCTTATTACTGTTGCTTTGCCTTATTACTGTTAAAATGCCTTGCATATATTGTTTGCTTGCATTATATTATTTTTTACTCTGTTCTTTTCTTTTTCTTGTTATTGCAAACTTTGTCAATTCTATTTGTTAGACAGTTCTGCCATTTACCTTACATTTAACCAAGGCCATGGCAGAAATTATGTTTTGATATCTTAACACAATTTCCACTGAAAAGTATAAATTCAGCCCTTCCCTATAAAGTCATTAATGTATTCAAGAGGGACAATGTTTGAGTAACATAGAACATATTACACATACCATATAAACAAATATTTGAATGCATATAGATATCCTTTGTTATTTTAATTCTTAGCAGGATTCAATTGATAAAAATAAAGTACAAATAGATAATCCTCTTATCTTTTTCAAATATATAAAAAGAAATCCAATTCTCAAAACAAATAAAAAAAAAAAAAAAAAAGAAAGAAAAGGCAGGAATAACAAGAAATTTCTTTCTTTCAACAAAAGAACATTCCAGCTGATGTTGTCAGATATCAAGGTCTGTTTATTTTTTGACTTCATTCTAACCAACAACTGATTATATGTGTGCATATTTATATTGCAAACAGTTAGATGCTTTCTGCAGTCACTGTAACTACCACTGCAATGACAATATTTGGTTGGAAAAAAGGTTGTAGCCTTTTTAGTTGGAGGCATTTTGAAATTTATGACATATATACATATTCTGAAAAAGGTGACATTTCAATACATCTTACGATATGCTCACTGTGTGGATTGTGAATTTTAAATCAATTTTATGATTTATCCTTTTGAATAACTTTTTTAATATTATATATATATATATATATAATATTAAAAAAGAGGAAAGAGTAATCAGGAGGACAGTAGATAATGATTGACATTGCATTTAAATTTTTGCAATGGTGGAAAGCCACTAAAATACAAAGGGTTACCGAGTGTGGAAGAATTAGGAACAGAAACATTAATAATGAGCAGGAAGAGAAAAGAGTAATCAGGAGGACAGTAGATAACGATTGACATTGCATTTAAATTTTTGCAGATTAAAGTTAGCTCGAAAGCATGTGGAGAGTAGGGAATTCCACAATCAAGAAGTGTGAAAAAAGTAACCATTAGCATAGAATTTATGGTTACATCTAGCCAGCTCAACTGTAAACTGAGGAGATCTTGACACTTTACTGCACTTAACTTCAAAAAGTCTAGGTACCATAGCAAAGTGCTCAACTGAACAATTTCCATGAAAGTATATAGACATGGGGAGGCAATCTTATGGCAGTAGGAAAATAACTGAAGCTCAGAACCAGGTCAGGATCAATAATATTGCTGATTCTTCTTTGGATTTTATGAAGGAGCTCAAAGTAAATAGCAGGGGCACTTTTTTCTTAGCAGCTGACCTAGCAATTGATTCAATATTGTCTTTCCACTTCATGTCAACTGAGAACATTAGCCTGAGAAGTTGCAACGAGTCACTTCCTGGGAGGTTAACATCAGCCATGCTGATGGAAGGCAGAAAGGAGTCACTCAGATGATTAATAGAGAGAAGTTTAGTTTTAGAGACATTAAATATAACAAGCCATCTTTTGCCCCCAGTTAACAACAGACTGAAAGTTGTTTTTGACATCAGCCACCAATTTACTTTATTGGACTGATCAGACTTATTATAAAAGACAGGAGTAAATGGTTGTGTCATCAGCATACATACCAAGTTGAGAGTCATTGAGTAGGCCATTTGAAAACATTGTAGGATCAAGCAGAGAGCCCTGGGGGGGACATCTGTATTAGTACAAAAGGATGCAGAAGAGCAGTTGTTCAGGACAACTGTCATTTCACAATTTGATAAGAAAAACTGAATTTCAAAAATTTGTCTTTTCAACTTTCAACTGTAGGCCAAAAGCTTTTGAGATGTCGAAAGCAACAGCCCAAGCTTCACCATTGTTATCTACAGCTTGACAGACACTTTCCAAATATCATTAGTACATCAGCAGTTGACTTAGAGAAACAAAAGCTATATTGCTTGTCTGAAAGAATTCCCCATTATATGAGATGTCTAACCAATTCAGCATTGATTAGGGCCTTGAGTAGTTTTCCAAAAAGATGTACTGGTAACACAAATGAACTAGGTAAGACACCTTAAATAAAGAACTTAAAGTGAGTCAGGAGAGTTCCATTGGAGTAAGTTGAGATATAATATTATAACTGCTAGGAGTTATAACATTGATGATGAGGGATTGAAACTCATACAGAGTAGGAAAACATACTTTTTGCTTCAGCACATATGACAACAGTGATGACAAGAAATTAGAACCATGTTGGTATGTGTAAAAAAGAAAGAAAAAAAAAAAAGAGAAAGGAGGAAAAAAATCCAGATATTCTTTAAATATGGAAGAATAATTAGACCAAGTGGTAAAAGTACAACAGTAGTTGTTGTTTGGACTCCAGAAACAACAACATTTAATTGAAATAATACAGAAGAAAATGGAAATTTCCCCAAGTTCTTTCACTCTTGACATGATAGTAAATGCCATAGCTGAATTCACATACAATTCAGATGAAGGAATTACCTTTTCTGCTTATTTTAGAAGATACAAGCAAATTTTCAGAGAAGAATGCAATGACTGGGAAGACAAGAAAAAAAAACAAGATTTTTGTTGAGAAAGTTAGTACCAGTAGAACATAAAAAATACTGTCATTTTGTACTAAAGAAAAAAAAAAACAAAAAAAAACAAAACAAAAAACAAAAAAAAACAAAACAAAAAAAACAGGAGAAATTTGCTTTGAAGAAATAGTAAATATTCTGACTAAAATTTTTAGCAAGAAAAGTTTGTTATTCAATACTTGCTGGAATTCTATGAACCTGACAAAAAAAGATGAAAATTTTGTCACATATGCTGGAATTGTTAACAAGGAGTGTGAAAGATTCAAATTAAATGAACTCTGGATAAGTTTAAAGGGTTAATTTTAGTCAAAGGTTTAACATAAGAAAAAAAAAAAGCTGCAGAAATACATGCTAGAATTCTAACGAAACTTGAACAAAATCAAAAACTAACACTATGAGAAATATCGGGCGAATCCTTAAATCCTAAATATAGAAGAAATTAAAGATAATGAGTATACATACAAGAAAAAGAAAAATGTGGTAAAAGAAAAATTAATCCATGTTTCAAATGTAGCAGGTTACATCTTGGAGTTGACTGACCCTTTAAGAATTCAAAGTGCTACAAGTGTGGAAAAGCAGGAAAAGCAAGGAAATTTTGTACAGTGTTGTAATGGAAAAAATAATTACAGAAAAACCAAAGAAAATTAGGATTTTCTGATATTATGTGAAAATTAATAACGTGGATGTAAAGATGCAACTTGACTCTGCTAGTGATATCACAATAATTAACGAAGCCACATGGGAAGAAAACGGAAAACCTACATTAAAAGGAACTTTGAAAATCACGTGGCATGTCAGGTAAGAAATTATTTTTTTTATTGGTAAAATGACTTGTTTATTTTGTAACAATTGTGTAAAAGTTAAGGATTATGTGTTAAAATATACTACAAACTTATTCGGTACTGAATGAATCGAATTATTTGAGTTGTAGGATTTATCTACAAATATTTATTGGAAAAATGCAAGTGAACAAGCGACCAATTTAAAAAAAGTGTGAAAATTTAAAGGAAGAATGGAAAAAATGTTTTCCAGATGTTCTGTCAGATGAGTTGGGTTGGTGTGAAATTTAAAGTGCAAAAAAGGTTGATGCCAGTGTTTAAACTGAAACAGTGGTACCATTTGCAGCATTGGATCAAGTCAACAAAGAATTAGTCAGACTTGAAAAAATAAGTGTAATTGAAAAAATTAACCATTCAAAATGGGCTGCATCAGCTGTGAATGTAAAGAAAAAAAAAAAAAAAAAAAAATTCATTTTTTGTGCATTTTTTTTTTTTTTTGACAAATGTTTAGAATGCCATAATTACCCATTACTAAATCCAGAGGAAATTTTTGTGGATTTAAATGATGGAAAATTTTTTTCAAAGCTGAATCTTTCTGAAGCATATTTGTGAATACAGGTTGAAGAAGATCAGAGTATATAAAAATGGAAAAGAAATGTGGGAAGATGGTGCAATAAGGTCATAAATTGGAAGAATGATATACTGTATGTACTGCCCCAAGAGTATGCATCCATGTCATATGTGTGTGCAGTGATGAAGACAGATAAATGCCTTAAGGCAATCAAAACACTGAAGAAGACAAAATTCTGTACATCAGCATATTTATTGATAGCCAAAAGGGTAAAACCAGAAGAGAAATAAACACATATAAATAAATCTTGTTCGTCTGAAAATGCAAGCAAACAAGGGTAACGAGAAATATAACATAAACCATAGGAGGCTCAAACATAAAACCAAGACCATTTTTTTTCCCCTAATAAATGCTTAAAGAATGTAGTGAGTACTTGGTATACATGAATATGTATAAAGTTTTCTACAAGAATGCATTCCAATGTTGCAGTGAGTTTGCAGAACAGAAACTTAAGGCTACATTTTGCAACAGTGCATGTGGACATGTGGTTGAAAGGATTTTACATGGAGAGAAATAGAAATGTAAAATAAACGTATGAAATAAAGCCACATTCAACAAATGTTCAAATAATAACATGGAAAGAAAATGTACGGAGAAAGTTAAAAGCTACAAACTGATGATAGTAAACTTTGGGAAACAAATCAGGATGATAAAACTACTGACCGCATGTGTAGTACCCTTTTTTTTTTGTACCCTCGTGTTAAGAGCTACCAGAAGTGGTCAAAACAATGACCAACCTAAAAATTACCTGACCTAAAAAAAAAAAAAAAAAAAAAAAAAAAAATGGACAAGGGAAATAATACAGTTTCTGCACTGTGTAACAGAACACTGTATATACTTGCGTATCAGGAGACTTTTGAAAACCTAATTTGAAGCTAATTTTAAGGAAGTTGCATCATACACGAGACATACAATTAGCATACGTACTGCTGGCACTGGCTATGCCGTTGACCAAACTATATATCCTTTTACTGTAGTCAAAAAGTACAAATGAAAGAAATAAAAAGTTCAGTACATTTGGTGAACTTGAAAGAAAGAGGAGGGGAAAATACTAGGAAATAAAATAAAATATTTACTAGTGAAAAAAAAAAAAAGAAGAAATCTCAAAAAGGGAGGGGGATGTTGTAGAGTAAATAAGGTAATATAAATGAACTAGGCAAGACGCCTTAAATAAAGAACTCAAAGTGAGTCAGGAGAGTTCTGTTGGAGTTAGTCAAGACATATTATAACTGCAAGAAGCGAGTTATAATGCACATAACTCCTTCTACGTGTATCACTTAACAAAGACTCAGTTCTAAGTGGGAAGTGAGGTAAGGATACTCCAGATAAATCAAGAGTAGACTTTAAGGAGAATTTACGGCCCAAAACATTCAACTTTATCAGCATATGTTAAATTGATAAAACTTACTCTTATTTAATACACAATTACAGAGCTGCCAATAATCATGAGAGCCAAAATTGTTAGATGCAGTATGTAGCTTCATTCTCTCAGCAAACAGAAACCAGATTGCATCTGCTGTGATTGGAATTGTGATGCTGATATGGCTGGAAATAGTGATTCCTGTGGGTTATAGCAGCAAAGCATCCTGCTGTGAACCATGGAGAAAAATCGAGGTTTCACCTGATATTTCCAAAAGGGAATGAAAGCATCTATGTTGAATTTGATCTAAGAGGGATATGAAGGTTAAAAATGTCAGTCAAAGGTGGGGGGAGGGGCTCGAAGAAAGTCATACCAATCAGCATGCTGGTAATGAAAAGAGGTCTTATGAATAGGAGGTCCTTGTCCAATAGATGATTGGAATATTAATAGATAGTACAGAGGGATCAGAGTTGCCAAGACGGCAGTGTCGGGAAGCTTGACAAGAGCTAGGAGAGGAGGTAAAAAAATAAATCAAGTAAAGAAGCCTGTTGCTCGGATTTGCTAGGGAAACAAATGTGGAAATCCACAACTTGAGTAAGGGATTGAACAATGGAAAAATTGAAAGTTATACCAGCATACCAGCAAAATATTGGTAACATTAGTGTTTAAGCCACATGTTGTAATGCACATTAAAATCACCAAACACAAAGATGTTCGCAGATGGATGGAGAGTGCTTTTTCTATACTGTCAGAGATCATGTATGCATTTCTGTGAAGAGGGGGTGCAATAAAGGAAACAGTTGACCCCTGGACTTGAAGAGGTTAAGATTAGTGGCCAGAGAAACATCCTCTTGTGAGCATGTTCAACAAAATGGATCTTATGAATGGAACTTCCTCCTTCCCAATGGAATATGAAGGGAATGAGGATGCCGCCTCCACCTGTAGAGGGCTTAGCGATTCTTAGCTGTAAAGTTCTGAACAGTTGGAACTAGCGAGCATACCCTGTCAGAACATTTTCAATAGAAATAGAGTAGCTAGAGGCTTGCAACATTTCGTCTGTGGGAAAGGGGTTATACGGTGAAAAATAATTCATCACCCACAAGGCCATGTAAACCCAAACTGTCAAAAGTGGAAAAAGAGGACATAGCAACAAGGCTTCAGTTTTGGTTTGATCTGATACGTGTAAAGATAGAGTATAGCAAGTTGAGTTAGGTACTTTCTGCACTAGTACAAGGAGCTAATAATTTTCCCAACATCTTTAGCAATACAGTAAATTTCTTTTTTCCATTACATGCAAAAATCTGGATTTTTCTTTTTTAATTTCAAATGTCCAACTGAAATTTTAAACATTAATTTCTGCCTCCTTATTTATTTATTTTTTATCTATGCCTGGACCAAAGTTTGAACTCACAATTACTATATTACCAAATTCATAACAACAAAGATGAAGATAATAGTCCAAATGTAAATAATAACACCTCATCTCAGAATTTCAGAAATGTGACACAGCAAGCAACCATGGAACCAGCATAGAAAGTTCTTTCTCCATGTGTCATATTTTTCCGACCTGTTATTTTCCACCATATCCAACATCACATAAAATTCACCAAATAATTCACTGAATCTAAATTGTTCTTTCATGTGTAGGAAAGAAAATGTTATTTCCAACACAATTACATACCCACATCAATACCATATTAAAACATGCCCAAAAAGTTTCCACAATGCATCACACACTGTTTAAGTCATAGTGACTATTGGTGAGAAATTAACATCACCATGTGAAATATTTGACCATCAGAGAAGCCTATTTTTCTCAATCCTAACTCTGGGAAAAATTTAGTATAAAACCCCACAGATTTTGACTTTAAGCAGCCTCCAAACAAATCAAATACAAGAAAAAAACTCTGAATGTATCACTAAAAGTTGGTTGATATTTTTAGCGGCATATCAAAACCTCTATGGGTTATTTAATGCCGAAATCTAAATATTTTGAACACAATTTTATGGCTTCAACTAAATATATTTTGAACGCAATTGTATGCCTTCAACTACAGATAAAATGTATTGTTGGTCATTTTACTATAAATATGTATTGTTGGTTGGTTGATTTTGTTTAGCGGCATATCAACACCTCTATGGGTTATTTAATGCCGAAATCTAAATATTTTGAACACAATTTTATGGCTTCAACTAAACATATTTTGAATGCAATTGTCTGCATTCAACTACAGATAAAATGATATTGTTAGTAATTTTGCTATAAAATGTATTGCTGGTCATTTTGTGTTAAAAATGCTGGCAATTTTAGTATATGTATTGTTGATAGTTTTGCTATATAAATATTTATTGCTGGTATTTTTACTATAAAAATGTATTTTTATACTTTCATAACATTTTGGTTTCACTATTTGCCCATAGCCGAGACCCTAACAGGTGCTACCACTCCAGCTAGCCAAAAGCAACAACTTCACATGCCTTTTACACAAGATCAAAAAATTCATTTATATTGGACTGAAGTCTAAACATCAGAAACTCAAGTATGGGTGTCTTAGTATGGTGTAATAATGTTTGTGAGTTTGATTCTCACTGGGTGCCCCTTACATGTAAGCTTTATGCCAAACTGAATGAAGTTTAGTATATAACATCAGAAATTCAAGTAGATATTTAAAATGCCTTAAATAACAGAAAGTAAAAATCATGAAATATATCAATGATGTAAATTGTAATTTGATTGTGAAACTCCCCCCATCAGGCTCCACACTTTCCAGCCAACTACTTTCATCTGCAAAAATTTAAATGCAATGTTAATTGCTATCTAATGTCATCCCATTTACTCTTTCCTCTTCCTGTGCATTAGTAATGTTTCTGTTTTTAATTCTTTCACACCCAGTAACCCGTTGTTTCTTAGTGGCTTTACTGCTTTGCATGGGGGTGATACCAATTAAAAAAAAAAAAAAAAAAAAATCAACTATTTTTTTTTAAGATTCTTCCTAATATCTATTCCATTTTAAAGTATAAATGAAAATTGTTATTAGTAAATATTTGGTAATTCTTATCATCAAGGCCTTTCTTTAAGGAATTTGAAGCCATCACTTCATAAGACACTGAAATGCACAAAATTTTTTATAGGTACCCCCATGAGATTGCTAAAAAAGAGCATAGCATGATGAAAAAGACGCTAAACATGAAAAAATTTTATTGCCTAAATGTTTATGCTATTATTAAGAAGAAAGATCAAAGTATTTTGGGGGTATTTTTTTTACATTTTTTAATCATTCTTAGCTCAGTTTGAAATTCTTTTAAAAATCAATTATAATTTTTTAACAAAATCAGAAATTATAATGTTTATTTAAAATATTTTGAAACCAGAATTATCTAGTTTCTGCACCGAAAATAAACCAAAGCAGGTCATAACATTTTGTGTCACTTGACATGTGATGAATGACGTATTAACAGATTATGTGAGGATAATTTTTTCTACGGAAGGAGAGAAGTGAAATTATTTAGATTTAAGTGAACAAATTATTTACCTCATCATTTTTAAGGAAAACTTTCAGCGTTCTAATTTTTTTTTGTACTTAGCTTTCAACTTTACGTTTATGATGCTTTATGGAAAATATATTATAAAGAAATTAAAATAAGACTGTTAAGAGTGAGATTAAATTTCATAAGAAAGGTATCTAATTAATTTATAGGTACCTTTCTTATGAAATTTTATCAGAAATGTACATAAAATACTATAATTTTATGTACATTTATTACATTTTACTGTGTTATTTGTATTTCCATTCATTTATGCAAAAATGTCATAACTGAGATTAATATAAAAATAAGATCATATAAATTTCATAAGATGATACTGATACTTGTAGGTACCCTTCTCACTTGAAATTGAAAAATCAAATTAACTTCTCCACACGTGTTTCACAAAAGTAAAGGCCTTAACACCATCGAACAATGCTTAACTGAAGTAACGCAACTTAATTGTATTCTGGTTGGTCTTCCATACTTTATAATTCAGCCCAATTATAAACACAAAATTACATTTCTTAATTACTGCGGGTCTTCTGATTAGTCAAAACGATACAATTTACAAAGTGCTAAAATAGGATCTATCTCATAAGGACATTTAACAAAACTGTATGCGGATTTTAACTAATTTTATAATATTTTAACAACTTAAATGTAAAAATCTATTATAATTAAAGAAATAAATAATTATATTAAAAATTCATTTTTCATCGAAAAATTTTTTTTGCTTTCAGGAAATATTGTCCATATTCATAAAAGCAAATAAAAGCATTTGAAATTAAATAATACCTTTGTTTTATTGAGTTTTGTATGTTACAATTCAGAGCTGATTTTCAGGAAGGCGCGCGCGGGGGGGGGGGGGGTCCAATTAAAAAAATAAATACATGATTTGCTTTCCTCAAAGCCATGTGCTTTTAGCTAATATAATCACTAAACTGAATGCGACTGAATTTCTAGAGTTTTCATAAAATTAGTTGGGGTGGGGGGTAATATGTAAAAAAATTTTTTTTCTCCATGACTTTAAAAAAAAAGCATATTTATAATAATTCCCATCATTTGTGAATAGTTTCTGAAAGTTTCATTAACATCCGACAATTATTTGCAAGATTTTTCAAATTAAATGTCTGTCATACAAAAAAAAAAAAAAAACGTGGTGAAAATTTATTTTACTAGCTCTCATATGGCGGTACTTACTTTTTTATTTTTTTATTAAAAAAAAGAAAGAAAAAAGTCTAACAATTAGAGAGAGGGAGAGTTTGAATCGTGCCTTTATCAAAGCATATGAAATGAGCTAAAAAAAAAAAAAAAAAAAAAAAAAAAAATTGTGTAACTCTTTATTCCTGCATCTGAATGACCTTAAAAAAAAATAAAATGTTTTTGTCAGGAGATTTTTAAAGAAAGTCTGTAAAATGAGAAATAAGAAAGTAGAAAAAAAAAAAAAAAAAAAAAAAAAAAAAAAAAAAAAAAAGGTATCAGTTTTTGGCCCCAAGCCACGGAATTCTTAATCTTAATAGAGAGACAAAGAAAGCAGTGCCATTCAAATTCAATAGTTTTCTACCCTCCCCTCTTCTGTCCTAGACGACTTCTTCCTTTTCGATGCCATAAAAATCGATCAATGATATTGATTGGTGCTGTTAACAACAATTGGAAACAATTTCACATCATCAATGTAACGATTTTTGAGCAAGAAGACAAAGACAACGTGTAGGAGGAATTTGAAACATGTTGAAATAAAATTGACTACAAATAAAAGTTGTGTCTTTTAAATAAACAGCTGACAGGAGCAGATGCTGAAAATGGAGGAGTTGGGATATTACCATTCTTTTAGGGGAATTCCATTATTATTTTTACTAGATTTATGACATTCTTCGAGGCAGCGTTTCCTGTGATTGAGAACATTTTTTAATCTTTAAAAAATAAATTAACAATAAAAGTATTTTTTCAATAATTCCCAGCAAAACCATCATTAAAAAAATCTCTTCAGAAATCGATTTGAAGGCCATCAATAATAGCAACAAAAACCAATGTACAACAGAAATATGACCAGATTTTTATTTTTGATATGATTATCAATGCTTTTAGGAATTCTTAGTGCATCTTGGTATAATTTCCTAAAAGTTTTGACAACATTATTTAATGACTATAATCCCGGTACTTTATAGTCATTGTCTCTTCACCGAGTAAAAAACAATAGGAAAAATTAAAAACAAACAACAAGAAAAAGTGAAAAACTAATGCAAACAAGCAAACAAAAATAATACGAATAAATAATGAAATCAAAATCAACAGATGAAGACAAACAGTAACAGTAACATTGTTGATAATAAAAATATATAAAAATAATCAGTTTCAAATGCTAATTATTGTTTTATTAATTAAGGAAAGGAAAAGGCCGTTCAGAGCAAATTATTAAAAAATAAAAACACATACTGATTGATACAGATTTAGCAAGTACCGTATACTTGTCTTTATGTATTGTACAAGAACAAGATTGTTTTTTTGGCATAAACTTCAAATAAATCATTTTCTTTATCATCTCCTCATCCTTCTTCGCTTTTAAGTACCTGAGCCACAAATCGAATTTTGGCCTCCCTAAAATCACTCCATATATATATAAAAACTCTGAAGAAAACAATATTTTTCTTATTTTCATATCATCACAAAAAAAGACAAAAACCAACAACTGATATCATTTCATTCAAATTACAAGTTGTTGGTTGTTGTGTGAACTATTAACTTTTTTCTAACTTTTTAATTAAAGTACAAAAGGAAAACTGAATCGTTTATGACAGAAGAGAAGAGAAAACAAACTATAAAAAAAAATTTTTTTAAAAAATGAATATTATTGAGGAAAAAAAAAAAAATTCCCATTGTCAAGTCCAAATTCATTTTCTTTTAGTTTTCTTTAATGTTATTTCTAATAAATAACATCCAAAATAAAATTATTCAGGACCTAGAAAAATCAAAGATTTATTTTTTTACTTTTAATCTTATTATTTTAAAAAATAGTTGGTAACTTAAAGTTTGAAAGACTTTCCAAGGTTTCTGATTTAAAATTTTTCAAATTATTTCTGAGTAAAATTAAAATAGTTTTTTTTTAAACAATCAAATTTCAAAATAGCCAACAAAACAAATGGATTATAAAAATAAAAAAGAAGGCAAACATTTAACACTTAACAACAGTCTTATCTTTAAGTAGTAAGTACTTTTATTAATAAAAAATAACTTACTATTTTCTAAGTTATTTTTATTTTATTCAATATTATAAACAATTGAAAATCGAAATCATTATTCAACAATTTCTCTTCTTTTCGTAATCAAAATTACATAAATTTTGTTTTTTTAACAATATTTTTTCTTCATAACTAAGAAAAAGTAACTAAAAATAATAAACTTTAAAAAACTCTCTAAAAAGTCATCTTAAAAATCTTTCAACTCTAACATAAAAAACTTTTTTTTTAAAGTTTTTAGTTGTAAAACAAAGTTAAAGAACATAACAAGCAGCAAATGTGGAAAAAAAAGTAAAATAATAAAAATTATTTTGGTCGACAAAGAAAAAAGTTTGAGAAAAATTATCGACAAAAATTGTCTTTTTTCTTTCTCGATGACAAAAAAAACAAACAAACCCAAAAAACTTTAAAACTACAGTTAATGGGGCATAATAGGCAGTTAATTTGGAAATACGAATTGCTTATCTCGCGGGATTTTTTTTTTTTTACTGGTTTACAATTATTTCCTAACCGGGAAAAGTAAAAATGCAAATAAACCATTTTTTAATTAGTTTGAAAACGTTATCTATCACCAATTATTCAATTTTAAATAATTTTCGCGGCTATGAATATTGATTTGATAGCAATGAATACTCGTTCGATGCTCACTGGATATTCTTTAATTATTAATTGGATTACCATCAAACTTGATTATATTATTTAATTTTGGCCATGTTGCTTTTAAGAATTTTTCTCATTAAATAATTTAAAAAAAGTATATTTGAGTTCTTTAAAGTAAAGTTTTACTTTTTAGCTCAATTCTTTTAGGTCACTTTTAAATTTTTACTTTCATTTCAAAGCTCATCTTAATGAAAATATTGTTTTTGCTTTGTTTTTCTTTATGACTGGAACAAAATCAAGAAAAAAAAAGTAGACGAATCATTTTTAAGTTCATTTTAACAACAAAATGTTGTTTACAAAGCATTAAAAAACTGTGCTTGCTTTCAAAGTTCAAACAATATGGAATTTATTTTAAAGATTATATTTTGGAATTTGGATGAAATCTGAAATTAAAAAAAAACAACAACAATCTACTAAATTATTAGTTACTACTTTTAACGTATAGGTTTGTTTGACAAATATGAATTTACTCACTTTTAAATTGAAAAGTCAACAGACTACTTACTTTATTCCTGTTAGTGTCACAGTTGCAATAAATTTTATTTTGTCGAATAAAAGTAAAACAGATAATGAATGGTATACTATAGGTGTGTAGTGTACAATACACTGTTATGGAATTTAAGAAGTTCTAGCTGACTATTACTATGAGGACTACAACTAGTAAATGTGGGTAACGAGTTCCGTCCTCACTGGGTGAACCACACTTGTTAACACTAAGTATATAGTAAATAAACAACTATTATTTATATGAGCAAGAAGGGTATGGAATGATTATTGGTGGGGTAAAGTTGCCCCAGTTCCTAAAACATGGCCACATCGTGTTGAATGGGTAAAGCTGATTCAGTGTCTGTAAATGTACAATATTATGTGAGATACTAAGTAAAAATATGTTAACAAATGTGACCAACTTACTTCAGGTTGTAAATAATCCCCTGCCAACCTCCACACATTGAGTCCAAAATGCAAGGGACACATCGTGGAGATTGCAGATTTTACAAAAAATAAAAAAAAGACTTCGTCGCCCATTGTTTATAATTTGTAGCAACTTTCTTCCTGTTTTTGAATCAGTGATTTTTTTCTCTTTAAAAAGGGTGTTGGACTGACATGAAAAAAAAAACTTAATAAGAATTGCTATTTTCTTTTTGCATTCGAGAGTCCGATGCAAACACGGAAGTAACCCTTTTTTTAAGTTATATTCAAATTCCAAAATAATGTTGTAGTCACTAGTGTCGTGGTTCAAGGGTTGATGACTTGGACACTTTGTATCTCCAAAGGCAAAATATGTGAACAAAACTTTCCTGAGGCGATTTATCCGTTTTAAAAGAAATGTATAAAAATAAAATGATGCTAATAAAATTATATCTAGTTTTAGAAACATTTTCTAGCCAGTTATTTCAGTCCGTATTTGTGTCAAAATTGGTCTGTAGTTCAGAATTATACACGAAAAGGCCAGGCATCAGGTATTGTAAGGGTTTTTCCTTTTTTTAAGCATAAAGAAAAAAATAAGATTCTCTCGTAAAGATAAATTTTTGTTATATTTTAATATGGAGAGAAAGAGATGCTTAATTTGAATTTGATGATTGTAAAAGAAGACCAGTTATATAGCCAAAAAAAGTAATTATTTTGTGTGTGTGTGTTAACTCAAAAAAAGAAAAAAGTCTACTTACCCAAATGACATCGGATTCTAATATTGGTGGAACCATAATGTTCGGCAATGTCGGTTCCTGGATAAAGTACTGAGAAATAAACATTTCCAAAGACATTTTCGGTCATCAAATTTGGTAAAGTACTAAGAATATTAATAGTTTTTGGACAATATTTGGCATTCTCTTCTAACCATTGTCCTTGATTCTGTAGATGAAACAAACTCCATTGACCCTGAGACGTCGCATTGGTCTTCCACTGACCACGGACCTCGCCACTAATATTCCATATCTGATGAAACTCCTCGGAAATAACTCCGAAGTTTTTGTGTAAGATTTCTATGTCCTCGTTCAGGGAATCTGTATTTTTTATGGAAGACGTAATTGGGTTAGATAAATTCTTATTTATCCTAGTAAATTGTTCCATTCCTTGATCGGCTTTTCCGTTTGAATGTCTGTGATGGCCAGGTGAATTACTGACCCACCACGGACTCGAGGGTAAATTGTCCATTTGGAACACAACAGGATTTCGCAAATGTTTTTTTTTATCATCTTCTGTGATTATTTGACTATCAGGCACTGAGGTATAATGAAATCGGGTGCTGAGACTGTCTTGTAATCTACAAAGACCCGTATTGCCACATTCCAAGATGTACAAGGTAAGTCGGCGCCTGGCTTCTCTCAACACAAACAACTTGCGATTACAACGAATACATTCCAACGACGAACACATATCGGCTTCTTTCTTCTTCTTTTCTTTTTCGCTTCTCTTCTGTAAAAGTTGGAAGACAATATAAGTAATCGCAATTAGTGTCATTAATGCAAGTCCACCCCCCGTCAAATCGATTAGAAATTCCATAATCCTTTTGTTGTTTATATTGTAATAATCCATAAGTAATTTCAACATCTTTACAGTTTTAGTTACACTTTACTTACAAGTTACAAAAAAGGCTAAGAGTTAAACCAAGTGCTTGCATCAATTCAAACTAAATTTCTTTTAGTTTTAACAACTTAATCAGCTGTGTTGTGTTTCACCGGAATATTTTCCTGATAAATAAAAAGGAAGAAGAAAAAGAAAACATCTTCCTCCTCTTATAAAATTGCACTTTTCATTGATCGAATTTTGTTTATCAGCTGTCGCAACCTATCATCGGAACTGTAATGAAGTTGTATTCTTCTTATTGAGCGCCATTCTGACTACTATACTGCAGCAACCACGGATTTCATCTCTTTTTCGCTTTGGCCTGGACACGATCGCTTCAAGATTGAATTCTTTGTTAGAAAAAGATTCGTATGCATAAACTGTTGTGTTAAACTTTGAAAATTAACTGGGTCGTAATTCATTCCTTCCACCGTCGACTTTGTTTTAAGGATCAATAAAGAAAGAAAAAGCGATTTTTAGTGAACCATGAAATAATGTGGCCGCTTCTTTCTCCCTGCTTGACAGAGTCAGCTCCGCACATTCGACATTATTGATCGTTTAAAATATCAAACAAACAATAAAGTGTAGTAATAATCGATAGGCGAAAAGTTTTTATTGATTAAAAATAGAAAATACTTTTTTTTATATAATTGAAAAGAATAATCGATAAAATAATTAATTGTGTGAAGAAATTCTAACAAATAAATGTATCATCATCTTCCCTGAACTCTCAGCCTGGTTGCTATTGGTAACAAACAAATAAACTTTTGAATAACAACAATGTGAAACTGAATTAACATAGTTTTTAAAGTTGTTTTTTTTTATGATTTATATTTCCAAATATTAAACTAAAGAATATATGACTAAAAGATTAATGACTGAACTTGCAAAACAGGTCATTTTTACAAACGTTACATTATTAAAAAAAATATTTTTAAATTCTTTATTTTTTTGTTTATATACATTAATTTTTAAGTAAAAATGCTCTTTTTTTTTTTCAAATAAACAGTATTATTAATTACATTTACCAGCCTGCCAACAAGAATCGAACCTGTGTCCTAGGCTACGGAACCGTCAACTGATCTGACGTGCTATGCTATTTAGCCACAAAGAAGCGTCTGGTTACCAAAGTCCAAATTACTTTTTTAAACGTAAAGTTTAAATATTTTTAAGTTTAATTTTTTGATGATAATTAAATTATCAACAAACATTTCTTTCGTCTTTGTTTTGTTTTATACAAAGTTACCAGCGCTTTCTCTACTCAAATCAAAATGAGAACATTACAGAAAAACAAAACAATACTTTATTGTTTAACAAATTAACAATTAAATGTTTTATTTTGTGCTTTTTTCAGTGTTTTAGAATTTGATTCAAACAAAAAATGCAAAAACAGTGTTTACTGTTTACTTTCACTGTTCTTTGTTATAAAAAAATGATCAAATTTAAAGTTTTTCGAAGATTAAAAAAATTTAAAATCAAGGACTTAGACTAGAGTAGACAAAGCAAAAACGAAGCCTGTTCATAAAATAATTGTTAATTAAGTTAATTATGTAAAAAAAAAATTGCTGACCCAGATCCTAGAGAGAAAGATAGCTTTTCTTTTTTCCTCGCTTGTTCTTTCAATCCATAAATCTAGGTTACGAATTAGAATTTTTTAAAGAAATGAACAGTGAAAAAGTGATTTGTAACTTCTTTGAAACTGAAGTTACAAATCAGTTTTTTTTCCCATTATTATTTTTTGTTTGTGACTACGACGTCCAACCCGGTACATAAAGTCTTTTTTTTAAAACTAACTTACATTAAAAAAAAAAAAAAAACTTTTTAAAATAAAGCTTTTTTACAACCACAAAAGAAAACATACGCACACAACACACGCATTCTTTTTTAAAACATTTTTTTTGCATTAATAAATTAAAATAATTCATTTGACGTACAAATTAAAAAGTAAAAATAAATAACGGATAACTCTTCATATGGTTAAAAAAACTAATAACAGCATTAAACCAGGAACAAAAAATAAAAGAAGCAAGAGAAAGAAAGATATACTTTTTCATTTTTTTTCTCTTCGTTAAAGTTACACCTCACTACAGAGAAAGCGCATTATTATTTCATACCAAATGAAATAATACAAGTGTTTTTAGGGTCACTTGGAAGGGTCAGTTGGGTTCTTTTTTTTTTTCTCCTCCAAACGATTAAATTAAAAGAAAATAATCTTTTTTTTAATTATTTCATCCCAGGCAAGGCAATAAAGCCATTAAGACACAAGGGGGGGGATTACTGATTGTGAAAGATTAAAGAATATGAGAAACAAAAACATTACTAACTTAAGAAAAAAGAATAATAAAAGAAGAATTGTGAAGACAAAAGATAAATGCAATTGACATTGCATTTAAATTTTTGAACTTCAAACTTAACTGGGAAGCAAGAAGCCGAAAGAAAGTTCCACAAGCGAGAAGTGCGAGAGAAGAAAGTAAGAAACTGTTAGAGAGCTTACGCTTAGGCTTACATCTAGCCCTTCTTTTTTTTTACTACACTTTTTTTTAGTTAGTACACTTTGATGAGACCTTAAGGCTTATTGCCAATCGAGTACTGCGCTTAACAAATTCATAGATACCAAAGAGGAGAGTTCATCAGAACAGAATTAAAAATTAATGCCATTAAAGGGTGATAAGAATTTTGCTAAAAATGTCGAAGAATGACGCTCTAAAAATAAAATTGAGCGAAAAAAAAGTTCAAACAGTCAAACTTAAATTTGAATCGATTAGAATCGTTAGGTAGAATTTTATTTTTGGAAATATCGAATAATTTTTATTAAAATATTTATATTCGATATATATTTTTTTATTCACAAAGTCGTCGGTTGACCTGGACCATATTGTTAGATTCGGGATACCATTTTTCATTGTGTGGTAATTCATGATTAAATATCAACAAAATGAGTACATTTACTTACTTAAAATTACAAAAAAAAAACATAACCGCAGCCCCTAAAAATCATATTTTCCGCAAATGAATTCGTATAAGTAGTATTATTATAAATTTTATAATAATACTACTTATACGAATTCATACGAATTTCAGACCTAATGTGAAAATATTAATCAATCACTTTTTAAGTTTTTAAAAACTTAAAAAAAGTGATTAATATTTTATTTTCACATTAGGTCTGAAATTTACATTTTAATTTCGTGCATTTTTTTTCAAAGGTTGTATTAAAAATTTTAAAAAAAGTATGTTGTGGTTTGAGTTTGTGACATTTATTACCTATTTATTTTGGAAGCTGTATTTTTTATTGTCTATTTATCCACGATTTTTATTTTTATTTTTAAGGATTATTTAATTGATGTCTTTTCTGATATTTTCCCAAATATAAATACAAAAAAAAAAAAAAACTCTCTACATTTTAAAATTATTTCTCGGTGTTTAATTTAAAAAAAAAAAAAACTATTTCTATTTTGTTGCAAAAGAAACATACAAAACAGTTTAAAAGAAAAAATTTAATTAATTGTAAAGCATTCATTTAGCATTATTCACAGATGAGAATGTAACCATTTCTTTTCTTTCTTTTTCGTAACTTCCGGTAGAGTTAATTTAAATTATTAAGAAAAAAAATGAAATATTTCAGTATCAAATTTGTCAGTAAAAGATATCAATATTTTTTTAAATTCCCCATATTCATTTTTTTTTTTTTTTTTTTTTTTGTTATTTATAAAAAAAATGTATTAATAGTGTAAAAAATACAATCAACTGTCATCGCTACCGTGGTTACCATTGGCAACTATGAAAGCGTCATTTTGCTATGTTACTTGACTGTGATGATACATGAATAACAATATCATTTTCGGGTTTTATTCCGTAAATATATCAAAAAAATGTAAAAGTAACCATTATGTATATATTTGTTTTATTATTTATTAATCTAAAGTCCAATTTTTAAAAACTTTTATTTTAATGACCGGTTAAAAAAAATGGACGACTTGAGGATTGAATGGATCAGGGATCGTGTCTATGAAGCCCTCGATTTCAACCAGGCGAATGTTTTTAATGAATTCTTGGAGAGAGATGAACAGGCAGCCGAAAGCCAGTTGGCCCAATTCTTGAATGAAGACCCTCACGAAAGCAAAACTTCGCTTATATTCTATAAAGTTATAAAAGAAGAAGATAAGGAGGTTGAAGTTGAAGTTGGTGAGCTGTCATTTGTTTTTCTCTTTTCTTTTCTTCTTCCCTTTTTCTTTATTTCTCTTTTGTTATTTCACTTTTCTTCTCTTTCTTTATTTCGCTTCTCTTTCTTTATTTCTCTTTTCTTCTCTTTCTTTATTTCTCTTTTCTTCTCTTTCTTTATATCTCTTTTCTTCTCTTCTCTTTTTATTTCATTTTTCTTCTCTTCTGTCCTTTCTTTATTTCTCTTCCTTTATATCTCTTTTCTTCTCTTCTTCCCTTTTTATTTCTCTTTTCTTCTCTTCTTCCCTTCTTTTATTTCTCTTTTCTCCTCTTCTTCCCTTTTATTTCCTCCCTTTTCGTGCTTTTTAAAATATTAATTTTTAAAATAAATTTATTCTTTTAATTTATTGTTTCTCTTCGTTTGAAGTTTTTAAAGTTTTAAATTCCTGTACACTAGTGCATAGATTTGTTTTTCTCTTTGGTTTGGTGGGTTACCAAACTTAAATGACTTGGAGCTCCATTTTTTACAGCCAGACCTGTCAGCAGACCTATCTTACTAAAAAAAAAACTTACACTGTTGATTTCAGTTATTTTGAAATCACTGATGAAGAAAAGCAAAACTTTGCAATTTGGTAAGAAGACGGTTAAAAATGCTAATTAATAACCCTTCCCCTACAAACAAGGAAACATTTTCGGCATTTATTGACCTCATGCAGCCAGTATGACTGTTTTTGGTTTTTTAGTTCTTTTGGTAAAAGAATTGGTGGACTGGAAGGTGACCAGAGATTAAAAAAATTATAGATTTTGGTTTGTTCGTGTCGAAAAAAATCATAGAGAAGAAAAGAATTTAAATATTTTCATTTAAAATAAGCTATTTTAATAAGTAATGTTTTTATTTATAATTTTTTATTTATTTTACAATGTTTGTAATTGTAATCAAGTAAGTTAAGTACACTAAAAAAGTAAAAAAAAAAAGTTGACGATGAAATGAACTTGCTAGTTTCTGTTTTAATTTAAAAACAAAGTTTTTTAAAACTCGTTCAATAACTTTCAAGTTTGAATAAATTTTAGAATATTACTTATTTTATAAAAAATAGATGTTTTTTTAATAGAAATATTTTTGTTCTCTAAGAAATTTTACACTTTTCACAATATTTACATTTTTGATTTTTAAACCATTTTTTTCTTTGAGACGTTTTTCTTTTTTTAGCTATAGCCTATAACTGATTTTATTTTAGAAATGCATTCAAACTTATGAGTGAGTATATAATGCTTTATAAGGTTTAATAAAGTATAAAGAAATTTTTATAATTTTAAACTTTTTAAAACCTTATCACAACGGCACCACAAAAAAATATGAATGCGAAAAATTGCTGCTCCTTTTTTTTTTTTTTTTTTTTTTTTTTTTTTAAAAAATTGCAAACAATCGGAATTTTGGCAATTATCCGATTTAAACGAAATTTTCATTACTTACCCCTTTCTTTACTGAATGAATTGTATCCACTGAATATGTCATTTTATTTATTAGAAAACTAACATTTTCAATAAACAACACCCCCTTCTTACTTCTTGTTACTTGGCTTCTGACAGTATGAGGTACCCACTTGCTCAACTTCCCTATATGGTGTAGGTGAAGTGTTCGCCAAACTCACCACAAGTTTGGCTGTTGTCTTCCTCTATGGCTGCTTTCAGGGACTCATCATCCAGGACCTGTGGCTAGCCACTGTGGGGTTCATCACAAAGGGACATATCTCCTGTTTTGAACTTCTGGAGCCAATACATTATCTCCAAGTCCACCTTAAAGCCATAAAACAGACAACCTCAAATGAGGTGTTTTGACAACGCCATCTTGAGCTATGACTGCTGTGTGTGCACAATACACCTGCATTGGTCAAGCAAGAGCAATGCTCCCACCCATCCCATGATGCACTCATTTGTGTCTCAGTGATCACTCCTTTCTACACAATGTAAAAACCGGCAAGGACTTTTTTGGTTACCTTATGATATAAAAAAAAATAAAATTATTCATTCTACCAAGTTTCATTCATTTTCTTATATTCTTTCATGCTCAGTAAACCCTTGCATCTTAGTGGCTTTATTGCCTTGCTTGGGGTGTAATGATTAAAAACAAACTGTAAAATATTATATCTGTATTTTATTTCAGAAATTGAAATTCCTGATTTAACAAATGAAGAAGGGGGCTCTGAAGGTGAAAGTGACCTTGAAGGGCAGACACTTCCTGTGATGTTATCCAATGGACATACAAATGGGGATGCAGATCATGTCAAAAATGGTAACTGAACATTTTATCTTAAAATTTCACCAAAGCACTGAAGTTGTTTCATAGACATATTTATCCAGGCACATTCCAAAGCTTTCTAGAACAGAATCATGTTTCATGGGTGTGGCTTCAGGGAACTTATTGAGGTCTTCAACATATCCTGTACTCAATGGGGCTTAAATCTGGTGGGTACAGAGGATACTGGGCTACCTAGAAATCGCCTAGCTGTTCTCAAAACATTACTGGGTGTGGGTTGCATTATCTTGCTGAAACAAATCTTCACCCCCAGGAAATGTAGATAGCATTGTGATGTAGTTAGTCTACAACATGATCCATGTATATCACACTGAGCAGACAGTGAAGTCATCTCATCCTTACTCGTATGGCATCATTCTGGAAGTGTCTTCTCACAAAAATTGACTTTCCCAGACATCATAGCTGAGGACTCAGTGTTGGACATTGGGGATCTGGGGACAGCAATACAAGACTGAGCAGTGTGGAAAGGGATTGTCAATGGAGTTCCGACCAACTATAGGGAGATTGAAGGATGATGATGATGTCACACCTGTCAAGAAATATTCCAGTTCCACTCATGGTTCTTGTGAACTCTAAGAGAATATAGTCCATGACATTATGGAGCCACCGCCATCACCAGCTTTCAATGACACAGACTGGTCCATGGCTTTATGCAGTCTCTTCCATACATGAACTTGACTATTTACCTCCAGAGAGTGACTCGTCTGACAAAGACAGTACCAGTTTTTAAAGTCCAACAATGATGTTCTATGCTCAGGTGAGTTGCAATAATAGTTCATTTGTTGGTTGATGACAACAAAACTTCATGGAATGCAGTTGTTCACTGATGGATTGAGTAGTACCAGCATTGAAGTGTGATATGATTTTAATGCAATGTTCTCTTTTTGGTTGGATGGTTACCATCTTTGTTGATCATTGGCAAGTCCCATTTTTGCATTATCTGTGCGCCCCCCTCCATTCTTATCTGCTACTGATGTATGTCTGGAATTTGTATATACCAGGTATATATTTGTACTCGTAACCTGCGAAAAACTAAGAGCAGTTGACACCTCAGAGATAACAATCATTCCATAGTCCAGTGGTTCCCAAACAGTGTGGCACACCTCATAGGTGTGGTGGAAGAGGGTAGCAGGTGAGGCAGAATAATTGAAAGACAATCAAAGATTTAGAAACAGTTTTAAAAAATTCATATGCCAAAAATAAATATGATTTCAAAATTCAAAGTATTATTAGGGATTACTTGTAATTGTATGCATGAGTCTCAGTATAAATAGTTATAAATTGACCGATTTTATCATTGTGATATTTTTGGATTATACCAAGTATTAAGAATATAGTAACTAGTGTTCACAAATTGGAGGAGAGAGTTATCAATGATAATGTTCTGATTTCGAATCTGCAGTTTTCTCCTTTTAACCCTCCCTCTGTTTTTTATTTTTAAATGTACTTTTTATCACATAAAATTTGGTGAGGCATGAGCAAATTTTCATTCCAAAAAAGTGGACCAGAGAAAAAAATGTTTTGGATCTACTTCCATAGTCATACAGTGTTAAACCCTGTGTCCCATAACTGACACAGCTACACTAACTCTTTACCTGTTATGTTATATATTCATCATTTGTCTGAATGAACCTATTCAAGTTGAGGGGTGATGTGGGGATGAAACTGCTGGCACTAATTTCTTTGCATTTCAGTTTATTTTTCTGTTGAGCCTGGCTGATTATAAAGAAACAAATACAAAAGATTTTGTTTTCAGTGACACATCTAAAAATGAAAATACTTACATAGATGACAATTTGTTGGTAATATTCTAAATATAACTTTTTTATTTTAGAAAAAATCTCTTGGGTATTTTCAGGTGCAGGTTATGAATCTGAAACGTGTCTGTATTTTTATATTTTATTGTAAATTTTGTTGAATGAGCAATTGAAGAGTAAAGTTTAAATTACGAGTTTGTTATATTTCACTTACTGTGCAAATACTCTTGGGAAAAATAGGAAACTATCTCTTCTCTCCCCAGCTATGGGTTAAATAGTAGAACTCGCATCTGGGAAAAAACACTGATATCTCCAAGAAATTGCTAATGCAATTTTTTCTCCCAAAAAGTATTATTCTTACAATACAAAAACTGTTTCACCTTTAAATAATCCCCAAATGCTTGATAAGTCATAAAAAAGAATTCATTAACCTTCATAAAGATTATTGCAATAAATTTTAATATAGCAATTAAAAACAAAATCACTTGTAAAATTTAATAAAAACAGAAAGAAGTTTTGTTTGTTTTTTAATTTTTATTTCTTTACTTATCAGTCCATTTACTTATTGGTCCATTCTTATATATTTCTACATTTTTGTGTGTCTGTCCCTTTTTTATTTCCAATGGGATTTGATCAACAACAATGATCATCTTTATCTTTCATGTGATGACTGTTAGAATAAGTATGGGATAAAATATAGTAAGGACAATACATTCCTAAATAAGTTAATATATTATTATATATCTTTTATATAATTCATACTATAGTATATTATTATATATCTTTTAATCTTGAAACTATACTAATCAGATTATATTGTTGTTCTGTATTAGCTTGTTATAGAGTTTTGTATTTCAAATGTTTCTTATGGCCATATCATGTTGAAATACCAATTCTTGAAGTTAAGCAATGTTAATTCTGGTCAGTACCTAGATGGGTGACCACTTAAGAATACCAGGTATTGTAAACTTGGATGTGCAGGTGGTGTAATGGATAACAGCTCAGAATTGGAAATTGGGTTTGTTATATTCACATGTTCAAATGCTCTTGGGAAAAGTATGAATCTACCTTGTCTCCCCCTAGCTATGAGTTAAATAGTAGGACTTGTACCAGAAAATCATTATCTACCAAAAAATTAATAAAATCCCAAAATATGTTTCAGCTTTAAATAACCTTATAAAAACAATCAATCATTCAAAAAAAACAGTCAATCATTCTAATGTTCAATAGATAATTATGGAGTTAAAATTGAACTTGTATTATGATGAACAGTTGAGAAAACATTTCATCTCTTCCAGCTGCTCGGTGATTTTCAAATAAATGAATGTTTGACATTTTCCTTGAGGACTGTTCACTGATATTTTAGAAGCTGATATCAACTGCTTAATTTGAGAAATTGAAAATACACATCAGTTGTGCATAATTGGCTGAAAGCTACTTTCTGGCTGAGCCCTCTCTCACCCAAAAATGATCTTTGAAGATCTTAGAGCAAAAGTTAAGAGCCATGGTTAAATGCAAAATAAATAACAGAACTGCCCAACAAACAGAATTAACAAAGTTTGCAATAAGCAATAAAAAGAAAAGAAAAGGGTAAAAATAATATCAAGGAGGCAAATAATACATGCAAGGCAAATGAACAGTAATAAGACAAAAAGTTCACAAACTAAGAATTGGGGTTGAGACACAAAAGCAAGTGCAGACAAGCTAACTTCATGACAAGACAGACTGGGACTGAGTTAAATGAAATCAAGAACCTGCCTATTTTATTGGTTAGGAAGAAATCCCAGCATGCATTTGTGTGCTTCTGCCTATAAATTGGAGAGGGATGAGTGTTTTTGCAATCATTTCTATTGTGATTGTGTGATTTAGTGGAGGGGGATTTGATGGACCACCTTTGTAGCTGGCTTGGCTTGTCAGCATCAGTTATGCTGTTTCTGGTCTTGGGCACCCTGAGTTTTTGCTTACCTGGCAGTTGATTCATAACATGCTACCTCTCAATGACATAGCCTTCAGATGTGGCTTGGCAGATTTGCCTGACTGTCATCAGTGTGACCTTGGTTTAGATGGTTTCTGCCATTGTCCTCAGGTGGGTCCTTTCTGAGACTATGTCAGCGAGTTGATGGCTCATATTGCTCCTGATCAGCTTGTATCCATTAATCTTGTGTACACCTGTGACAATGTGTCACCCCTGTTCTCCAGAGTGAAATGGATGGTATTTCATATGTTGCTACCAAATGGCAAAAATGGTGGTATGGATATCACAAATGGAGGGAATCTTGCAATATGAGCATTATTCTCATCAGGATCTGGTTGGATTCTTTGGGCATCAGCTCAGGATGAAGATCAGATCTGACAGAAAGCATTTGACATCAACAGATTTCAGCATAAGGTGGGTATCTGTGGAGACCCTGGTTCATGTGAATGAGGCTAGTCTTGATTTTCTCTTTTAAGTCTCCTTGAGCACAACGGGGTAGATTTCCTGGTTAAGTTAGGCTGTTTTATGTTTTCCTAGTTAATGTGAATAAATGTTGTTCCTGGCCTGTTCCTGGCACTATGTCGAGATTCCCAACCTCTCCAGTTTGTTTTTGCCCCCTTTTTACATCTCAGCTGGGTCGGACCTTGTTTTTTCCCCCTCAACTGTTTAATTTTCTCCTCCCCACTCTATTAGTGAGTGTGCTGCATGATTCTGTTGAATAGCAGAATACAGTGGCCACTCTCATTATTTTGAGAGGTGTATGGGTCTTACTAGCATCTGTTTTGTTTTAGTTTAAATATTTTGTTTCATTCTTTAGTTTCTTTTTTGGTTCATTCCCTCCCCCATCATTGCAGACATCATAAAAATTTTCATAGATTTTTATTTAAAAAAAAAGTAACAAAAAAACATTTTGAGCATTTATTGAATTTTTGTCATGAAGTGTTTTGTAGGTCCCTGGTGTATATGTGGTATTGTGGTATATGCTGGATTGGGAGGAGATGGACAAGTTCTTATGGTGAATGAGCATATTGTATTGAATGAATGGGGCATGATTGTCATTAACTAAGACTAGGATAGTCAGTGAAGACCAGCCTTTTTCTCACTTCCCCTTTGGCCTTGTGCCACAATTCTGTATTAAAAATGCAAAATAAATATAAATTTCTATTGTAATTGAAACCAACATAACCAAAATTTATTTTGAATGAATTTAATAAAAACTGAAACTTTAAGTATTCTTCACCAGATGTCATATTTTGTTGAGGAAAACTGGAAAATAGATGAGTTAAAATATTATGAATAGAGGACAATTGTAATATTTCCTTTCTTTATCAACTGATTGCAATATTTCATATCAAAATAGTTTCACTGGTGTTACTGTAATCGTCTTAATCAATGAAAATAGTTACTAATGTGTTATAGATTAAACAAAAGACAAATGCCTTGGTAAGTGGAATCTAAGTCGAAATGACAAAATAACAAAGATGTTTTATAACCAGGATCTATGAAACTATTTCTATTTTTTTAGGAACAACAAATTACTGAGGATAGATGATACAGACTAAATTCTTCAAAAATGAATGGTTAGAAAATTTATTTGCTTTTCTCATAAAGGAAAATGTGCAAGTTTTACACGAGGATTGATTTGTCTTGATTGTCCTTAATCAGTGAAAAATTAGCAATTTTAGTAATAATTTATGGGATTTTATAGATTTCATTAATACTTCTATAAAATGTTTACTATGTTACTGATAATAGGCCTGCTAATTTTTAAAAAGATAATTTTTTTGAAATCCCCAAAAACTTATAATAAACCTTTAATCTGTCTTCTCTTATATTTTAAATATTTTCTTTTAATTACTGATATTTTAAAATTAACTGTAGCAGAGAAAATGACTAAATTTAGGTGATTTGATTTTTTTTTTTCTTTTTAAAGGATTAAAAAATAAATCAAGACCCAATTATGAATGGAAATAATATGATGATGACAGAAGTGAAAATAACGTTTTTGGTCATTTTATAAAAATTGAAGACATCTGTAGAATTAATCTTTCATTCTTTGTCTTTATGAATAGGCCAAAAAAGTGAAGAAAAAAAGAATTTATTTGCTTTTCTCATAAAGGAAAATGTGCAAGTTTTACACGAGGATTGATTTGTCTTGATTGTCCTTAATCAGTGAAAAATTAGCAATTTTAGTAATAATTTATGGGATTTTATAGATTTCATTAATACTTCTATAAAATGTTTACTATGTTACTGATAATAGGCCTGCTAATTTTAAAAAGATAATTTTTTTGAAATCCCCAAAAACTTATAATAAACCTTTAATCTGTCTTCTCTTATATTTTAAATATTTTCTTTTAATTACTGATATTTTAAAATTAACTGTAGCAGAGAAAATGACTAAATTTAGGTGATTTGATTTTTTTTTTTTCTTTTTAAAGGATTAAAAAATAAATCAAGACCCAATTATGAATGGAAATAATATGATGATGACAGAAGTGAAAATAACGTTTTTGGTCATTTTATAAAAATTGAAGACATCTGTAGAATTAATCTTTCATTCTTTGTCTTTATGAATAGGCCAAAAAAGTGAAGAAAAAAAGAAAGAATCTTCATTAACTGATGGAGAGGAAATAGTGACAGAGGATTCTACAGAATACATCAAACCACAGACGGTAAGTAGAAATAGCTCCTCTGACGCAGGCACACTTTTATTTTATATGATTATGTCTTCTTGCAGATATTGTACAAAGTAAAATGACAACTTCTACCTACCAAGAATCTTTATTCTTTTTCAGCCTGTAGAGTGAGTGGCCATGGCTAAATGTAAAATAAATGATAGAACTGTGCTCAGCAAGCAGAATTGACAAAGTTTACAATAACAAGAAAAAGAAAAGAACAGGGCAAAAAATAATATAAAGCAAGCCAACAATAATATACAAGGCAAAGGAACAGTAATAGGACAAAACAACAGTAAATGGCGAAAAGTTCACAAACTAAGAATTAGAGTTGAGACACGAGCAAATTCAGGTAAATGAACACAACATTCTAACTTTAAGGCAAGTCAAACTGAGACTGAGTCAGATGACATCAACAAGTGGCCTATCTTATTAGCTAGAAAGAAGTCCCAGCATGCATTTGTGTGCTTCTGCCTATAAATTAGGGAGGGGCAAATGATATCTCTTTTGTTATGATCCATGTCAAGATTCCCAAACTTCCCAGTTTGTTTTGTATTCTCTTTTTATCTTGACTAGGCAAGTCTTTGATTTTCCCATTTTCCTAATTTATTTTCTCCTCTCTATGTTAGGCAGAATCAAGACACTCACTCACTATTGACAGTATACAGCGGCCACTCTCATTATTTTCAGGGATGGACAGGTCCTACTAACATATTGTATTTTTAGTTTGAATGTTTTTGTTACATTTTAATTTCATTTTTGGGTTCATTCCTTTCTCCCTCATTTCATATCATTAAATTTTTATATATTTTTTATAAAAAAGATTGAAAAAAAAAAAAGAAGGACATTTCTACATTATAAAATTTTTGTGTCATGGTTGTTTATTTTAGGATTCCTGTGAATATCTGGTATTTTGCTATTATATCGGATGAAATGGTGATGAATGAGTTCTTATGAGCAAATTGTAATGAACGAATGGGTCATAAATCGAATTAGCTAGGTTTAGGATGGTTACAGTGGATCAGCCTCACCCAACTTCCTCTTTGGCCTTGTGCCAAAATTGTTAAACTGTTAATAAATAATCAGTTTAAAAAAAAAAAAAAAAGTTAAGTTGGTTAAAGATTATAGTAAGATTGAAACCAACATGGTCTTTAACCAACTTAACTTTTTTTTATTTCTTGAGTTCCTCACTGCAACCAAGTTTTGCTGCAGTTAACTTCAGGAATACCTCAAAATGTTGACTTACTCTCCTGAATGGTCTAGAAAAAAAATAAACTTAATAGTTTGTTAATTCTCAAATGATGAGATATGGAAACCTTTGTCGATTGCATCTTCATATCTAACCAAGGAAGCCAGTTCATATTGAGTATCGGAAAATATAACTTGGGTTTAGCTGTTTGAAAATCATGAAGAAATCTGAAGTTTTGTTTTTAGGTATTAATAAAAACTTCTCAGCACAATATTTTATGTAATATTATAGACATCTATGAAGTGTCATCATAGTTTACTTAGTTCTTTTTTTCTGACACATATATGCTCTTTAAGAATTGTTTTCAGAAAGTGTTTAGGTGCATATATGACTGAATACCAACTACATATTTGATACTAGGGAATCTGGGGAAAGTGAATTTGGGTACTGAATCAATGAGCCTGATGGCTATAATGCATTAGGTGCAAACATTTGTCTGAAATGGTTTGTGAACTTTTATAAATGTAGATTCTCATCTAAAGTACAAAGAATATTCCAGAAGAAGTTAGAGAAAATATTGAAGAGATAATGTGTGAACTTGCAGAAAAATTGGTTGGCAGTGGAATTGATGGTATTTTTTTTTTTTTTTTTTTTTTTTTGTGTAACATTAAGAACAATAAAAAAATTTGGAGCATTAATTTGAGGAAAAAGACAAAAAAAACTTATGCTTGCTCCTTAATACAAATCAGTTCTTGTGACAAAATATGATTTCAGTTGTTTTGTTGCTAAAACAAATTGTATCTATTTAAAACAAGGAAAATATTCCCACATCTGTTCTTACTTTAATATTATTTGAAAGATTATGCCTATTAGATAAATAATTTCCTCAAAAGGTGGAAGGTGTGATGTTAAAACTAAAAATGAGAAGACTAGATGATGAAAAAACTCTTCAAGATCTGGTCTTAACTGAAATAAAAAATCAACCCAAGCAATTCGATTGATTTTTGACTGTACTTTGGACTTTATACAAAGTCAAATAATAAAATATACTTGTTCGTACTTTCAAAATACATTAAAGTAATCCTGCAACCTGCCCCCCCATGTCCATTTGTGGTTTATACCTATGTGTATATCTACAGTCTGTATTATTTAATATTTTTGATGGTGAAAATTATTTCCTTTTCTTATTGCAGAAGATCATTATCCAGAAAGTAGAGCAAGAATATTTGTTTATGAATTACGAGTATCTTCCTAGTAAATATGCTTCCTACAATTGTATATACTTTCTCCGTACACAAACGGGTGTGGTGCCTATGCCTCAAAATTATGATGAAATGGAAATTCTCCCAGAACATTTTGAGTATGGTTTGCTTAATGGACACACACTTGTTATGCTGGATCAAATCATCAATAATGTAAGTCAATTTATCAATCGATTATTTTAGATCAAAATATTTACATTGATTATTTTCATTGATTTTTAGCATTTGTCAATCAATCACTCAAATTTGATTTCTCAGCTTAAAGGAAACAAAATTGATTTTTATAACTTTTGATATATATATATATATATATATATATATATATATATTTATTATTTTTCTGTCATATGCAAACTGTCATCATTTAATGACAATTTTCACATCAACTGATTTACAGTTCTTTTCATTTTTTTACTTTACCATTCCTAATTAATAGATTCATTCATTATAAAAACAAAAGACACCAAGTATCTAGACCATAATTAATTGCAGACATTCTCTCTCTCTCTTTCCCTATATATATATTGAAGGGATGCTATATTAATGGGTTAAAGTGTTCAATATCAGGGATAGAGCATATGTAAATATAAAGTGGACATTGAAACAGGCCGTTACATGCTTAAATGAAGATTGCATTTCACAGACTATTGCCACTAGGTGTTGAGGTAAATGTCCACTTTATATATAGGAGGCATGATGGAGTAGTGGATAGCAGTTTGGATTGAGGAATCAGAGAGCTGAGTTCGAATTCCAGTCGAATTCATTATGTTCACTTGGGAAAAGCATTAATTCTCTTCTACTCCCTCGAGCTATGGGTAAATAGCAGGACAGACTGGGTTCTATAACCTTGGATGGCAGCTGTTCTAGGAGAAGTGCAACTCTGAATTCAAAACCTGCAAAGGGTTGTTTGGGAACCTTGTGGCACATAGTTCATCAGGTCCCTGTATTTGGCCCTTCAAAAAGTGTGGTTGGTTCTGCACAAAACCTTCACCACTATAATCAAATCATATTTGCTGGTGTCTGGCTGTCAGTTCTTAGAAACTCAGCTGCTTGACTCTCATACATCGAATACGACAGGAGAGTCCAATATATATATATATATATATATATATATATATATATATATATATATATAATAAAGTTTTATGTGAAAAACTGATTGTTCCAAGGAGAGGGGTTAAAATTTTTGTTATGTTTTGGAGAAGCCTCAATAAGTTTAAATAAAGGATTATATGAACACAAGAGAGACAGTTTTTTTTTTAAAAGACAACACATCAAAGGTGGTCACCATAACAAGCTGGACCATAATTTTGACATAAAAATGCTACTCTAATTAAAAGAGAAAATAATTCACTAAGACAAAAATGTTTAGAAACTGCTTTAATAGCTAGTTCATCCACAGTAAACTTGCATCCAGGTTCTTAGGTTTCACCATTCTTGGCAGATGTTCTGTTATCACAATGGCGGATATTTGACAAAGATAATGGAGACAAAAAGAAAAACAATCTAAATGAAATTGCCTAGATTATATACCCAAAACACATATAAAAACAAATTTTTTTTTTCTAAATTGTAAATTCCCAGCATCTCTCATTTGTGTGCATGTGTAGTTGCATCAATGTAAACATAAACTTAGTCCAATGAAGTCCTAAGGAACGAAATGTGTCTCATGAAAACATTTCCCACTTTGTCAGACATCTTTACTACAAAAGTGTTCTTGATATATAAAAATTTATATATTGTTATCCCATACTGTCAACATTGAAAAATGCCCAACAACAAAGAGATATTAAAACTTTTAATATCAGCCAATTCATTTAGAAACCAAAAAAATTTCTTACTGAAATGCATTGAAGAAAAAGTCATCCCATAATGAAGACATAAAATATTAAGAACTTCTCATCACATATTTCCAACCTGTGCATGTGATTTCTTAAAATCATCTCCTGGAAGAAATGGAAAAAACTAATATGTCCCATTATTTCAGGAATAGACTGTACCCCAAGCAAACTGGCTAATCCATAACAAAAATTTTAACCACTCTCCTTGTAACATACCTACATATATTTTGTCAAAATTCATTAAACTGTTCTTGTGCTATATATAGAAATAGATCAATACAAAGTATGCAGTTGTGTGTTTGTTTGTTTTTATAGAAGGAGATAATGTTCCTATGACAATGTAAGCATGAACTGCAATATTCAGTAAAATAAAAAATAAAATACCTTAAAATAGTGTTCCACAATTCCTGATGATAGAAGATTTTCTGAAAAGTGTTCAGCTTTCAATGTCTAGTTCAATGAAATATATTTATACATATGTGTATGTGTTTATACGGGGTTGGGGGGGGTCAGTATTGAAAAGTTTTCAACCTGATCAAGAAGCCCTCCCCAAAAATGTTCATGTTTGGTTATTTGATCTGATTTTAAAAAGCATGCTGAATCTAAAACTATTGAGCACCCCCAAATATGTGTGTGTAAAATAGGATATAGAATCATGACAAAGTTCTTAAGAAATTTGATAAATGAAAAACGTTTCATTGAAAATAGATTTGATTATGCGTTTCACCTTTCATGGCTTCATCAGATCTAAAAAGAAAGAAATGTGTGCATATGTGTAGTTGTGTGTATGCTTAAATAATGAATCATTAGTACTTTTTCCCTAAACTAGCATTTCTTGTGATTGTGTGTGTGTGTGCATGTACTTATTCACACATGCTCTCACACACCCACACGCACACAGATATATGTGAGAGAGAGAGAGATTGACCATTTGTTTGTTCTACGCGAAATTGCTGATCTCAATTCTGACATAAAGAACTTTGAATATTATATTCGCCAAAAATTAATGGAAATAAAATTTGTATTAAATTTCTAAAACAAATGTGCAACTTGTTTGAATTTCTGATTTTTGTGTTTTGTACATCTTTATCCTGAAAGTGTGAAGAATATCAATTCTACATTTGTAAACAAATGGGAAGATTTTGATTTAAAATAAAAAGGAACCTCATGTATAAATCATGATTTCAGGTTGGCTAACCAGGAGAAAAGTCAGTTTGAATTCCTGATCAATGATGAAGATTTGAAAATTGTTGTTGTGGAAAATGATTAAAAATTCTCAGCAAAATTGCATCAAATTTCAAGGAATTAATTAAAAGCATTTAGAAAATCATGTAAGAGTGAGATTGGTAAGAAGAAAAAGAGCACAATAAATGGATTCTACTTGAAGGGGGGAACCAAAATCGGACTTAGGGTAGCTTGCATTAATTCTCTTCGGAGCTCTGAAATTGATGATTTTGTTTGTGTTCTATTAATCCTTGTGATAGAAAATTGATTTTGTATAAGAAGCAGAGATTTGCATAAAGTGGAAGCTGATATGAAACTCATGCAATCGTCTTTGGAAAGTTCATGTTGTTTCAGGGAAAAAGGATTGTTTCAATGCATCTTGGTTACCTTTGAAGTAAGGATAAAGAAAACACAAAGAGTTCAGCTTGAAATTGTGCATTTTAGAATTCAAACAAACAATATCCAATTTGGTGAATAGAAATGATCTTATTTGACTGCAGGAATTTAAGTTGAAAATATTCGTTCACTTTCATGTTTGTATTTTTGTTTTTTGGAACCACTTCCTTCTAGGATTTGAATTACAATAATGTTTTTTACATTCACTTATGCTCAAATACCCTTGGGAAATATATCAATCCATTATATCCCCTCAGCTATGGGTTAAATAGTAGAACTTGTCTCAGGAAAAATCATTGTTATTCTTTAAAAAATTGCTAATGCAATATTCATTTGGAAAAAAAGAATTATTCTTACAATCCAAAATCTGTTTGCAACTTTAAATTTTAAAGTATTAATAAAGTTAAAAATAATATTTTTAACAAATTAAATAACCCACAAAGTGTTGATAAGCAATAAAAACAATCAGTCACTTCCTTCTAAGATCTTCTTTCGTCAAGATCACACTGAAGAAGGCTTCAATGAATTTATTGGTCATTTAAATAATGATTTCTTAAGGAAGTGAATGCTGCTATGAGGAAATACATGCATAAAGGTTAAGAGGAAATATTTTGCTAAAATAAATCATTTTTTTTTTTTTTTTGTGCGTAAGTTTTCAGTTTTCTCAAAATAAATCAGCAATTTCTTGTTGAACAACTGAATTCATATAAAAAAGACGTTAGGTTATTTGAAATAAAGTTATATTTTGGGGGACAAAACCATTTGGATCAAAGTCACTATGAGCCACTTTTAATATGAATTTACTAACAGATTGCGACAGCTATTAGGGAGACATGATTAAATATGCTTTAATGTTTAAAAAAAATTATTCAGTATTATTAATGTTTAGGTAATAAGCATTATAACATAGCACAAATAGCTATATTGTGGAAAAAGGAATTTTTGACAATATACACATTTTTTATGTATTTATGGTTATTTTTGAACTTTTACCAAAAACGACATTCTTGTACATGTAGTTATGGATACATTAATTACTGATTTTTTTAATTAATAACTCTTTGTGCTCAGGTGTTGACATTAATAGTGTTATAGACAAGCGTATGGTTGCAAGAAAGAAATACGACAACAGCAGAAATAGATTTATGTGATTTATTTCAATAGGAACCTGAGGGTTTGGGACAGCTACCTTGTGGTATAGTTCATAAGCTGGCTGCCAATCTGGGTTGATCTCTCATAGTAGTTCTCACTGGTTGGCATGAAACTCCTCCTGCTGACTGCCCAGACTGACCATGACAGATCTCTTCCCTGGCCTCCTGTTGACTGCACTTGTACTTTCCTGTGTGACCCCTTTTATGGCGTTTTTTTTAAGGCTTAACCGGCTCGAAAATTGATGCGAATATAATTAGGAGGGAAGCATTTTTATTGGTCAAGAAATAGGAACACTTTAAAATATTATTTTATTTTTCGACCGGAACTCGTGCGTCAGGCCTATGTGTAAACGACGATAATGGTCATTTTGTGACGGGGCCTTGTCCCGTTCACATCCAGCTCTCACTCTTGAGTATGTTAGTTTATTTGCCTGCAAATCAGCCGAGATGTCTTATTTTATTTTATAACAATAGCTATCTGCTGATGTGTTAAAATTTTGAAATAATGCAATAATAAAAATTTAAATTTCATCTCTCTGATAGATGTCGCAATTTGTAAACAAGGTTTTATATATCAACATGAAGATAAGTATATCTAAAGAACCAATGGATTTTATTTTTTAATCTGATATTATAAAAATAAAGTTTAAAATGAAAAAACAAATATATATAAATGTCTTTTAAGAAATGAGATAAAATTTACTTAGAATATTTTATGTTATCAGATATTGAAAAATTGTATTAGCATTGTATGATGTGTGTTCATCTTTATGTTCTACTTCTCAGGTGTACCTGCCTCGTTTTTCCTTTTCAACTAGCTTACAAGTGACCACTGAATCAAGGAGAGATAGCGAAATACCAGCCACAGAAGAAGAACACACTGAAATTGATGCTGTTGCTCTAGGAATCATGAAAGATGAATTTCTGGTGGCCATGAAGAAGTTCACTTCCAGCATCTCCCGCACAATACACCAGATAGAAGGAGAAGTTCGACTTGAGATGTGTGAAGGATTTGATAAATACGATCTTAATTCTGAATCATCAGAACTTCTCAAGGATAAAGAATTCACAGAACTGTTGACCAGCACTTGTGGGGAGTGGATGATTAAAGTAAAAGAAGCAATGTATAACCAGTTAAAGAAAGAACCACATGGGAAGGGCCCATTAGCAGAGATTGATTTCTGGAGAGAGAGAAATGCCGCTTTGAGTGCATTAGTTGAACAGCTTCACCAGCCTCAGGTGAAACAGCTGTTGGATATGTACCAAACAATTGAAAACATGTATGAAGATATGTTAGGTGACTTGCACAAGTTCCATGTGGAAGCGAAAGATAACGTTCGGTTTCTCTCGACTCTTGAGCGGCACTTTAAGAACATTGCCCATGGGGCTTCATTCCGAATAGTTTCAGATACAATTCCATCTATGATGAATGCCTTGAGAATGGTTTGGATTATTTCACGTCACTACAACAAAGACGAAAGAATGGTTCCATTGATGGAGAGAATTGCATGGGAACTTGCAGAGAGAGTTGTACGAATTGTCAACATCCGCAAATTATTTGAGTAAGACTTTCTTGATTTTCAGCTGGTCTTTTGAGTATTTTGACATTAAACATTTTTATGAGTTCATTTTTTTTTTCTCAAATTTCACATGTGCACTTACAAATACTGACACTAAAC
The DNA here is from genome assembly GCA_963932145.1 of Acanthosepion lycidas. Classification (NCBI taxonomy): domain Eukaryota; kingdom Metazoa; phylum Mollusca; class Cephalopoda; order Sepiida; family Sepiidae; genus Acanthosepion; species Acanthosepion lycidas. The sequence goes on from OZ010603.1 coordinate 9,800,412, forward strand.
ATTTGCCATTAATTATAAAAACTATAGGGTATGTTTTGTAAGGTCTATTATTTGGCAAAATCTATCATTTTGCAAGATGCATGTTTTGTAAGCTCTAGGTTTTGTAGGATTTATGATTTTGTAAGCCCTAGGTTTTGTAGGATTTATGATTTTGTAAGATCTAGGTTTTGTAGGATTTATGATTTTGTAAGCTCTAGGTTTTGTAGGATTTATGATTTTGTAAGCTCTAGGTTTTGTAGGATTTATGATTTTGTAAGATCTAGGTTTTGTAGGATTTATGATTTTGTAAGATCTCCAACTAGTCAAGAGGAGGTAAGGACTTAAAAAATTTTACTAAGTGATCTCTTAATTATTTTAATCTATATTCATAACAATAATTTCCAAATATCTTAAACAAGTTGATTTCTGCACAGTAACAGCTGACGCACATGTTAAGAAATGCAAATTAACATAGAATATATATTATTTCCCAACTGAAGAGAGAATAGAAACTTAGGAAGATAACACTAAATCAGATGGAATGCAATCACTTGAAAATTATAACAATTCCATTCTGCTGATGTAGTTATTGTAATACTTGAAACAAAATTGTTTCAGAATTAGAACATTTAGTTTTATTTAGTTTTCAGCAAGAGAAAATGTGTCCTCAATTTAAAGTCATTAATGTCATGTCATTAGTAGAAAATCTGAGATAATTATTTAAAGGGTTGTTCCATTGTTGATTATATCCTTGAGAAACCAAAAAAAAAATTTGTGATATTTCCTTCTTGGCATTTAATAACAACAGCTATTTTATTACCTGATTAATTAAATCAGTTGCTATGGCGATATTCACTGGTGGAAAATATGTGTTAGAATTTATTCAAGATTATATGTATGGATAATGTATCTGAATTACAGTAAATGATCTTACACACACACACACACACACACACATATATATATATATATATATATTTTAAGACATTTTTATGTTTATACATTCTTTTTATAGATACAAATATTTAAGTAAATGCTCTGTTTATAATAAACAGTATTCGTGGCCAAATCGGAAAAGGCACGTCAAGCTAAATGACGTGTCCGTATAGGTTACAGGTTTGAATCCTGTCGGAGGATGAATATTTTCTGTGAAAATTTCTCGGACATTCAGGCCGGTAAATGTTATTTAATACTGTTTATTATAAACAGAGAATTTACTTAAATATTTGTATCTATAAAAAGAATGTATACTTGAAATATATATACATATATATATATATATTCTTTCAAACAGGTTTGGTTGAATAATATTGACAAGTTCTGTCTATCCAATTTTTTAACTTTAAATTTTTACAAATTTCCAAATTGGTTGTTTTATATATCGGTAAATTTACCAATGTTCATATTTATTAATTTTTTTCCCCCTGAGTACTTTCAAATATTGCTACATTCATTTTCAGGTATTGTGCTTTGTGTATGTTTTGCTTAATTCCAACGTATTCTCATGTTTTCTGGAACCAATTTCAAGTCACTCAAGACGACGCCATTTTAACAGTCAAACTGGATCTTTTATGTAGATTTTAGGTTTTTTTTATACAAACTTCAATATACGATCCCCTATGGAGAAAGATACCAGAGTTCTGGAAGCTGTTGTAATAAAAGAGAAGCAGCCAACATTAAATAAATTATGTTAATTGAATAGACAGAACTTGTTGTTATTTTTCAACCAAACATGTTTGAAAGAATTCTTGTTGCTGAAATATACCTTATTCAACATTTAGCATCATTTATAAATATTTCTTCCTCTTTTACTGTATATGGAATCCCCACAAAATATAGTGTTTTATATATTACTTCTATATATTTGAAATTGCAGTATTCTGGCTCTCCATTTCAGTCAAGATCGATTTAGGTGTTGCCATAGAAGGTTATGACTACAGAACCAAGAAATTCAAATTCAGTTTACATTGGCAGGACTTAGATTTTGCTTTGCAAAAATAGTCACCTAAAGAGTGCTAAAAGTTAATATATATATATATATATATATATATATATATATATATATAAATATTGTTTAAAATATGCTATTTTTGCTAGATAACAGAGTTAGAGCATTTGTTGATATAGACATAGAAATCAACATTGTGTGGTGGCTGTCAGTTTCATGTCTTAAGCAATCTCCAAAACATCTGTTACAACACCTTGGGAGGCTCTATATATAAGCTACTGAGGGGGCCAATTAGAAGTGGAAATTAGCGTTTGCACAGTTTTTTTTTTTTTTTTTTTTTTTCATTCCACCCCAAACAAGATGATAATCCCACTACGATGCAGGGGGTTACAGGGAGTGAAAGAGAATTAGAAGACTTTAGTGAAGAGAAAGGACAATAAAAGAACAGGTTTCAGAAAGACAGAAGATGGCGATAATGCCACTAGGACGCAGGGAGTTACAGAGTGTGAAAGAAAATGAGAAGACTTTAGTGAGGAGAAGTTAGAAGAAAGGACAAAAAAGGAACAGGTTCCAGGAAAACAGAAGGTTGGTGATAATGCCACTAGGACACATGGATTGAAAGAGAATGAGAAGACTAGTGAGGAGAAGTGAGGAAAAAAACAATGAAGAAACAGGGTTTAGAAAAACAGAAGATGACGATTGATGTTTTATGTAAACTTTTGAAGATTTTAGGTGGCAGGTAAGCAAGAAATCAAAAGGGGGTTCTACAGGTGAGAAATGCAAGAAAAGAAATTATTAGAATAGAACAGACAGTTGCATCTAGGTACCAGTCAAAGAACTAAGGAAAAAAACTCATCAGAATGACTGTCATGAAAATATTTGTAGAAAAGACAGAGGGAAGCCATATTAGTGAGAAAACAACTGAAGTTAAGATGTCTGGTTAGAATAAAAATAATTGCTAAAAACGTAATTGTACGTGCATGTGTAAATAGAAAACTTAAAAAATATTTAAGAAAAATGTATTTTTCCTTTATTTTATTAACTCTCTTCTTGACTTATTTTGATTGATTTTATTATCCTCTCATTATGAGTATTTGTCATATTTGTCGTTTCTCAAACAGATTGACTCGAGATGATGTCAAGAAAATAGCAATGGATGCAAAAAATATGCTTAATGTCTGGAAAGATTCTTATTTTGACATCCGAGCAAAAATTGAAGCATCTGGCCGTGATCAGCGTTGGGAGTTTGATCGGAAAAAGTTATTTGAACGTACAGACTATATGGCTATAATATGTCAAGATCTTTTTGATATTACACAGGTAGGTTTGGATTTCTTTGTAAAAAGAACTTATTCACTTGTTACCCTTAAAAGATTTAATGTACTTATGAAAGAATAGCAATACCTATAGATATTGCATGGAGAATCTTTGCAATTTATGCATTTTCATCCTACAGGAGGTAAAAGATTTTAACTTTTAAATCAAGGCTTATCTATTTAAAAAGTTAAACATTTGATTTTTTATTTTTACATTTTCTATGTATATATTTAACCATTAAACATACATTCTTGAATCTTAGTGTCACTAGAATTTTTTTTTGCAACACACTGATGCATATTAAAATCCTCACAGTATTCAGTTTCGTTGAAGTTATCGCTAACATTTTTTGTCGTGACCTATAAACTACGTTTCATTCAATTTTCCAAACCAATCGATGAAATTTGAATAAGATGATTTGTTTGGAAAAATACTCTCTGGGAGTATTTTGTATGTTAAATAATAAAACTTTTTCTCCCCCAGAATTTATGAAAATTTATTATACTAAGCTACACACTCAATAAAACCAACTTTACTTTGTCCCCCTTTACCTGTATGCACTTTTCAAATTTTGGTTTCAATCAGTCAATGTATGGCTATTTTAGAAGGTGTAACAGATAGACAGACAGACTAACAGAAATCACAAAATTTTATATATATATATATATATATATATATATATATATATATATATATATATATATATATATTAAAATGACATTGGTAATTTTTTTTCAATTTACAGAAACCTAATGATAGTAGAATTATTATGCAATAAAGAGTAATGAATGCATTAAAATGATCTTTCATATTAATTGTGCATTTATATATAGAATATATAATGTTTATGGATTTGTTTATAAACTTCTATCTTGTCCTTTTCATTTACTGTCGGCAAAGATTTACAAGGAAATTGGGTGAAATGGTCTTTTGATTAATTTATAAAATGCTATCAGAGAATCATACAAAATTCTCAGTTATACTCTGTCTATTCTATATTGCCAAAATACAGAGGCATCGGGAGTTCTGAACAAATAAAAAATGAGTTGTATAGAAAAAAAGAAACTCTCTCTTTTTGTTTGAATTCAACAAGGATAACATTTTTTATACTTGCAATAACAAAATGTTTGTGCATACAAAAAGTGAATAATGTTCACAGGAAAACTATGTGAGACAGATCAAAAAAATGATCCCATATGAGGCAAAGTTGTTTGAAGTAAGAGTCTGTATATGTGTTCTTTGAAAAGTAAACATCTTAAGAAAAGAGGAGAGTTAATTTAAGGAGATTCATGTCCATAATTTATGCATTGATTATTTAATAAACAACTTGTAAAATGAAAACTCTCTTATTACAGGTTCTAGATGAATTCTATAACATCTTTGGTTCCGAACTGAAAGCTGTTACAGGAGATGCTAAGAAGATTGAGAATGTCATACTCAAAGTGGATGGTTTAGTAAAACCACTAAGTGTGGTAAACATCTCAGTTGTTTCTTTTAAACTATTATATAAACTGGTTTTCAGTGTCTGGAAGTTTTACTGAGATTTGTTCATTTTATTTTAATGAATATTAAGAGATTCAAACAATTTAAGATCATTATTATTGTTTGTTATTAATTGTATAAGGAAATATTTTCTCACCATATTGAGGCTATTTAAGAATTCTTTTTCTATTTGAATCTGTAATTAGTTAATGAACTGTAAAGCCATTAATTTTTATCTGCATGTAATTCTAACAATCTTATTTTAAAAATCATTATTATCATTTTATCAATAATACCCACTCATTAATTAATTCAAAGATATCAGAAGTAATTCATAAAAACTAATTAATATTAGTTAATTAATGTTTAATTAACAAACAAGAGGTTTGTGTTGAATTATAGAAACATTTCAATATTTATTCGTTCATCTTTATAATCTGTAAATATAGAAGTTAACTTGTTTTGCATTTTTTATGAAGAACTTTAAGAAAGAGAAACCTCATGAAAAAAATTGAATAAAAAAAAAGTCACCCTTACAAGAGGCGATAAGCTTTAATTTCAGGATATATTTCAAAATATTGTGGAGATTTAATTTTTCTATGATTTCTTTAAACTTACACAATTTAAAAAAAAAAGAAAGTGAAATTGATTGCTTCTGTTTTTAGACTTATTAACTCTTTGTGGATTATTTGAAGCTGAAACATGTTTTGGACTGTCTCCACACTACTACATAAAATGGTATTAAGAAAAAGGACCATTTCTTTTTCTCATTCATTTTATAAGGAGAGAGTGGAAACAGCTTGGATTCTAAGAGGCAGTGGAAGGAATGACATCACAAGAACGCATGTCACATATTGGCTCAGTGTACCTCCATGGGTGGTATTAGCTGGTTGCTAACCTTGTTGTAGGAGGCATATCAACGCTTCAGAATTCTTGCAGCTCTCTGTTGAATTTGCACCATCTTAGACTTATATCCAAGACACAGACAAAGGCAATCAATCAATGTCAGAATACAATGCCCATGAGGTACTCTGACCAACTGCTGACCATTCTGGCCCTGGTCTTCATAGCACCTCTCCAAAATACAAACTTTGTCATTAATTTTCTTTATAATTGTTATATTCCGTGCTAATACTTGAAAAACTTGGTGGATAAAATAAGTAAAGGCTTATTGTAAAAACCAGTACAATAAGAAATAATGTACCAGTTATGTGCACGATTGTCACAAGTCAATCCAGTAGTGAGTGCTACTATTGGAAGGTCAGTAGTTCTTGCATAAGTCAGCCATACTCAACAGATCCCAGTTAGGCCCTGTAGTTGACTTACTGATACTTATAAGTAGTTACTACCTATAGTGTACTTACTCATGGGGGTGACAGCATATTATTCCATTACATCAATAACGTTTATTGGTTCATTTAGACTAATTTTTGTAGCATTTTTTGTAGCGCTGTTTCCACTGATGTACTCTCTAGGTTTCTTTGTACAACTGTTGTATTTTGAAGCTTCTTCTAAAGGTGCATTCCTCTTTCTCCAAAACACACGTCTGCTGTTTCTACTTCTGAACATTTTGGAACTGCCCTCTTCTGATCTAGATATTAAACCTATGGCCTTCAAGTGAACTATGTGAATTTCACTAGCCCTCCTATTTTGTGGGTCATGTTTTTAGAATCTGAAATTCATCATTTCCTTTATTTTGATTAGTTGCGAACACATGATCTTGATATCTATGCTTGACCTACTGATCATATGATTTGAATAGTGATTAGTTGTTCCCTATTATTTTAACTTTAAAATGAACACACATAACTGATTTTAAAGTTTCTTCTTGTGTTACAGTTTCTCCATATTACTTTATCTTATTTTTAGGTGGTGGTTTGTCTCAACCTGGTTCACTTGGTTACAACTGCTTGAAAAGTTCTTAGTGATGTTCTTGATCAGACAAGAACATTAGTCTGAATTGAGCCAATATACAATTTAAGAAAATTTAAACGAAAAACCAATTCAATTTTTTCTTGACTTTGTCTTTTTCTAAGACAGTCTACTTGATCAATTGCTTCAACTTTTTTTTTAACAATTTCAGGTTAGTTTTGATCCATTCTCACTTGAAAACAAGTTTTCTTGGAAGATTTTGATAGAGAATTTTAATCGTGAAGTGGATTCAATTGAGAAAGAAGCAAAAGGCTTCATTGATAAGTCATTCAAGAATCTGAGATCAGCTGAGGCTGCATTTGATTTGTTGCTCAATTTTCAACATATTCGATCAAGGGAAGCCATTAATCGGCAGATGATGATGAAATTCTCAGAAATTTTGGAACAGTATATGGTTGAGGTAGGGCCATTTTTAACTATTCATCCAATTTCATTTTACTTATCTGAGGTAGAAGTTTGAAAACTTAATATGCCAACTTCTTTTTATTTGTACAATCACCTTATTTATTTGTTTGAAAAATAAGTTTGTTTATTCCTTGATATGCAAGCAAATTTTAGTGACTATGGAACTTAAAGAATTAAATTTGAGTGTAAGTTTGTGAAAAACTAACCAATTATTACCTGGCTACAATAATTATCAATGGGTAGTAAATGTTCTGATAAAATTCTCAAAGTCTCTATATCTTGTGAACTAGTAACTCTCCCTACCAATTCACTGACTATTTTCTGAGCTGTTGGCAGCAGTGGTCATATGAACATCCCTTCTCCTGTTGACTAGGTTTTGGACAGCTATGTCATAAAGACACTTGATATATTGTAAGGGCTGCAGTGGCTAACAGTATAGCATTCATAGAATGTCAACACAGACTGTTGGAAATCATTTACTTGCTGCAGAATGACAGGCACCACTTCCACCAAGACACCATCATGTCATGGTGTCCTGGTGTCATGAGAGGTTTACCTGAGGGATCAAATGGCACTCTGACAAGTTCGGTGATGAGAGCAGGTTCTGTCTTCATGCAAATATTCATGAGCTGTGATGTAGATCTAGGGAGGAACATTTTTCAGAATGCATTTGTCCATGACAAGAGCCTAACCCCTCTTGTCATCATTGCAGGGGTTGCTATTGGCATTGGGAGTGGGCATCATTAACAAGGTCATATATATATTTAAACCTTCTCCAACCTGTTTTACTTCCATCCCTGCAGCAGAAAAGTCATGCTTTTCTTGCAGGATAATTATTAAAATTCATTATTTTCAGGCCCTACAGTTGGTTTTGGAAACTTAATGAACAAAGTACATTTATTAATAAAACATTTAGTAGAAAAATGAATTCAAAAGCTTATGAAATAAAGTTGGATATCCTTTTTTATTTAAAAATTGGGTAAAAGTTCAAACAATAAAGAGAACAATTTCTTTACATAAATCACTTAAGTACATAGCTACAGTTGACATGTTGCTTTACTTTGGTTATCATCAGAAATCTTAAAAAAACTTCCAAACTACACATTTCTGCTTGGCATTGGATACACTTGACATAATTGGGGTCTGAAAATAATAAACATCAGTTAAAATTTAAATTTTTCACTGTTATATAAAAATGTTTCTAGTTTTCTAATGCGTATAATTTGTAAAAATTCAACTCATAATAGTTTGCTATTAATTGTAAAATAAAAAAAGGGTCTAATTTTTTTTTTTTCACCTTTTAAGTTTTATCAAGTAAAGGTGCTCTCTAAATATTATATATACCATTTTTCAATGAAAGGAACAAATTCAGGAGAGATAATTCAATTTCAGCATGCACTTCAAAAATAAAAGACACCCTATTGCAACAATCTTCATAAGGACTTCATAACAACTGTAAATGTGTATTTTTTGCATGGGATCAGTTTTTTATTAGATTATTAGTTGAAATTTTACTAGTTCTATTTTAAATTTATTAAAACAAATCTTGTTAAAAGTGGAAAAAAACTATAGCTTAATCATGCCAGATAAAAATGGGATACAAATACTCATTTTTAACTTTTTTATACATTTCTACTTTTAATACTTGCATCTCATTTGACTCTGAAGAGGAATAAATGAAAAAAATGTTCAAAATATTTTAAATGCCATAATAATTTAACACAGGAAAGTTCAATTATGCCAAAAAAAAAATTAGTAGTAAAATAAAATTAAATACAATTTTTAATGGAAATTAGATTTTAAGTTTTTTAATACAAACTTTAGTGTGAAAAAGCTTTATTTCAGGAAACTTCAAATAAAAGTTTGTTTATTTTTTTAAGTAAATAAAGACGTTTTGAAATCTGTTTTGAAAGCTATAAAATTTTAAGAAATACATGAATTTAGTAGAAAATATTCAAGTTTCATAAAAGAATGTTTACTTTTTAAGTCTCGTTTATTGAAAAGAAGATTTATTTTTGTTTATGTAGTATGCTATGTAAACAAAAATAAATTCTTCTTTTCAATAACTGAGACTAAAAAAAGATTTTATTGATTAAAACTATTACAAAAACAAATTGTTGTAATTTAACTGCCTCACCATGAGTAAAGTTTGTGACACAAGGTCAATTTTTTATGTGAAGAAATCAAATGCCATATTGGTGGGAATTCAATACAGTCATTTTTTTTTTTTTATAAATTAAAAAAATAATAATAAAAATTGTCTGAACCTGGTAGAACAACAATGTGAATTCATTTTGTGTTTATATCACATAATTTTGATTATAATATTAAATTAATAATTTATAATATTAAATGGGTGAATTAATAATGTTTAAAAAGAAATTGAAAATAAAAATTTTATTTTGAACTGAAACAGACTTTAAACTAGCGAACTTTATGGAAAGTTCAAGAACTGACTAGAAACTTGCACATTTCATTTTTTTTACACAGATAAAATAAATTTACATCACACTTAGGTGTTGTTATGATCTATAGATTTTAGTTTTACTGATAGTTTAAAATCAATAAATTTTTATATCTTTTTATCATTAGTACCAAGAATGGGAAATTAAGTTTTAAACAAAATAAAAATCCAAAGAATCAATTTTGGAATTGAAAATTAGATTAAAAATTCTCCAATGCTGATTCTGATTCCAGAAGTTTTGATATTTTTGATTCTGATTAATCGTCCCATCACTAATATATGTACATATAACATGATGGGACTATTCCAAAGTTGTTCATTTAGCCAACAGGTGAAAGTCATGTGGAATAACGTATTGCAGAATGATAATCACCATCTAAATGCATATGAGAGTACAGGTGGGTTTTTAATATCCAACGAGGATATACAATCTATTAATTGATATGGGGTCTGAGTATTGTTGATACACCCCTTATTTTGGAACCTGTGTCCATGTATAGAACTGTGTGTGTGTGTGTGTGTATTATATATATATATATATATATATATGGTCATTTACTGTAATTCAACTGTATTATCTGTACATTTAATATTGTATAAATTAAAACATATTTAGGGTGTTGATATTTTATTTTTGGTCAGTTTATACATGACTGTATACTCAATTTATGCTTGAGAATCTGACTCCTGCATGTTTCTTCTGGTCATACTTTAAACACTATTTTCTCTTCTTACAGGTGACATTTGTTGAGGAAGAATTCCTACAAAACAAGGATAATCCTGTCACCTACAAGTACATGCCTCCCAATGCTGGTCGCATTTACTGGGAACGTGCCTTATTCAATAAAATTAAGCGTACCATTATTCGCTTTCAGTCACTTGAAGAATTGATGCTAAGTGAAGATGGCAAAAAGGTATAATTCCAAAAAGACTTATTTTGGGAAATAGAATTATTTTGTGACAACATTTTTTTTTACCCCTTTTTTTTAGTCTTTTCCTGAGATAAAACCTTTCATGTGTAGGCCAAGCCATTTCCCGAGATAAAACCTTTCATGTGTAGGCCAAGCCATTTCCCGAGATAAAACCTTTCATGTGTAGGCCAAGCTATTTCCCGAGATAAAACCTTTCATGTGTAGGCCAAGCTATTTCCCTAGATAAAATCTTCCACGTATAGGACAAGCCGTTTCCCCGAGATAAATCCTTCCATGTGTAAGTCAAGTTTTTACTGAGATAATATTGAATATCTCATTCAACTGGACAATAATCTTAATTACTGTCTGATTAATTAATTAATTAATTACTTTCTCTCCAAAGAAACTAATGATGACAAATGATTTTCATTTTAATGAGGTTTAATGAAATATTTTCCTTATCTTATTTTTAATGAAACTCTATCAGCATTCATTCTTTCAAGAAGTTTGTGTTTTCTTTTTTTATGCTATCTTTTTGTTATGTAGCATTATAATATAATCTATCAGCAGACATGTATCAATATATCACTTATACCACAGGACTTTAATGGAAAGCCTTCCTTTCGCAAAGTGTATTTATACTAATGCCATTGATTTTTTTTTTTTCAAATCAAGGGAATTAAAAATATTTGCATTAAATTGTGTTCTTCATTAATTGTATTCAAATAAAGAAAAAGTATACCTTTTGTCCAGCAGTGTTTAAATAACACATTTCTCTACTGTAGGATTTTAATTGTATAAAATTCTATATTTTTTTTCTTTATTTTCATTGGCCTTACAATTTGGGCCAGCCATGATACAACAGAAAATGTTTGTATCTATGTAGGTCAATGGGAAGCACCTGATTTTGCTTAATTCAGCTTTTGATGTTTGTAAGCATATAGTAAGTTAAATAGTAGATTCAGCTGGGCTCTCTAGCCTTGGCTGACAGCCATGCTATGAGAAAGGCTCTTCTGAATTCTAAACTGTGGAGAAAGCAATGGGAACCCACTGCACTAGCTTTTCCAAGAAAACATGGAAATTCACGGCTAATAAAGAAGAAGGTGTTTGAAGAGACATGGCATTTAAAAAAAGAGAAAATATATAAGCAACTTAAAATCTGGTATTTACTATCTTATATATATTTTTTACAATCTAGAAAAGCTTTTTTTGTCAACTTTTTCCATATTACATTATCCACAGCCTAATTTCACTCCTAACATTTTATCAGGGTAAAATATATTATTTTAAAAGAGTTAGTCTTTAAAACCATCATATGTATGCATTATTATCTGGCTTAACTTCTCTAAATTCTGAATCTTTTTTAAATTCCCTTAAAAGTTGTCCAATAATTAACCTTGGGCCTCGACATGTTGTTGTTATAGTCATAATGATTGCTTCATATTGAAAGCAATCTTTGTAAACTAAGGGAAATTTGTAGGTTTTGCTTTTGGTTTTAAATTTTAATTTCTTTTTAATCTCACTATATTTTTCTTGGTTGATTTTGACTTGAAATGAAGTTTGCCAGCTACAAGTCCTTTTCCTTCAAGACAATTTTTACATTTATCTTTTAATATGTAGCTTTTTTTATTTTTATTTTTTTTCCATTTTTATTTATGTCATCTCCATATTTTTGAGTAGATGAAATTTGTCTGCCTGATTTACTAGGCAGAGTTTGGTCAGTTTCCTAATTTGAATCTGGACCCACAATCCTGAAATTTTAAATTCCCAAGTTTTCATTACTGCGATTGTTTTCAGTCCTTTTTTACGACAAAATTTTTTTGTACGATGCTTTTTATAACTTGGGAATAAATTTGGGAGTAATCGAAATTAATTGCGAAACATGATCACCCATAAAATAAAAATTTTTGTTTGTACAAAAAGTAAGGATCTACGTGCATCAAATTGTCTTTAAATTAAGTGGTGGCAGAAGAATTATTGAACTTTTAAAAGATAAGCTTAAATGTTAATGCAATACTTAAATGCAGTGATTAATTTTGAGTTCTTCTGTAGCTTACTGTTACCTATCGCATCTACTCTGCCCAATCAAGAGCCCTCTACAGTAGTTAGCTTAAATGCCACCTAATAAAGTGGCTTTTAAGCTAGTTTTAAATATGTAAGCCTGTTGAAAAGCTGACAATAAAAACAATCTACTAGGAAAATAATCAAGGATGTTCTGCCACACACACCTTATTTTGAAAAAAAAGGACAAGCATAAAATTAATGATGATAAAAAGTAATCTTCCTTCTGTAGGATGCAGAGTAAATTTCCAAGACGGTTATGAAGTGGTATTTCCTTTATATTTTATCAGTCCAGTGGTCATCGTTTATCTTACAAACCGAGAACCATTCTGCTCTTACTGCTTGACCACTTATATAGTCTTTTTGTTTTAGCTATTCTAATTAGGCAGTTATTTCAATACACAAACTTTTTCAGGAAATAGAAATAGCATATTCAAAGTTAGGAAATATTGGAAGTAAAGTTTTTATTTTAAGAAGGAAAAATTTTTTCTAAAACATTTATGAGAGCAGTAATAAAATAGCAACTCCGATATTATGTCTGTCATAAGCTAAATGGTTGTTGTTTGTTGTTGATTCAGGCTACAGAAAGATATTTGGCAGTAGCAAGACAAATGAAGAGTTATGAGGATGCAATCTATGCAAGTTGGAAAACTGATGTTGAAAATAAATTGCCTGGTTTGCTGAAGCAGAATCTCCTTTGTAAAACAGGTTCAGACACAATCAAAACTGCACCCCAAGATACAGAACAGAAATCAGGTCAGTGCATTTACAGCTAGCTACAGACATACATACATACATACATTCACAAGCACATACATACTAGCAGAAATACCCGTCATTGACTGAGTTTGGAAGAAGCTGCAAAATTGTACTATGTTTTCGAAAGATATTAATTAGAGAGTATTAAACATATAATAATAAATGGCTGTTAACATTCATGTAGGTGATGCAGCTATATCCATCCAAGTAAGGCAATAGAAAGGACTGTCAATTTTCGTGTAGAACAAGGAGGTGCTTCCTCCAGGCCAATATCATCATGGTTGCATATGACCTTCTGTGATCTCTATATCTATATAAAGATAAATGTCTGTCTGTCCATCTATAGGAAGAAAATCTACTTCACCAATCTTCATTGAAAGTTGTTAATATAGTTTTCTCAACTTTTTGTATCAAATTAAAGGTAAATCTTCATCCAATCCTTCTGAGTGGGTTGAAAGTAAAAGATTTATTTTTTTAGGTCTATCCATGTGTTTTTGGAGTTAATGAAGCTTAGAATGGCAAAGCGCATAATCAAATCTATTTTCAATGAAATGCCAAATTATTATTATTATTATTTTTGTCAAATTTCTTAAAAACTTTGTCATGATTCTATATCCTATTTTAAACACATAATTGTCAACACAGAAAACACATGGATAGACCTCAAAACATATAAATCTTTTACTTTGAACCTATTCTGAAGGATTGGATGAGGATTTGCCATGGATTCATTTCAGAAAAGGCTGTATGAATTTCTTGCTTTCGAGCCATTCTGAAAATGAAATGAGATACAAAAAAGTTGGGAAAAATATATTAACAACTTTTGACATGAACTAAGAATTATAAAGAAAAGATAGAGAATAAATATTAACGGCTTTTTTAAAAGTCACTCATTTTCTTTCTTTCTTTAATCATGTGAAATGCCAACTTAGGGAAAAAATAGTTTCATTATTTAAGTATATGCACAAATACACACATACATTTCTTTCTTTCATTTTTTTTGATCTGATGAAGCCTAGAATGGCAAAACACATAAATCTATTTTTGATGAAACGTTTTTTCCATTTGTAAAATTTCTTAAAAACTTTGTCATGATTCTATATCCTATATCAAACAAATATCTATGTATGTATATAAGCTTGTATCTGATAAATATATACTCTGATATTTTTTTCCGGTTACATTTGGTTAAACATTGCCCTAATCTGAACCCTATTTTGCATTAAATTCTATTCAGGAGAAAAATGTCATGGGCTGAATGTTTTGTTGCATGATTGTTACTGTAGTTCCTACTATTTCTCTCTATTATGTTCTTCATGATCTGTCATTTTTACCATGTGACAGACAACATCACAAGCTTATCATAAGTACGTCTTTATCATTTGGCTAACACAGCCTATTGCTGGAGGAAATGTATTAAATGTCATTATTGAATTCAGATGCTAATTTGTCTTTTATGATTATCCAAGAATTGTTTAAGCAAATTACCCAAATCCCTTTTTTGAAAATTCCTTTTCTTTATCTTTGATCAGAGTATATGAAGTGTTGTTCTTTTGTAAATGAAAGTGAAACAAGCAACTTGGCAATTATAAAGGCATCAAGCAAATGGTCCATGTCTTCAAGAGGAATCCTTTCTCTTCTGTTTTTATTTTGTTTGGTTTTTCTTCTACATGAGACAATCACAAAGAGGATTACAGTAATTTCTGTTGTTTAGTGGCCATGGTTGAATGTAAAATAAATAGCGAACTGGCCAACAAGCAGATTTGACAAAGTTTGCAATAAGCAACAACAAGAAAAAGAAAAGAACAGGGCAAAAAATAATATAAAGCAAGCAAACTGACACATGAGCAAGTTTGAACAAGAAAACGTTGCATTCTGACTTCAACACAAGACAGATCAGGACTGAGTCATATGAAACCAAGAACTGACCTATTTTATTGGCTAGGAAGAAATCCCAGCATGCATTTGTGTGCTTCTGCCTATAAATTGGGGAGAGGCAAGTGTTTTGCAGTCATTCCTAGTGGAGAGGGGAATCAACAGCTTTTATATATATATATATATATATATATATATATATATATATATTATTTCTTTGATTGTGTCTCAAAATTTCTCTAAATTTGAAACTGTTGCATTGTCTTCAGAATTTAATATTTTATCCAAAAGTTGCTAACTTATCTTTTAACCTGTATTAAAAGTTTCCTGATTCTAGCATTTACATAGACCTAACATTTCTATACAAGCAGAAATTTATGTTGTAGATTAATCTGAACATTTGTTTTTGCAGTTATTGTGCAAGAAACGGTATTCCAGGTAAACTTTGATTATCAGCTCTTTGAGATCATTTCTGAAACAAAATATATGGAAAAACTTGCTTTCTCCGTACCAGAATTGGCCAGAAATGTAGCCTTACAGGTAAGCAGAAATAAAATTAATAAAGAATGTTTTGAAAAGTTATTGAAATTTTAAAACATAGATATGGTTTTCATAAATGCAAAATTATTAAAAAAAAAAGGTAAGTTTTTCTTTTTGTCTTTATTCTCCATTTTTAAAAAAAGAAATTAACCTGAAGTTTCAAACTTAAAACTTTATAAAAATTTGTTATAAGATTTTCCAAATATAAAAAGAACTCCTATTTTGGAAGTGTCATTAATTTATCTTATCAACAACCGATCATTGTTCATATTCATAACCATTCAGCACTGGCTAGGTAATTATCTCTACATCCTTCTGTCTACCTCAGTTTGTTTGCATGCATCCTTCTGTCTGCTTACTTCGGTTTGTTCACATGCATCTATCCTTCTGTTTGACTGTCTCAGTTTGTTTGCATCTATCCTTCTGTTTGTCTGCTTCAGTTTGTACACCTGCATCCTTCTATCTGACTACCTAAGTTTCTTTGCATGTATCCCTCTGTCTTCTGACCTGTTTGCTTGCATGCTTCCCTCTGTCTGCCTACCTCAGTTTGTTTACATGTATCCCTCTGGGAGGTTATTTCCTGTGAGATATGCAGTCACTTGACCCTACAGTGTTTATGTGATACATCCGTATATAAGCAGTACCAAATTTAAAATCTCTTGTCTCATTCCCTTTTGAACTTGCACAATGGAAAACATGATGTGACTAAGTATAAAGGTGCAACTCAATTTCACTTACTTGCCTTCCTCCCTGATTTTGTCACATACAGATACTGTACATGCATTAAAACATTTTGATGTCAGTGGCACTAAAATAGGGTTTCTATATTTACACCTTGCTTCTGTTGTCTCTTCACATTCCAGGTGTTCTTTTTTGTATTGCTTCGAAATTATTTGACTTATACTGTAATTAAAATAGATTGTCATATATGATGGTTGGTTGGGTTTTATGGCATATCAACCACTGTACATCATTTAATGACAAATTAAGTTTATATATATATATATATAAAATATACAGTTCAATTAAACGTATAGCTGGCAACATTATTTCTTTTCCAAAAAACGTATAGCTGGCAACATTATTGTTTCAAAAAGGTACAGCTGGCAACATTATTTTTTCAAAAAAAAAACGCACAGCCGGCAACATCATTGTTTCCAAAGAAACACATAGCTGGCAATATTATTGCTTCCAAAAAAATGTATAGCTGGCAACATTATTTGCTTCAAAAACATATAGCTGGCAACATTATTGTTTCAAAAACATATAGCTGGCAACATTATTGTTTCAAAAATGTACAGCTGGCAACATTATTGTTTCCAAAAAAACATAGCTGGCAACATTGTTTCCCAAAAACGTATAGCTGGCAACATTGTTTCCCAAAAAACGTATAGCTGGCAACATTGTTTCAAAAACGTATAGCTGGCAACATTATTTTTTCCAAAAAAAACCGTATAGCTGGCAACATTATTGTTTCAAAAACGTACAGCTGGCAACATTATTTTTCTGAAAACACCATCTGCGGCCTTCCTTGCTGTTGGATGTAGTTTATCGTCATATCCAGGATGCGGATGTAGTTTAGCGTCATACCCAGGACGCGGGTGTAGTTTATCACCATACCCAGGATGCAGATGTAGTTTATTGTCATACCCAGGATGTGGGTAAGATCTGGAAAAACTAGGAGTTCACTATTTGCCCATAGCTGGGACCCTAACAGGTGCTACCATCTCGGGTTAGGGTGGACCTGGGAACACCAGCAATTAAGAGGTGGTTCCACGCTCCTCAAAACCTCCTGATCAGAAGCCTTGCTGTTGGATGTAGTTTATCGTCTTACCCAGGACGCGGATGTAGTTTAACGTCTTACCCAGGACGTTGTCATATATGAGTATTTTATATATATATATATATATATATATATATATATATATATAAATTAAAATAGGTCAAGGCCTGGTCCCTCCTCCCCCAATACTAAGTATGGTTGAAAGAAATATTAAAATAAACCCTCTCTAAAGTTGACTGTGTCTCTCACACCACTCCTTGCTAATCTCTCTGTTAAATTACATAAACTTAATACTACCTGTCAAAAGTGTGAATTTTCATTTCATCTTTCATTTCATTTTTTGGAACTGTTATCTGATGATCCAGCATCCTTTAAAAGGGCTCTGGTGAAATAAATTATTATAATGGAACCTTAAAGTGGTCTGTTTTTGTTTAAATTATTAGCTCTGGATTTACATTGAGCTCTCAGGATTTCATCCTCTTTGGGACTACCCATATGGATTACCAAGTTTTTGATAACTTATATATATATATATATATATATATGTATTTTTGAGGTCATTTAAGAAAACACCATGAATATTTATAAAAAGTTTGTATACTATGGAAGAGTTAGTAACTTTTGATGCTGTTCACTCATAAGTATGAAGATCAAAAATCTCTTGTAACAGGGAAAAGCCACTTGCCTATATCCTCGTTTGCATGTTTCTTTTGATTTACACATATATCTGAAACTGTTGTTTGTGCAACACTTTTCTCACAAATGAACTCTATAGCTAAAAACTATCCCTAATTTTTACTTACCTAGTGTCTATGTATAACTTTCAAGAGCCCAATAGGATAACGTTTCCATTTTATATTGTTGTTCCCATATCCAGACCAAAATATACAAGTAGAAGAACAGGAATTTTATTTTACAAGAATATTGCTGCCTTTGAAGTCCTTAAAAATTCTTTTTTTTTTTCTTTTTTGCTACATATAAATTCCTAAAAAATAAGTAATGTTTTTAAATTGTAAATAATTTTTTGTGTATTATTATGACACTGTAAGAATGTTGATAATTTGAAGAAAGAAAAAAGGCTTAAATTAAATCGAAAGTGAACACAAAGACAAAGAAGGTAGTAGATAGATTGAAAGACATACCGAAAACAAAAGAAAATATACTTTTATTTTGCTTCTCATTTTGTGAATAAGGACCTCGCTAGAAGATAATGCTGAAATCCACTTGGGTAAAGTTGAATTGTCCAGCACTGATTGAATGTGACGTTTCCTTATTTTGTTTTGCTAGCTAGGACCAACGAACAGTGTGTGAGGAAGGGCACTGGCCTCAGACAAGGACTAAGAGACCATCTCAGAGAGCAGATAAGGATTTTATGATGACATTAGAAATAACGTTTTATGCCAGGCATTTACAGAGGAATAACTATTCCCTGGATGGTTCGCAGTGTGAGAAGCTGATATGAAGAAGTAGGAGGAAAATGAATACACCCACTGAAAGTTACTGGTGTGAATTGTGAGCAAGGGGATAAGAATCAGATGGCAGATCAATGTGTTGCCACCAACTCAAAGGGGGAGCTCCCTATATTTGGACATACAAAGGCCACCCAGCAGCATCTGTGGAGAGATTTGATTGGGTGATAGGAGATTCGAAGGCATCCCAGAACAAGCCAGCCTGGGTTTTTGGAGGTTGGACCTCCATAAATAGCCAGAAGAGAAGGCAGACAGAGAGAGAGCAGCAGCAGTTGAGGCAGAGACACGCTTCCTTTACGCCATGTGATTTGCTGCCATGAAGAACTCCTGACTCATGCCTTGTTCAAGACTGTTAGATAAATTGAGCAGAGTGCCCTAGTAAAATTGCAAAGTGGAAGAACTAAAAATCTCTATATTAATGACAGAGAGAAAGAGAAAGAGGGAGATGAATGCATAATCAGTATTCCATAATTTTCTGCCTGAAGATGTCTTCAACTTAAAGTTTGAAACCTTGACTCGGATTTGGAAACAAAGAGCAAAGTGTCATGAAATTAGACTACGAGGGAATTGTCATTAGCCTGCATGCTTATAGATTCTTATATGAAAAAAGTGTTCTTTTTTAAATTTTGTTGATTTATACAACTTTCCTTTTTTTTTTTTGTCTTATGACATTGTTCTGCCAGAATGACACTAATCCAGTGATAAATGGTGATGATTTAATCCTTGCCTGCTTTGTAATCAAAACAAATACAACTTAGGACAGGGAGAAGCTTGGATCAAAGTGACCAACTACATGATTAGCCATGGGATTCAATCGCAGATACACTGGTGACGGAGGATGGGATGGCGTTGTCATGTAGCGCAGGGGCCAGCATGCCCCACAGTGTTATATTATTAAATTATAAGAATTATTTTGTGTTCATATTTCTAAATTGCAGAAATACCCTATCAAATTTATTTGGGGGTCCTTCTTATTGATATAAAATTAGAATGTTAATTACTGACAAGGACTAACAACATCGAATCAGTACCAGGCAAAATAATAATCTTAGTCAAAAATGAGTTGCTTTTCTCAATCTAGTCATTGTAGTTAATTAGTTTGAAATCTTGAAAAAGAGATTAATATTATCTTTTCAATTGATCAGGATTCACATTAAATAGATATACATTTGATATTCTTTCTAGTGTTGCTAGAAATTACATTTATAAAATGCAATAATGACAGAAGACAATAATCAGTTAATCTGAAAAAACTTTCTTTCAATATAATTCCTGACAAGAAAAAAGGAAAAAAAGATAGAAAAATTATACAAATTCTAAAATAGACTTTTGCGTAAACATTTTCAAAATAAATATATTTATAACATTAAAGTGTAAAATTTGATTTGGAATCAATTTACATTTCTATTTCAATATTATTGATTTTCTATTATTGGAAATATTTTAAAGTAATGATGAATTTTATTTGAGATTGTAACAATTGTTATTTCTCTGCGAAATAATGATGAAGCACTTTTCTCAATTTAGCTGTGCATGATAATTTGAAAAAATTGTCTCTTGAGATGTCACATAATAATCTAGATATTTTTCTTTGACTAATGTATTCAACTTGCTCACTTTTTCTTTTCACATAAATACACTTATGAAAAATAACCCAGATACAATATGTAGCATGTAGTTGGTTTTCTGATAAAATTTTCAAAGACTTTAGCCATCTTGTGACTCATCTTGTCAGATAGTGTCTAGGTGTGTATCTGATATACGATGCAATAAGTTTTAGTGTTGCGAAAGAAGTCCAATGATAGCAGTTGTTATGCCATAGAGATATATACACATGCTCCTTTTGTTCAATTTGAGCTGTTTGAGAGGGATCAGAATGTTGGCCTTTGTGAAGCTGGATGATCATTTCAAATATCTTTTGTTCCTGATGTATCGGTGGTGCTTTCATGTTGTGGACCAGGTTCTGGATGTCTATGTGGTACAGATACTCACCAAGATCCATACATTGTAATAACAACTATAGCAGACAGTATGATATCCATAGAAACAATCAGCAGAAATGTAACTCCTGGAATGTCAACACTGACAAATGGAAATTGTTTAATTGCTACAAGACTATGCTCACTCGTGTACCTCCACCCAAATTTACACTTACACCACACCACCATTGTACACATCTTCAGTGGTTTTTGGGAGAGGATCATATGAATGATTGAATGACATTCTGTAGTGCTAAGCAATCAGAGCAGGTTCTGCCTTCAATGACAGTCGTATGTATATGTGACATAGATTTGGAGAGCAACATCTTCCTGAATCTATTCACCCATAATACACAGGCTCAACTTCTGGCATCATGGCATAGAAGTAGCATAAGTTACAACTCACATTCATCTTTGGTGTTTGTGGAGGGAACTTGGAATAGTACTACATACATTCAGGATCTTGTTCAACCCACTCTATTGCCATTCCTTATTTTTTCTTTCAAAACAGCAATATGGCTGAATTTAACATTAATTTTCCAACAACAGTTTATTTATAGTATCTGGACATGGGGTTTAAGTTCAGTGAAAAAAAGTAAGTATCACAGAATTTTGAGACAACCAATATTGGAGTCACCTTCAAGATTATACTTTGTCCTGAAATATGACTGAAAGTGTATGTATGTGGTGGTAGTGGGGGATTTTGTCTCTATTAAATTCATTAATATTTTCTCAGTAAGGATTGTCTGTGTGTTTTTTTGTTTTTTTTTTACAATTTTTCCCTCTTTGTTATATAACAGCATTCATTCAGAAATTAATGATGTAACTATAGGTAACAGTTACTATTTAATCCACCTTTTTTCGGTAAAATATGCCTACAAACTTTTGTGTCTGTGCACGTTTTGTAGATAGTGTGTGAATATCAGCTTCTATGTTTTGTTTGAAAATCAGATGCCTATTTGTTGACAGCCAAGAATATTGCTTGTAAAATATTTTGGCCAAGTTGTTTTTCATAAGTATTTTTGGGTGAATAACATTTAAATAAACTAAACATGATTACGGTCATCAGATAAAAATCAAATGACAAAGTCAAAGTTATTCAGATTTTATTTGTCGTCATTCAATTGATTTAAGCAAAAGTAGGGGTAAGGTAGCTGAGGTTGGTGATTTAGTTGTGAACTGTTTAATATTTTCTATTAGGTTGGTGCGAAAATAATGTCGTTTTCGCACATAGTAACATGTGTGAGAAAACGACATTATTTTCGCACCAACCTAATATTAAGTTATCCCCTGATTCAAACCTTGCTGTGATTATTTAATTTATTGTAACTGGTGTTTTTAATTATTTTTCTTGGCATTTTACTCCACTCCCAATTCAAATTTTCTTGGCAATTTTTCCTGTAGTTTTCTTTTGACACTGCATTCCAAAAATACAGCCTTACATCACTTATCAGTTAATTCACTAGTTGCCTCTAGCGACTTTAGGTTAGTGAGTGTTACTGCCTCATCAACCTTCACCCTGTTACACATTTGCTGTAATCCATATTAATTGTATAATCATGAGTAAATTGAAGCACATATTTATGGTGTTGTAATTTCATTTTATCATGTACTAATCTATAAATTCATTGGTATGTGAACACAAAAAATAACAATTGAAAAATTGATTTTTAAGTGTTGATACCTGCTTTCTTTATTGTTATTTTGTATTTTCTTATTTTAATCAATCCAACATTGATTATCTATTTAGAAGTAAGGCTGAGTGAAGTTTATCATTAAATAGAATATCTAATTTTATACAAAGGACTAAATAACTTGTTGATCTTTGATGGACATTTTGTATGTTTGATTTCACAAGCAATATAGATCATGTATGTGGCTATATGTAATTTACACGATACATTTCAGGGTAGATGTAAATTTGGGATATTTTAAAATCCTGACTTATTTTTACAATTTTATAACTAGCTCTCAGAAAAATAATAACTAATCAGTAGTTTTATTAAATAATATTCATTAGGGCAATAAAAGCAGACTTATTAAAATAAAGTGAATTTATAACAAAAAAGAAATATTATTATGGCATTCGTCAGTCTCAAGAGACCATGCATCTGTACCTGAAGAGTTATGCTTTTTTTTGCTTTTTTTAAATGAGAGATCAGCAGTTGCCCATGCAATGTCTCCCCTCTCCATGCCACTGATGTTGACACCAGCAGTGTTGCAGGTGTTGCCAGAATGAAATTAAACATGACATCGAACTGTCTTAGGGATTCTGGCTCTGGATTTGAATTCAGAGTTGTCCCTCTCCTAGTCTGGCTGCCAACCATGGATACAGAGCCCAGACTGACCTACTATTTAGCCATAGTTGGAGGTTTTGGAATTTAGAGTTTTTCCTTCTCCTAGGCCTGTTTCTACTCAGTAGTTGACTCTCAATGGTTTGCATGACCAGCATGTTAACAATTGTAAAAGCAGGAGTGTTTCTCTCTACTTCAATAATATAACTCTTAGATATTAATCTTTTCTTGTCATTGTGTTCCAAAACTAATTTGTGACTTTTTTTTAATGTAGATCACTTTGTGACTTTTCTGAATCTGTTCATGTTTTTTTTTCTTCTCCTTTTTTTCTCAGGAGGAAAAATATATTCGATATACAGAAAGCCTGAAAAATATGTTGAAGCATTACTACAACCTGCTGTCTCTCTTGAATGCTGCTGAGGTCTGTAGTTTCAATCTTTGGCTAATTAATATAAAATTATGAAAATTATTCAGATGCTATTAGGATTTATGCTTCCTCGGTTCATATTGTCTTTAAGTTTTAGGATTAATGTAAGAAGATTATCAAGGGATTATGAATTAGGAAAGCATAAATCATAACAATTAAAATATGTTTAAACACATGCATATATGAAAGAATAAATATTCTTGAAGTATATCAACATGACTCTCTTTCTCTCACCTATATATATATATATATATATATATATATATATATATATTGTTTTAAAAATGACAGAGCACATTCTTTAAAAGGAACCTTTTTTGTTCAATACTTAGGTTTGTTGGAACAAAAACACAAACATACAAAAATATAATTATAAGCGGTGAAACTGAAAAAGTCATTTTTAAAACAATATATAAATTTTTGTGGCATAAATTTTTTGTTCAATATATATATATATATATATATATATATATATATATATATATATATATATATATATATATACATATGCATACATCTAGAAGCATCCTTGTTGCATTTAGAAACTGTGGTCATGGTATTTTCACGGATATTTCCTTACTATATAATGTTGGATTGTATGTATCCTTGAAATGAAATATTGTCAAACAATTATTGTAGTAGAAAGTATAATTTAACATGTGTATCACAAATAACATGAGAAAATTGAACTTAACTTAAAGTTGTAGCTACTGATCCAGGTTTACTGATTAAAGTAGATAATTATTGAAAAAAATGCTGAAATTTTTGTATGTGGAAAGATTCTAGAAATCTAAATTCGAAAAACATGAAAGAAAAAATCTATTATGCAAAAAGAAAATGTAATTTATGTAAAAAAAATTGCCCCCAAAAAACACTAAAAAACTTAATCAATGTCAAGAAAATTTTTAAAAATTAAAAAAATTAAAATTAAATTTAAAAAACTGTATTTAAACTGTATAGCTTCATGTGACTAAAGGAAATGTTACCTGACAGGAAAGAACATTAAAAGAACTCAACTTAAAAACTGATTCCGTTTATAAAGAAAAAGCAGAAACTGACAACAAGTATAAAAGTAAGGAAACAAAATGCACCCCAACTCAGAAAAAAAAAAACTAACACACTTTCTTGACTATTTAACCTTTATTTTATAAAGTTAAAAAATAAAAAAATCTGGTTTCATGTGCACTAAAAACCAATTCTAAAGTAGCTTGATGAATGACCTTGAAAGCAGAAATTTCTTTGGATCAAGGCCATCACAATTGAGCAGACAACATCAATAAAAGAAAAGGTCACTTTTGGTGGGGCTCACATGTCATATTTGAAATATGAAATATCATTTACAGTTTCAATAAAAAAAACAGTTTCCTCATTAAGTGAATTAATATAGACAGAATTAAAAGTTTCACCAACCCAATTTACATAATCTCTGATGTGATATAATTATATTCTATTAGCTCAGCTTTTTTCAATGTCGACTGATACTTTATTTCCTGTAGATGAATGGAATTAAAATTTTATCTTTCTTCAGATAAGCATCTTGGAAGAACACCTTCATGATCTGCGGCACACAATTCAGGCTGGCTCAAAACGACTTAACTGGAATTCACTTTGTATTCGGGACTTTATTGTGCGCTGTGAGACAGTAAGCATTCTGGTTTCTTTAGATTTGTTCTTGACTCAAACATTGTCTGTTAGAAATTTCAAATGAGTCAACAGAAATTTAGGTTGTGTGCCTCACACTGAAATATTGGTTTTCAAAAGTGATAGTAAAAATGAAAGAAATTTAAATATTTCTAAAAGAAATTTTCAGTCATGATAGAAAAAAAATTATTTTCAAAAACCTTGAATCTTTTGAAATAAAATCTCAGCAAAGATTTTAATGGATTTTTAAAGATATTTATTTAAAAGGCTAAAGTGTATATTTTTCTAGAACATGAATGGTGTCCTCAGCTCAAAACGTCATTGCAACAGGAACAATTTTTGTTGATAAAAAAATTGTTTGATTGAAATTCTTTTTCACCTTCTTTCACACACAGTTTATAAAAAATATATCTTAAGATGAATAAGAAAGTAAATGAATGGAATTCAAGTATTTTTCTACATTTTATTTGTTTTAATCTTCATGTTCCATTTATTGACATCTATAAGACTAAAAGCTAAAAGAACTACAGAACATTTTTTATTGTAACTGGAAAATTAAATGCTTTGATTCTTTTCCTTTCATTTAAGAAAAAGAAAAAGACATGAGACATCTTAGGTTTTTTTCTTTTTTGTATTTTCCAAATGAGAATGAAAATTCATTCACTTGTCATTAATAAAATGTTATAAAAAATTTAGTGATATGTATAATATATAAATGTAAAATTTAATAGGAAATAAGATACATTTTTTCTGGACTTTTAACAGACAGACATTCAGATGATATACAATTTCTACAATAAATGTTTTCTTCAAAATCATAGTGATGAACTAGAATTTCACAAAGTGAATAATTATGGGTTTCTGTACATTTATGCAGTTGACTGAGTCATTTTTTTTTTTAAAGAATTTACATTATTTTCTTAATTTTGATATTTCCTCATTTGTTTCTCAGAGTTTAAGTAAATTTGAATCACTAGTCAACCAAATCCAGAAAAATGCTCGCGATATCATGCAGCGACTGTTCACAGTTGAGAACTGCAATCTTTTTAAAGGACCACCTCCACAAAAATATGACACTTTACCTACCTGCAAGGTGAGTATTATTAACACATTGATTAATCAGTTTTATTCCCTATAAATTATGGCAGCTCAAAATGTTTCCTTTTAGATACCGTATTTGCCAATATATCAGGTGCAGAAACAAAAACATAGCAAACATTACACTGCCTCCAGTGAACTGGTATTATGTCTAGGGTGTTCACTTGCTGAAGCTCATAGTGAACATTCCTGAGTTAAGTAAATAAGCACTTCCACTGCAAATACACTTGAAAAGTCTGTATTTTATTGACCAACAAATTGTGATAAATATTGAAATAATAATAATAACAATAATGGCTACTAATTTCCAAGTATACCCATTTGTTAGGGTACCTAGCTAATCCCTGTGGCAGACACCTGCTCAGGCACATTTCTGTTTCTTCAATACTCACAGAGCCAACCAATTTAAATTGCAGCTATTCTGAACAGACTTTAATTACAATTTTTGGGAAAGAGCATATAATCTGACATGATCAGTTGTTGAAGAATGTTGGTATGCTCAAACCCTCAATCACAATGACTTGTGACTTTGTGCTAGCACAAAGCTCATTGGCTTCCATATAGTTTTGTCTACCCAGTTTCATTCACTAGGTTTGGATCAGACACTTCCCAGCAGTGTTGCCTCCTGGGATCATCTCCCCCAACTGATATAATCAAGGTTACCTCCTTCACAAATCAACTATAGTGCAAGTCAAATATAGTGAGCAACATGCCCATAAATAAGTAGAAATGACAATTATTCTACCTACATACTTTTATCAGCAATTATACAACATACAATCTATT
Source organism: Acanthosepion lycidas (assembly GCA_963932145.1). NCBI lineage: Eukaryota > Metazoa > Mollusca > Cephalopoda > Sepiida > Sepiidae > Acanthosepion > Acanthosepion lycidas. Next base: position 9,827,562 of record OZ010603.1, read on the forward strand.
AATCTACTTTTCTAAGTACAGAAGAAAACAGTGCATAACTTACATGGTGAGTTTGAGTGAATGGATGGTGGAACAGGGTTTGGGAGAGATGGCAAAAAGGCAAGATTTACTGAGAGCTACAAAGGACAGAAAGTTGTGGAGAGCCATGATCGCCAATATCCTGAAGGGACATGTCACATAGAAGAACATGTATGTCTCGGTCTTGAGACATGTCTATGCCATCCAAAATTCCTAGAAAGAGAAAATATTTCACTGAATAATCAGCAATCATTTAAAGTTGTTTCATTATTGATTGAATATCAGTTATTAAGATTTAAAACCAATGACTTGTATATGTGCTTCTATTGTTATAGTGAACCTCTTTTTCTGCCTTTATCCATTTAACTGTTAGTCTGAGAATAGGTTTCACATCTAATCTGTTGTCTGGCTATTATTATTTTTACCCAGGAGTTTTTTGAGCACATTGAAAAAGAACGAAGTAAAGATATTGAGGTCTTAGCACGCCAATACAAATCCATCGGACCCTTGATTACAAAGATGGAAGGTATTGTTGTGCATACAAATACAGGCAGTTCACCAAAACTTCATCAATATTACCAATACTGGGAAAGGAAAATCTATGACACTCTGATTAAGGTAAAGTTTGTCTTGAAATCTTTTTTGAATGTTTTTTTTTTTTTTTTTTTCCTGAGTTTTAATTGTATGGAAGGAAAAGGACAAGAAAATAAAATAGGATGCGGCAAAGTAAATGGATGCATAATTACCAAAGAGTCAGTGTATCCCCCACAATGTATCAAGTTTCAACTATTTAACCTGGAATTTTGAAAGGAATTAAAATCAAGGGGTTGGCTTGCTGCATATCAACCTCATGGGTTATTTCATGCCAAAATCTAAATATTTTATACACAATTTTATTTTTATTTTTTTGGAAATAATAATGGTTTTAGCGATACAAGTCTTACTAATTAACCCTTAGCTGGAGGTAGAAGAGGTGGATTCATACCCTTTCCCAAGGGTATTTGCACATAAGTGAATATAACAAACTCAACTGGAATTGGAACTCAGCTCTCCAATTAACAATTCCAAGCCATTATCTATTACATCATCTGCACATCCAAGCTTACAGCACCTAGTATTTACAAGTGGTCTCCCATTTACTGACCAGGCTTGACATTGCTTAACTTTGGTGATCGTATGGAAATTGGTGTTTCAATGATATATGGTCATAAGCTATGAAGCTTGTGTCTTAACATCATTATTGTATGCATGTAAAATATGGCGGGGTTGTCTATTGTGATCACTTAAAGTTGCTTCAGTGCTTTCATCAACAATGCTTGTGTCAAATACTTGGAATCAACTGAAGAATGCATGTCAATCATTTAGAAGTGTTTGAGAAAAGTCAGTTTGACAGCATTGAAGCAACAATTCTGAAATATAGGTTATGTTGGACTTGGTCATGTTGCTTCTGTGAGTAACAACAGGATTTCAAATCAGCTTTTATATGGTGCGCTTGCTAACAGAAAGCGACCGACGCATAATCAGAAAAGTGTTAGCAGTGAATCTTGCAAACATCAGTGCATATGACGGAGTTCTATTCAAATGGTCATAGCACCTAATGGAAGAAGGTTCATGATGGAAGGGCTGCTTTCAAGATTGTGAAAGAAAAGCTGAAAAGAAATGTCAGAAAAGATCTTGATGTAAAACTTCCAAGCCATATAGGTGACATGCATGACCTCACTTGTGATGTTTGTGGCGAGAAAATTGTCGTATGTGAAGAGTCATTGTACCAGAGAAATAACCAACTAGAAAATGGCACTCATGTCATTTTTACAGAGAAAGTTTACAAGCCAGCTGGTCTAAAGACAAGACAATGTATGTTTCTCATGTGTACCAACTTTGTGTCATATATTTTAAAAGTTTATCCAGTTTAAAGTACAACATCTATTCAAAACACAAGGCCATACAATGATTTCTTGTGATGGTTATACTCAGCAATGAGTTTGCAGCAATTTTATATATATATATATATATATATATATATATATATATAATATTAAATCAAATTTCCAGCGACCAGTGATTGACCACAACTTCCAGTTTCATATGCTTTCACGCAATCATCAAATGGTCAGTAACTGTAGTGTGTGAAAATAGGAATCTTTATATCCCCAGGCAAATCCAAGATGGTAAAATTGTAGAGCACTCTTTTTTTTTTCCTGTATGCAACCATAGCAGACTCTTTTGGAAGCTGCTTATTATTATTATGCTCTGTCGTGGGTGGCCTTGGGGGCCGAATGTTGTTGGGCATTTCTGTTTTTTATTATTAATTGTGATATCTACAACTATTTTGATCTTGGCCAGATGGGTTAACCTTGAGTTTGGTTGTTGTGTGCATCCTGACTACACTCTTACCATCCTGGACTTGCCTGGGGGTATGAAAATTTCTATTTTCACACACTGACCACCTGATGATTATGTGAAAGCATACAAAACTGGCAGTCGTGGTTGGTCAATGCTCACTGGAAATTTGATTTAATATATAATACAGCTCTGCCATTTAATATGCCATACAGCACTCTTTTTTATAGTGTGCAACCTTAGCAAACTATTTTGGGAGCTGCTTATTTTATATGCACTCACAGACACACATATAGATTTGACATATTGGATATATATATATATATATATATATATATATATATATATATTATAGCTGGCCACTCATATTTGTGGATAACCATTTGTTAGGATGGCTAGTGAATCCCTATTGCAGATGCTTGCTCAGGCACATTTGTGTTTGTTCAACACCCACAGAGTCAGCCTCTGGTTTATACTGCAATTATGCTGAGCTGACCTTAGTTACAGTTTCTGGGAGAGAGCATGTTATCTAGCATGATCAACAATTTGAACAAGGCCAGCACAGTCAAACCCTCAGTCACAATGACTTGTGACTTTGTGCTAGCACAGCTATTGACAGCCCCCAAGGGTTCCTCTACCCAATTTCACTCACATGGTTTGGGTCAATCCTTGGTATGGTTTTCAAGCACTTTCCAAAAGAGCCACATGCTGTCATTGACCCCAGACCCATAACATCAAGAAGTCTACTTCCTGACAAAACAACTGTGGTGAGATTTGAACCCAGGTCTCATGGTTAGAAAGGGAATGTTCTAACCACTCAGCCATGCGCATATATATATATATATATATATATATATATATATATATATATATATATATATATATATATATATATATATATATATATATATATATATATATATAGTTGGTTCCATCCTGATTGGAATGATTGCAATTTATAGGCAGAAGCAACACAAATGCATGCTGGGATTTCTTTCTAGCTAATAAAATAGGCCAGTTCTTGGTTTCATATGACTCAGTCCCAGTCTGTCTTGTCTTGAAGTCAGAATGCTACATTCACTTATTTGAACTTGCTTTTGTTTGTCAACCCCAATTCTTAATATGTGAACTTTTTGCCTTATTACTGTTAATTTGCTTTGCATATATTGTTTGCTTTAGATTCTTTTTTTTTTCCTGTTCTTTTCTTTTTCTTGTTGTTTATTGCAAACTTTGTCAATTCCGTTTGTTGGACATTCAGTTACTTATTTACTATAGCCACTCTACATCTAGATAATGCTTTCCCTTACATTCATACACTCATATATGATGTAGTTTTGTTTCTGATGGCAGCTCCAGTCCCCAAAGCAAAATGGCAACAATTAAGCATCTGTTTTTCCTTAGTGTTTAGTAATGCTTTTTACTTTTTTAAAAAATTTTGCCAGAACTCTTGTACTCATTTTTTTCCTATTTGTTCAAGTTGGTAACAGTGAACCTGAAAAACTTCAAGAAGATGATCTCCTCTCAGCCACTCTTTCATATCGAAGCTCTCCTTGCTGCTCCAGATGTAATCCTTCATCCAACTCCTAATGATGTTTACAAACTGTTCATTCAGTGTATCAAAGACTGTATTGATGGGTAAATCGTTACATGACTTCTTCTTCTTCTTCCTCTCTTTTATCTATTTTTGTGGACTTTCATCTCTTCTTACAAATACTTTTGCATATATAGCCTAGAGGATTGGTGAATTTGGTAACATATTAATGGTGAGTTCAATCCGTGGACGGGTAGTACGGACCTATATTCAGTGGAAACAGGATGAACAAGAACAGAGCCGTACTAAAAAAGAACAAGATAAGATATTCCTAGACATGCACAGTGAAACAAGAACCATCTACCCCTCCTTAGATTAAATAAAGGGTTCAGTTTGAAATTCCCTGAAGGTTACTCAGATCAGCAGACACCTGAAGATGGCCGGGAGGCACAATGGCTAAAATGTTGAAATAGTAAAAATAAAGGTGAAGATAATAATCCAAGTGTAAATTGATTGGTTGATTGATTTGGTTTTTTATTGCTTATCAACCTTTTGTTGGCTATTTAAAGACAGACATTATTTTTAGATTGTATGAATTTTGTGGAGATAATAATGATTTACTGATACAGGCCCTACTAATTAACCCATAGACAGGGAGGCAGATATATATCTTTCCAAATGATATTTGCATGTAATTGTATATAATGAACCCAACTAGAATTGGAATTCGGCTCTTTGACCTCCAATTCCAAGCCATTATCCGTTACACCACCTGCACATCCAACCTTACAGCACCTGGTATTCCCAAGCGGTCACTCATCTAAACAATGTGATATGACCCTAAGCCTCCAAGTATAAATAATGAGGATAACTCCTCATCCCAGAACATCAGACAGAAATGATGGAACAAAGCCTGACTTGTTTAGTTATCCTATATGAAACTCTTGAATTGTGCTAATGTGTGCAAAGGGTGCAGAATAATGTATTGCAGAACATTATTTGCCATCTGTATGATTGTATTCATTTGAGAGTACAGGACTTTAACATCCTACAAAGGATATATAGGGTGTGAGTACCATTAATAAGCCCCTTATTTTGTAATCTGTACACATTTTAAAATTTGTATATGTGATTATTTACTTTAATCTACCTGCATTATCTCTACAAATTGAAATAAATAAATTTCGGCTTTTATAATTTGATTTCCCACCTGATGAAACGTTAAAAAAAATTTTAACGTTGAAACAAGATGTACTATTTTGTAGTGGGTATGTACATGTTCTAATATAACCGTGCATAATAAATAAATATTTATTGCTCTACTTTTGTATTGAGCCCTGTTTTAAATTAATGTTTTGAGTGCTGATATCTTACTCTTTGTTCTTTTACATATGTGTGTGTGTGTATATATATATATATGATAATAAGAAGACAGAGAATTTAATTATCCATTTCGTTTATAATTTTTATTTCATGAACACTGAGATATTCAGCTAATCAGAACGAAAACCTGCTCCGCAAATGGAGTAAGTACACCGGACAGACACTTTAGATTGGTAGTTTGGATGGAAGACGAGGAAGAGGGGTTGGGTAAGGATAGGATTGAGAGATTAGTGGTTGGTAGTGGTCAGTTTCCTCAACCAAGAGTTTACTTTATACTTTTTAGATTTTAATATTGGTTTGTATGTTATTTTAGACAATACTGTTTGCTGTTTTTATGCAGGATAAATCAAGTTGATTTCAAATTAATTTAATTAAATGGATCTTAATCTAAATAAAATTTAGTATTAATAATAGTAATACTTAAACATTTGTTTTTAGGCTGAAATCTGATAGTCAGCAGAGGCATTCAGTTGATGGGAATTTAATAAATATATATAGTCTTTAATGTTAAGAAAAGAGTTATTACCATTCAGTGGGGTGTTTGAATTGCTGAACTTATCCATTGTGTTGCACTTTTATTTGAACTTTTTTGCCATTTCACTCTTCAGTCATCTTCATGTATACAATCCACAAATAAAGAGAAGTGTCACTCTTTTTGACTTAAACAAGAATTCTTGCTAAGAACTCTTAGATTTAATTTGTATATGAGCACTTGTACCTATATACATCTACATCAGTCAGTTATTTTGATATGAAAATGAATGTTCAATGCATTACTATGGATTATTCAATCATTGCTAATGATAGAAGCACTTTTCTTACTTACTTTTATGCTCCAACATCTTTTGTAAACAGTGTTGGAAATATCTTGATAGCCTTGCTACTTAAATTTTTTTTTAATCCAGATAACCAATGGCTTTGTAGCTCTTTTGACCATAACAAAATTATCAGTTCCCATTCAGAATTCTTATGACCACTGAACTAACAGTTATTAATGAGTCATTAAGTTGGCTGATATTTCATTTTACAATAACTTTAAAAAAAAAAAGGTGCAACTTCCAGTTATAATGTTTGACATAAAACAGTTTATAGCTTCATCAAAGAGAGAGTCATTTCGTTTGAATTGGTCTCATGGTGCATATTATACAACAAAATATTTTAGTGGTTCACCAAATGAACACAATGGAAAAAACTAAGAACAGAATATTTCAAGAAGTAAATGGGTATTAGAAAAAAAAGAATTAAATACTAAGGTTTATTGAGTCATGATAAAATTGCAGAGATATGGAGCATGTCCAATTGGAATTGGCTTATCATGCAAAATCTGGAAGACTCCTCAAGATTTGTAAACATGGAAAAAAATTGTTTCATTGGGGAATTGAATGACAAAATTGAAAAAATTCCGATGTTACACATTTCCATTTTGTCAATCAATTCCCCACTATTAGTTAGAAATATTGATTTGTATATAATATATAATATTTTGTAGACTAACAGAAAGGTGAAAATTTGTCTTTTTCTAAGAAAACAGTTTCCAAACTGAAATGTTATTATTTCTCAATAGTATTTTAGAACAATTCCAAATGTTAACGGATGACTACAATTCAGATAATCAAATATGAAAGCTTTTCTTTCTTTTTGTAATTGAGGGAAACTTGAAGCTACTTTTTCTTTGTCAGGATGAAGAAGTTTATCCGCTGGATGAATGGCACAGTCATCATGTGTGAACCTCTTCACGTGGAAGGAGAAAATGAACCTTACATTTTTTCTTTCTTTCCTGACATTGCTAATCACTCAGATGTTTTGGAGTTGGAGAAACAGATTACTAATAATATCAAAATGATCCTGACTTTGACTCAACGCAGTCTTATGAAATGGAGGAAGTTTAGGAGCATCCTTAGTGCAGACAAGGTAAGTAAAAATAAAATTAATGATTCACTCATTCTTCTTAATGCCATTCATGGTGTCAAAGACTTGCTTACTTAATTCTACCTGACTGACAAATGCTAAGTTTAAAGTTATATACTCCCAAGATATCATGTTAGATAATCCACTTATCTCTCTTTCGCTCATTGTTCACACAATACACCTAGTCTCATTACCTTTCAGACAGACCTCATATATGTACATATATTTTTCAACCAATAAAATACCATCAGAAGGTTTGTTTCATAAACAATAATTACTAGAGCAAACACTGCTCAAATACTTGGCAGCCATAGTTGTAGACCTATTACATGTTATTTTTTGACCATTTAGAAAATAACAATAACCCCCTTCACCACTCCTGCAAATTTGAGAAAAAGATTTTTGTGAGCCAGCAAGAAATTATTTTCTGGCCAATTCACAAAAGTTTGCACCTATGTGAAATTAGATTTTGGATACTTTTTATGGATATAAAAACAAAATATGGATCCTTTTTACAGATATAAAAATTCTCAAGGTTCAAAATAATTTTGGAGGCCAGTTTGATCTGCATGTGCATATGCACACACCCCCACACACAATAGCCTGCAGCCACCGACTAAGGCCTTGTCTATGAACTCACAGAAACATTAGGGTGGCCATCATAAAATAAGTCTGTCCACACTTCTTGCACTCTACTACGAACACTATATACTTAATAAAACAAACATTACTGCAAGGAAAACTGAACATTTTGTTGTTATTGTATATTTCTGAATAGAATATAGAAATGTTATTTCAACTGATATTTTGCTTCTACTTTTCCTTCAGTGAATAAAGTTTTTTATGGTTCATTTAAAAGATGTATTGTTGTTGTTGTTGTTAAATGTTTGGAATCCCAACTCTCAGATAACAACAAAAACCTGGATAGACAGATCCCGAAAAGACTTGTTTTAGCAATTGATATATCAAGCAATATTCATTCGACTTTTGTTACACAGCTTATGCATGAGAGAGCAAAGTCTTACATTTTCTACAATTCAGCTTGCATTCATATCGGTCAATACTCATCGACACCTAATAGAAGGTGAAAGGCCACATGCATTTTTTTTTTTTTTTGCGAGAAAAATTTTCCAACCACACTAAGCTTATTAATTCCACTCTGTTTGTTAATTTTGTACTTTTTGACACCCTTTAAATCAGGCATGGGATGCTCCTTTAGTGAGCAATGGGATGCATGAAATATGGTGCATCATAAGATGGGCTACACTACTTCAAGGTAATTTTTGTTGAAGGGACCTCACTCATTTTGGCTACAGAAGACCATATGCATAAGCATTTGCCTTAGAAATGGAGAAAAGAGGTTTTTGGTCGGTGATTCTTAAGAACCCTGGTCATTAAATTGGCTAATTGATTAATTCTAGTTTGAAGAATTCACAGATCTTTGTGACAAAGGTTCATAATTGTTTAGATTAGAAAGTAAGAAAATAAAACATATCAACAAGGAAAGATTTCTGGGTGCAGCAGATGCATAAGAAAAACTCAAAGGTTATACTGTCAGAAAACAAAGTAATTGAAACAATAAAGACTGGACTTCTGGATTCATAAAGATAAAAAAAATTGTTCCTCATACAAATTGTTTGTGTAAGTTTCCTGAAATTATTTCCTAATTTATAATGCTCCATGAACAACATGCATGTCTATAGTTGCATCTTTACACTTGTTTTTTGCAGCAATCCCAGGCAGACAAATGGTACAACACAAAACCATCTGTGGTCAAATTTGATGACAAACTACAATACTATTATAAATCAATTGATGAAATTCAAAAAATGCCTCTCACCCAAGTGCAAGGTTGCATAGAGCTACGAGTTCACCCACTGGCATCTTCCATAAAAGAACATGCTCTGCAGTGGATAGTAAATTTGGGTAAACTGCTACATGACTCAGCTTGGGAAAATCTCTTGTCTCTTACAGATCTTATCAAGGTCAGTTGATTTGTTAATGGCTGAGGTTTTTGCATGTTTTTTTTTATGTTCACAGCACATTATTATCCTCCTGTCTCATAATTGACTCAATTTGCTTCAATGACAGACATTTATTTGGAAATTCTTGAAAAAATCAAATAATTATTGAATTTTAATGAAATTTTCAGGGCTTATTCACAAATGAATGAAATTATTTTAGAAATTTTTTCTTTTAGAAAATTTTGATAAAAATATTTTTTCTTATGTGTGTTTCACCCCACTTAATTTTTATGAAAACTTGAGAAATTAAGCATAATTTTTAATGACTATATTAGTTAAAAGCAGAATTTAAATCAATTTATTTTTGTAAAAACCCATTTTACTGAAAATCTGATTGGAATCAAAAAGTAAAAAATTCAATAAAACTAAGACATTATTTAATTAGAGAAGCTTTTAATTGCTTTTATGAATAAATCTATATTAAGGACAATATTGTCTTAAGAAAAAAACATTTCTTGATAAAAAATGAATTTTTACAAGATTTGTTTTATATTTTTTCATTTTTTTCATTTGTTTTCATAGTGTTACAATTTTAATTAGAATAATTTATAATATTTAAAAAATTTTTTAAAATTCAGTTTCAATTGTGTAACTCTTTGGAAATACTGTTATTGAGTAAAACTATATTTACTAATCATATATTGTAAAGCTTAAAACAATCTGACGACCCTGAATATTTTTAAAAGAATTGTTTTTGTATGTAAAAACATACCAGATTTTATAGATACAATCACACATATACAATGTTATCAGAAAATAAGAGTGATAACTATAGTAAATTTAGAGCCAAAATTCTCTAAATTTCAATAAAATGTTATATTATGGCAAACATTTTCTTAAATTTTTAAGCATACCAAGTACTTAAAAAGTGCTCACCTTATTTTTATAATATTAAAGCCCCCCCCCCCCCTCCATGTAGAACATTAGATAAAAATCTGTCACAGGGCTGTTAAAATGTTGCTGGTGTAAATAAACAAGCTACTGTCATGTTAAAAAAATGCATTTTTGTGATATTTTAAACTAAGTAAATAATAGTTCTTTCAAATCAGATTATCAGAAACAAGATGAACAAATCTCCTAAGTCCGCACTGATTCGAGTGAAAAAAAATAAAACTAATTATATAATATACTAAATTTAACACAACCAACTTAATCATATGCAATAACTCTTCTCTGTCAACTAGTGTTTTGGAAAAACCAATGTTGTTTATCAGTTTAAATATCCTTTGGCAGATTGTATCTCTAACAAAAAAAAAAGTACATATTTTGGCTTGACAACCACAGCATTATTAAGATGTCTTACACTTCATTTGTCAGATACAAATTCTATCATACAACATTTAAAGACACATTCCTGTCCACATTTACATTTACAGGAAAATACCTGTTGACAACACCAATATACTACACCATGAAAATAATAACGAAAAATTTCAAATTCTTGAGGCGCTCTATATAAAAAGCAACCAACCAACACTGAACAAAATTTAGTACGAGTGTAGTAGCAATGTTTTAAAATGTATTTGACCAACATTTAATGCCATTTTTACCATCTTTGGTTAGCTCCCTTATTCTGGGACAGGTGCAAAAAACACCATAGCTACAATGGGTGAATTAAAACTTTTAAAATAATTATAACAGAGTGTGTTCATGCATATTTTACAAAAATCACCGTCATAGTTACAGTTTGTCTTTGCGATTCACCTTCAGGTATTGCCTTTGGAGGAGATTGAAAGTACTTAGATTAACAAAAACTGTGGCACATTCCTTGATGAATTTCATCTTAACATCAGGAAACTAATTAGAGAATGAGAAAGAATTATTGTAAAAATAAATAGACATAATATGTCTATATTATACAATAAAAATATATTTGTGTGTGTGTGTGTGTGTGTATATATATATATATATATATATATATATAAGTTAAGTTATAAGGAACTTGGTAAACCGAATTGGTAAATCCAAAGAGGATGAAATCCTGAGAGCTCAATGTTAGGACAGAGCTAATATGTAATGAAAAACAAACCACTTTAATGTACCATTACGATAATTTATTTCACCTAAATCCTTTTTTAAGGATTCAGGATCATCAGGTAAAACTTCCAACAACGAATTGAGAAAAAAATGGGATTAGAAATTGGTGGGTAGTGTAATTTTTGTAATTTAATAGAGGGGGTTGAGAGTGGTAGTTAAACAGACAATATAAAGTATAGGGAGGGGTTAATTTTATATCTCTCTTGAGGATGAAATGGAACTAATGTCTTTAATTTAATTACAAAATTAAATTAATTAATTTAATTACAAAATTAAATTCATAGCTTTTAGCTTCCATTTTTGAAACACGGTTAGAACTGTGTAGTGAAAAAAAACATATTTTAAATAAATCAATTTATAATATATATATATATATATATATATAAACTTTCATAACAGAATCAATAAGCTGACAGATCCTCATATGTTAAAAACTGACGGGAGAGTCCATTATTATATTATATATATATATATATATATATATATATATATATATATATAATTATGTATTTAGGCAGTAATCCCTCTTTTATACAAATTTCATTAAAAACAACTGACAAGGTGTTGTGGTTAAGTTTTTTATTTAATTTTTCTTGTGTTCTTATAATTTTCTTCTTTTCTGTACTTAAATTATGTAGACGTTGTCCAAGTGTTCTGTATGTCTGAGTACTTTTGACTATACTTTTAGCTAATATCAACAATGATTTTATTTTTACTTTTAACTGAATGCATGGATTTTTTTATCTATGTATCTAGAATTATAGGAATTTTTTATTTTCCAAACACAGGACATTGTGGCCATCTTTGTAGTTGATGTTATTGACTGTTGGCTTTTTCTTTTTTCTATTAATAATGCTTTTATTATTTTTAACTTTTTTTTTTACATGTAGATGATGCTATTATATTTGTATTATCAATGAGTATGTTACAGATAGAGTTTGGTAGGTCTCCATGTATATTTAATGGTAACAGTTATAAAAAATTTATTTTTACCAAGATTTTATTAAAAAAAAAATTTCTAAAATAATTTAATTAATTAGTGAATAAGTCCTGAAAATTTAATTAAAATCCAACAATTATTTTATTTTTAAAGAATTTTCGTATAAATGTGTTTTTCACTGCAAAAAGATGCTAAAATTTGCTATACTAATTTATGGTCACCTGCTGAAGCAAGAGAAAAAAATACAATTTTTGATCAAAATTTTGAGGATTCTAAAAAAGGTTAAAAAAATATAATTTAAAAATCAAGAAAATTCTTTGATCTTTCTTCTTAATAATAGAATGAAGATTTAGTTTTTATCAAGTTTGGGGCATTTTTCCCTCACGTATGGTTAATTTTTAGTAAATCTTTAGAGGTATCCATATATATATATATATATATATATATATCTATATATATATATATATATATTTAGTTTATGCAAACCTAGGTAATCCGCATAGGTAGACCCAAGGAGGATGATATCCGGAGAGCTCAATGTAAAATTCAGAGCAGATAAGTTTGAATAAAAACAGACCACTTTAAGGTTCCATGTAATAAGTTATTTCACTACAACCCCTTTAACAGGGCTCTGGATCATCAGACTTTACTTCCAAAAGTTGAAATGAAAAATGAAAAGAAATTCACACGTTTTTCACGGACCTCATCAAGCATATGTAAAATTAACGAAGTGAGGAAGTGATGTGGGAGATAAAAGATTGTAAAAGAAGGACCTAATTTTCTCCTAGTGACATTTCATCCAAATCTCTACTCTAATATTCTCCAATTGGAAGTGAGATTTAAATAGCACGGAGGTAAAGTTTAAATTGGTAATTTAATTTAAATTGAAATATACTACCCCATTATTGATGATAAAATTATTTAAATTGGAATAACCGTTGATAATTGGGTACCTAAAAACAATCACGAGTTTACTTAATGAACAAAAATCAAACGAATAGATGTCAACCTAACAAGCAATAAGATAAAAGTTTAGAAAAATAAAAAAGATTGCTAAATATAAAATGGATTACTCTTTCAATGTACTGTCTATGAGTTTTTCCAATCGACTGTTTCATAGAAAATACCCAAAACTCCACCGAACTTCAAATTAATTTCTTCGTAGATTGTTTAGACATTTAGATCTATATCAAACCTTAACCTCCCAAATATGCCCTTTAAAGTAACACGAATTAACAGTATCTAAGAATTTGAATGTAACCTGTCCTCGTGGAATGTAATTTATTAGGGTTGTTGTAGCTTCTTCCTTTAATGTCGGTCTTCTCCCTCACCCCTTAGCCATCTATATCTAGAGACAAGACGCATTAAATTTAAGCAAACAGTGGGGTTAAAAATAAGGAATTGAAATGGTACATATAACACACTCATATCTTCTCTCCCACCTCACTTCCTCACTTCCTTAATTTTACACATGCTTGATGAGGTCTGTCAAAAACGTGTGAATTTCTTTTCATTTTTCATTTCAACCTTTGGAAGTAAAGTCTGATGATCCAGAGCCCTGTTAAAGGGGTTGTGGTGAAATAACTTATTACGTGGAACCTTAAAGTGGTCTGTTTTTATTCAAACAAAAATATATATATATATATATATGATGCAAGTTTAAAGCAAAATGACTTTAAGCCAGTATTAATGCAAAAAGTTCACAAACAGGAATAATGTTCACATGTGTGAAAGGGATACAGTCAAGTGGTCATAGTCTTCTGACTTGAAGGAAAGAAAGAAAAAATGTGGGTGTAAGACTGAAAATTGCTCATTTTATTGGTTGAGAAGATTTGTCTGTAAATTTGAGGAAGGGAGGTTTTCAGAATTTATAAGTAATTAAGAATTTATTGATAAAGTGTATTTAGCGTTTTTGTTGTTTTCATTTGTGCTGACAATGCAAGAGAAAGTATTCTTCTGCAAGACCGCCCTCTCTCTCCCAATATATTGTAGAAGACTTTTATTTGTATGATATTTTTTTTCATACCCTGTCTTTATCCAAAATGGACAAGGTGGAGATTAGTAGGGCAGTTGAGGTTTTAATTAGGACTCTTGAGATAAAGAGGCATATGAACAAAATAAATTGGACAACCTGGGGAAGAAAGGGAAAAGAGCCACTGAGACACCCAAGGCACAAGTGGAAATAAAGGACCTAGAGAAAAACCATCTACTTGGGGATCACCTTCAACTAGTATTATTGACATAGAGGAACTCATTAAACAGGCAAGAGAATATGCATACCAGGTCAGACTAGGTGGATTAATAATAAATATGCCCAAACTAAAAGCCATAGAAGATAGAATTGTCTCAGTTTTTATTGTGAACAAAAAGTTAAACAAAATTATAAAGACATTGAAAGACTATATTATTAAAGTGCTGGCTAATCTGGGGATTAATATTTAACAGATTGTCAAAGGTGAAGTTTTTCCTATGTGAGATATACTGATGCCCACTGCAGAAGATTGCATTTTGCCCTGACAAGCAAAGATCCACAGAATAAGGAAGGCATGATTAGAGTGGAATAACAAAAGGTCAGCTTAGAATGAGAGAGTAACTGTCTGCAAAGTACCCAGCTTCATCTAAGGTCAATAAATGGGTGGCTTTCATAGTGCAATTTGGGAAATTGTAAAAATAAACCCAGATAGAAATACGGGAGAATGACTTTTCTGTCTTATGGTGGATCATAAATCCTTCAATGCCATTCCCATCTGGATTGATATCAATGGAAGGAGGATATTGGTCATCATATCAGGAAGAAAACAGGCATGTTGGCATCTTAGAGAGTTTGGACATCTTTCTGTGGTTAGTCCTGGAATGAAGGCTATGGACAAAACTCCTGGTATCTAACAGCCCAATTCCTCATGCCCCAATATAACAACTAAAAAGACCACTAATGAGGACTTTTCTTCTCCAGCACCTAAATGAGATGACAGATTGAGACTGGAAGATGATTGAAAAGTGGGGAGGGAATAAGAAGATGGTGAAATCTACATTTCCCTTGGTGTCCAGTTTTGATAAAGAAGAAGAAACATTGTATCATATGCAGAGACCATAAAACCCCAAGAATCTGTGCAAGTCCTTGAAAAAAAAAAAGAAAGAAAGAAAAAGTAATGCAACTAAAGAGACAGCAGGAAAGAAGACACCAAGGACAAAAGCCAATGGGGGGGAACACTGCCTCCAACTGACAAAGATAAACTGTCACAGTCAATAAAACAGTAGAAAAAGAAAGTAGTAAACCCAGGAAAAAGTCTGCATCCCCACCCCAGTTCTCTTCTCCCACACCAAAATACTCACTGTCAAAAAGAAATAAGTCCTTTACCCCATTACCCAGTCGACTGCCTATTCTACCACAACTACCATCAGTAAACAAAAGTCCATAGAACTCCTCTTTGGATTGTTCAGAAGAGTTCCCACACAAAAAATCTGGACCCAAACATCCTAGATAGAAAAAAAACCTGCAGCTTCAATGCCTAAAAGACCTAAGGGTCCTCCAAAATTTCCAAAGAGTAAAAAAGGTTTTGATTTTGTGTTGGTCTGGGCACACAGCAGCAGATAATGGGGCTAATGTTGGGGGAGGCAAATTGTTCTTTCAAAATATCTCCCTGACTGAGACCATAATAAGAAAGGAAAAAGTTCTGTTCTGGGAGGGTCCCTATTTTTCTGCACCCATCATTATACAAAGCAGTAAAATTAACATTCCTAAGAGACATTGGAGGGCTTTCCCCAAGAAAATGGGTCTATGGGACAGGTCATCAGTGTCCTGACTGCCGGCATCTATGTTTTGGTTGCATGCCAGTAAGTTCTGATCAATGCTTTCCGGTTTGCAACTTTGAATAGCTGAAAGTTGATGTCAGTTGAAAACAGCTTAACTCCCTTGTCACCTCAATGTGGATATATATTGTACTCAAGAGACCTTCTTTATTGCAAGCAATTATGAAGATATTATGACAAGGAAGTTCTACCTCTTCTCAGCATATTTTGATAGCCATTCGAAGGGTGTTTCTTGGTTAGTAAGTCATTCTTTGGATGTGATCTTTTCACTTGTTTTCATGGATCAAGCAGGGACATTGTGTATGCTATGCTGGATGTTATCATAAAGAAAAAATTGGTTTTATGTGCTCAATGACTGCGGAGCGAGATTGGTCAGATCAATCAGATTATGACATTTTTTTAAATAGGTAGTTTTAGTTGGAATACAGTCTTTGATCCTAATTTAGACTACAGGGGAGTTAGGAAGGGTACTAACATTCCTTTGTATGTAAAAAAACTTTTTTGTATTTGTTGCTAGATTCAATCTAGTTGATAAATTCTGAAATGAACATCCGAAGTAGGTAGAGTGGACTAGGTCAGACAGGGGTGGCTTGGATATGGTGCAGCATTCTAGCTGCATCAACTGAGTTTTAGTTAGGTGAGTTGACTTAAGGCTCTTTGGCTATCCAAGTTTCCATAGTGTAGTTTATTTGGACCATAAGCTTGTCCAGGTCAGGATAAACTCATAAAAGTGATTACTGGAAATTCCAGATGATATTAACTATACAGCGGGAATTGACAGGGTTGGCACTTGTTGTGTTTACAATTTCTTGGTCAAATGTGTTACACAGGATGACTGTATAACACATCTGCAAATGCCAACATGCTTTGAGAGTCCTTTCTCAGAAACAGGGTAGCCTCTCTGAGAATTGACCATTGTCTAAAGAGGCATTATATTATGTTTAATCAGAGGGCCCACTCTCAACGATTTGATTGAGGTGCTTGGTTTGACAAGGGAGCAGTTTTGCTCCTTATGGCCTTGTGCACCCAGGTTGAAATATCTCACTAATAAGACATCACTCACCTGACTGAATCGGAATGCATTCTGGGTCTTCTACAGTGGGACTGGCTATTTCGCCAGAGTGCATCTGTTACAGTAAAATGGAAGAGGAAATTGAGCATGCCTTCTTTCATCGCTCAGTTGTGTATCCATTGTGCAAACTTTTAATGTTTCAAATATCTAGCACTAACAATTTTCAAGTGATGAATGTCCAGTCAGATCTATAATACACACATATGTGTCTGTTTTATTTTATCTTCTAAATTAAATCTTTTACTCTCTTCAGAATAAAAACAAAGACTTGGACCATGCCCCAAAGACACTGGAAGACCTCAAGTTTGTTTTGATGACCATCAACAGTATTCGCCTGATGTCCATTACCGTAGAATCCAGAGCCAATGACATACAAGAACGTTATCGTACACTGGACATGCATAATATTATGGTAATTCAATATAAAATTGAATTTTCATGTTGCAATTGTTTTTTTGCTGATATAAGAATGAATGAGAGATTTTCAACTTAAAGAAAAATAGATTTATAACATTTTATGAACATTTGATGAATCTTCAGAAACAAATTTTGCAAAGCTTTTTGATTTCTCCTCTCTGTTTTCATTTTTTCTGATTGTAAAGGCAAAATGCAGTTTTTATCAAGCAAGACCCACATCCTCTACTTTTCTTTCTCTTGCCACCATCATTAAATTTCTTGTGATCAAAGTTGTCTGCTCCCAATAAAAACTGAAGATCTTGTCTTCATCATGGACCACTAGTCTTTGCTGAAGGAGTCAAAAGTGCATACAGTAATAGCAGTGTCCTTTTGACATGCCTTTTTTTTTTAATGTTATAAAGGTTAAACATTGACAAACTATGGTGTTTTGTTTTTTATTCCAGGTCAATGATGAGGAGAAACAATTATCAGCTAGCATTTTTGATCTTTGGGAAGAGCTGGTTTTAAAATCCAAAAATATAGATGCCAGCCTGACAGTTGTTAAAAAGAAATTCACTGAGGTAAGATCTTCAAACATTATTGTATCTTCAGAGACAAAATCTTTCAGAGTGTTGTCTGTCAATTAACAAAGTTTGTAATTACTAATACTTTCAAATTCACTCTTATTTATCATCAACATCATTATCATCATCCCCTTGACTTTTGTAAACATAGGGGTGATCCAAATGCAGAAGCCACACTAACTCTTTTCCACAACGGTGTATTAACAGGAGCCATCAGCAATTCTGGTATAGTCATACCTGTCCATTTTTTTTTACATTGTCCAACCATTTTTTTTGCATTGGCACTCTCTCCTACGTTCACCTTCAATGATGTCTTGTTGGAAGGTCTTGCACAGGCTGTCGTGCCCAAACCATACTATATTTCTCCGTTTGACAGTGGTGAAAAAAGGTTCCTGGTGTCCCACAAAACTTTCAACCTTTTTCCACACAAAGTCATTGGTTTTATGTTCCCAATAGAAGATGACAAGAAGTTTTCTCATGCATTTGTTCTCAAACACTTGAGTCCCTCTCTTTGTATCTGCCAACAGTGTCCACATTTCACATCCATATAGAAGAATGGAGACTACCAATGATTTGTACTGAATTCCTGTTCATGGTAATGTTGACACAAATGTTACTGTTTGTGCTATTCACCATTACTTTGGATTTCTAAAGAAGCTGATCTTCATTCCATATGTTCCTGGTCTTTCTGTTTATAAAATGTATTAAATATTTGTAACATTGAAGCAATCTCCTTTGTAAGCTAATAATCATATCAGCCACATATATATGTTAGGAAATCTTAAAAAATAGATATTAACTCTTGTTTTTATTGTAAGTTGTTTGCTGAATGCATGTGTTTGCAAGTTTGTCAAAAAGTGAAGTGAACAGAAAGTGAAATCAAAGACAAAGAGAAAGAAACATGGTCGCTTGTCTCAGTTTCTTGATCACCTTTGCTATCCTTAGAAACACTGTTAAGAACACTTTTCTCCAAAAGATTTATTACTGATTTGATAACCCCTCAAGCTGATGTAAAAAGAAAGTGTAGTCAAAAACAAAAGGAAAGAAACACAGTTGTTTGTTTCTGTTTTTTGCTCACCCTGGCCGTCCTTAAAAATGCCGTTAAGAGTGCCTTTCTCCCCACAGCTGTTGTCAATCTCTTTCGTTCTTTTATTCTTTTTCAAATTACTTGATCCTGGTGTTTGGATTAGATTCGCATTTGCCTATGGAAATCACACCACTCTCTCAACATCCTGGCTTGTCTATTGTGCATTCATTCTATTTGGATAAATCAACATCAGCTAGTTAATGTGAGGCTCTGGTTCAAATCACACCAAAATCAGTTCTGCTTACGGCTACAAACAATGCATGTTGCCACACAAATTCTTTTTGCAGCGAGTGAATGACACTTTCATTACAAAAAATCCTTGGGCTAATGATGAAAGAAATTTCTTTTACATAACAAATATTGATTTTTCAACATAATCTCCTTCTGTGATGATGCACTTAATAACCTAATACTTCTCTATAGATCACACAGATTGAATATTTTACAGTGGATATTTGAGATCAAAATTCAGGCTGTGGATTTAAGGTGTCTGTATATATACACTAATTATTTCTATGATTAGACCATGTCAAAGTTGACTATATTGTTTAGCAGCTTCTGGCTGCAACTGTTTCTAATCATCTAAAGTTATTATAGGGAAAAATGTCCCCACCCCCCACTCATACTTCTTTGTCAACCAATGTGTTATGTCAATAGCAAGATATTTGGCTCAAATATCAGGCAAATTGGGCAGAACACAGAGAGATATTAATTCATGCTTTTACCAAAGACATTTGTATAAAAGCTTTGTACAAATTTCAATTTTTGTGTTGCTACTACCCCACTCTAAACTGAAGCGGCAAAAAATTAGAAACAGATACCTGATTTTATATATACACCGGCAAAAATAAGTTTAAGGCTGATGGTTAAAGTTTTATTCATTTCAGAATATGTTTCTAATAAAACAATATCATTTAGTTTTATTGTGTATGCTTTATTTAGAATCTATTTCTCTTTTCGAATCATGTAAAAATTGTATATTTTTCTAAAACTTGACAAATTTTATTTTGGATAATTTAAATTAATCCAGCATTAAAATTTTTCAAGCTGTAGAAAAATATACAATTTTTACATCATTTGAAAGAGAAATAAATTCTACATAAAGTGTACACAATAAAACTAATTTCTATTGTTTTATTAGAAACATATTCTGAAATGAATAAAACTTTAACCATTTTATATATATATATATATATATATATATATATATAAGAAATATAGTTTTAAGGTGTGTTATATTTATGGGATAAAGTGCTCA
This sequence comes from Acanthosepion lycidas, assembly GCA_963932145.1. Classification (NCBI taxonomy): domain Eukaryota; kingdom Metazoa; phylum Mollusca; class Cephalopoda; order Sepiida; family Sepiidae; genus Acanthosepion; species Acanthosepion lycidas. Next base: position 9,847,950 of record OZ010603.1, read on the forward strand.
ATATCAGAGATAGAGCATATATAAATATAAAAGCGAACATTGAAGTCAACACTCAGCTGTTTCATGCAAGATGCAATTGTCAGGCAGCCTGACGATTGTGTCTAGCATGAAACTATGTTTACTCTTATATATATATATATATATATATATATATATATATATATATATATATATATACACACACACACACACACACACACATATATATAATTAAAAGTTTGTCACTTAGCTGATTGATATTGCCTTCAGCATCCTGACTCAAGAGATTTTCTAGGCAGACCTGTCCATCCACTCCTCAGTGGGCATCAGCAATTGACTGCTTATATTTCCTCTGAACATTGGAGTCTATGAGGTCATAGCATGTGAATATCTGTTTAAGTCACAACCAGAAGAATATAACAATGCCACCATTAGCTTGCAAAATACACTTCTGATAGGGGTTGGATCCATAGCTTTGTGCCATTTCCTCTGCACATGAACTTGGATGTCTGCCTGAGAAAGTTGGGAATGTGACTCATCTAACCAGGTGATATGGCAACAATTTTCCCTAATCCAATAACAATTTTCCTTGGCCCAGGTAAGGTGCAGTCACTGTGACATAGTGTTAGTAATGGGGGTGCTTGTTGGTTAATGATAACATAAACCCCTATGGAATACAGAGTATGCTGTATAATACTTTAAGTGATAGGTTGACTTGACCCAGTGTTGAATTGGGATGTGATTTGATACAATATTGACCATTGTAGAATGGTTATTATCCTTGGCAACAATTAGCAATATCATTTTTGCATCCATGAGTACCTGCAGTTTTCACATCTTGCTGATGTCTGTCTAGAATTCACATATTGCTGCGACCATTGTCCAAGAAAAAGCCAAGAGTAGTTGTCATCACATGATAGAAAGCCCACATCTTTATGGCGCATAACAATCATGTCTACATTCCATGGCCAGTGTTGGCAATTCAGATTATATAAATACTGATTGCAAGGCTGGAAGAAGCAAAAAGGCTTCCTTAGTTCAACCAGTTCAGACCTTCACAGCTAGGACCTGCCATGCCATGTACACGGTGTCAACTCATCCTCGTTCCCTTCATATTTCTTTGGTGAGGAGGAAGGTCTATTCAGACAGCTTTTTACTTAGAATTGTCACTTTGTGGAACAGACTCCTGAGAGGATGCTTCCCTGGCCACTACAATCTTAACTTTCTACATGTCTAGAGTCAACTGTTATCTGTCCTACATATTCTCATATATGTACTTCTTATCTTCTCCTTTCATGCACTCATTCAGTAATCCTCTACTTTGAGTAGCTCTTGGGCATAGTATTGAATGAATAATAGTAGAAAGAAAAAAAAAGAAAGCTGGTTCAATCAATCCAAGAATAAAAAGTCAAGTCTAAAGAAGAATGTATGACAAACAAAAGATTGTTTCATTTGAGGAATTCCTGAATTTATTTCTCACTCATTTGTTCACTTATGTTTTGGTTTTTCAGATTACGCAAAAAGAAATAAAGAATTACAGTAAAGATCTCAAAGAATTCTATCAGAGATTTAAAAATGAAGGACCTGGAAGTGTGGGATCAGATTTGGACAAAGGTAGGTGACCTTGATATTTAGCAGTCATGCAACACATTTTTGATTACATAGGTAGAAAACTGAACTACAGTTTGTAAAATATTAAATTTATGTAAGAATAAAATTTGTTTCAATATTTATGATGAAAAACTACTGTTGGTTCTGTTTATATAGAATTACTAAACTGTAAATATAGTCACAATTATGTGAACTATTTAAATTTGAATTTATAAAAGCATATTTATTTCAGTTTTGATTTAGAAAGAAGAAAATTGGTTTTAGTTTTAATCAGTTTTATATTCATTCTTTCTTACTGTGAGATTGAAAAACAGGTATTTTAAGTATTATAAAGATTTATATAGGTATTATAAACTTAGATCAAATGTAAACTCTTTTATAAACAACTATTATAAAACGTTTAGTATAAGTATTATAAAGATATCATTATATTTATTATAAAGGTTTTCCAGTATCAGAGCTGAAGCTGATTAAAACATTTTCTATAATGAAAGAAAAGTAAAGTTTGAAATCCAGTTGATTCTAAATATCATTTGCTACATTTGAATTCATATTACTTTGAAAATAAAGACAATTTGTCAAGTTAGATGAACAGAATTTTTTTATCCTTCATAACAAATTGTAGAAGTTCAATTAATAACTTTTATCAATGATATAGCATATATATCTTGATATATAATTTAATATATAATATATATCATTATAGATTGTTTAATTTCAAATTTACTTTGTATGGATTGTTTTTGTAGCTGATTAAAAGGAGGATGCAAAGATTGTCAAAATTCAAATCTTGTGAGTTGTGAAGTTGAAGATAAAAACAAATCACACCAAAAATATCATGGAAAATAAGGAAAAGATCATCAGCCTACAACAATCAATTCCAAAACTGTAAACTCTGCCTGGAGGAAAAAATAGCTATAATTACCTTCCCAGAACAAACTACTAAATAAATGATCAGGACTCGTCTCAAAATGCAGACACAAAAACAAATTTTTACTTCATTACTTAAAAATCAAAAACTAAAAACAAACAAGAATAAATGAAAATAAATAAAATAGAATAGACAAAAACAAATAAAATAAATTAATCTGGACAAATAAATAAGTAAATAAACTAAGTAAATAATAAACAAATTAACAAACCACACCCACCAAAATAACTGTTAGAATAATACAATAGACTACCCACAATGTATCACTGACCTGTATACATAAAAAGTTGAGCAAAAACACAATGCACATGGCCTGATGATTGAATTTTGTATGAAACAGGCTCTTGCCTGTGGGTGTTGACTTCAGTGTACACTTATATATATATATATATATATATATATATATATATATATATGCACACACACACACACACACACACACACACACAAACATATACAGCATGTATCAAAAATACTTTTACAAACTTTGGAGGCAGCTTCCTCACACCAGAACAAGGATAAAAGACCATATAAACATAAATCCGCAAATCCTTCATTTTTGAGTTATTAGGTTGGTGCAAAAATAATATCGTTTTTTGACATATTTTTTAACGTCAAAAAACGATATTATTTTTGCACCAACCTAATATTATGTTTAAAGTTTATGGTAGACATTGTTAAATGTCCAATCCATATAAACATGTGTCTATATAACACAGCAACTCATAGCAAATGTTCAAAATGTCCTCTGCTTGTTTCTACACACACATGCTCCGTTGGATCATTGACTGGTGGACACATTCAAATACTCCCACACGGTATTGAATGGTTTCGCAGGCTCCTATGACACGTTGATGAAGCATCTCTGCATTATTAATATCTACTACATAAATCAGTTGTTTTAAGTTGCCCAGATAAAAATCTAAAGGATTGAGGTCAGGGGAACATGTAGGTCTTGAAACCAGTCCTCCTCTACCTTTCCATCTTTCATGTTAGATAACAGCCAGTGCATCGCAAACAATGTGACTAAAATGTGCATGAAATGCATGCATCTTCATATTAACAGGGGCACATGCTCTAGCACGTTTGGAAGTGTGTTTGAAATAAAGTCCCTGTGGATAGCTCCTGTAAGATGTGCTGGGAGAACATATGGACCTACTAGACAGTCACCTACAATTCCACCCCACACATTAATTGTAAACTGATGCTGGTGTCTAGCCCGTATTGTACCGTGGAGATTCCGATCCGTCCACAAATATTGGTTGTGTAAATTTGTTATTCCATTTCTTCCAAATGTTGCCTCATCCATAAACAAGACTGAAGAGACAAACAATGGATCAGAGGGAAAAAGACCCTGCAGCCGTTGCAAATGATCCAGATACAGGAATTGCTCTTGAGATGTATGACATACTAGAACCACTTGATGTATGCTGATACCTGGATCATCTCTGACAGCCTTTAGAATGTGTTCTTTGTGGTCAGGCATACAAGTGAATCTCAGTCTTCCTTGATCCATAGCTTGTGGTGCCACAGATCCTGTCTCAGCAACATGACTATAAACAACAACAAAGGTTGAATGATTCAGCTGTCTTCAGTCTGGAAACACAATCTGATACAGCTGTGCAACCTCATGTCCATTACCATTTGTGCAGCTGTATGCAAAAATCATGTCAGCCTGCGCACAATATGAATAATCTGCCTTTCTTATACGGAATATTTCTCAGTTAACTTGCTACTACACATGTTAAACGTTGAAGACTGACTAGCCACAAATGTACAGGAATGACAAATGTAACTTAGTCTATATGAAAATACAGTTCCATCTACTGTTAACTTTCTTTAAATTTAATAACTCAAAAGTGAATGATTTTTCGGATATATGTTTACATGGACTTTTGTCTTTGTTTTGGTGTGAGGAACCAGCCCCGAAAGTTTATAAAAGTATTTTTGATACATCCTGTGTGTGTGTGTGTGTGTATATATATATATATATATATATATATATATATATATATAAGATGATGAAAAGAAGATCTGATTGAGGAAATGAAAAAGAAAGAAAGCTGGAGAAAAACGAAAAGGAAAGCAGGTAAAAGCAAAAGGAGAAATGGGGGGGGTGCAAGAAAGACAATGATAGGTTTTGTTATCTCCTCTTTTATTAATTTATCTTTTTGATCTTTTAAAGTGGGTGAAGCTTTGACATTTCTTTCTTTTGCAAAGTGACACACAACTTATATGGGAAGGTAGGTAGATCCTATTATATAGATATTATTAGGTATTAATATATAGATGTCACACAGACTGATCTCTGTTATTCACCAATAAAATATTCCATTATTATGATTAGAGGAGGCATTACTCAATGCCTATAACTGGACATACCTTGTGCCATGATATCAATAGAATATTTTTGTGAGTAGGCAAGATCAGGCTGCTAATAAAATGATTTGTTTCATCTTGGCTTTCTTAGGATATTTTTTCGTTTAAAGATATAAAGTAAAGAATTCATTCTTACATGCAAAAAAAGAACTGCGCAGATAAAATTCTGCAGAAAATGAAACCAATGTAAAATGTAAATTTTGCCATCATTTTTTGATAGTTCAGGGAAAACTTATAAAAAATAATTACAATATTGATTTTAATCCCAGTTTTGTAGAAGGACGAATAAATAACAATTTTTATCAGTTTTATTAATCATTTAGTTTGGACATTTAAGAAATATTTAACTTTGCAGATTTAAAAGAAGTAAACTTCAATGAATTGTAAAATATTGGTTAATTTGAAAGCATCTTTCAAGAATTGAATTTGAATAGAAGTTTTTGTGTTTAATAATTTTATAAAAATATGAAGTTAAATTACATATCATTTTTTACTTTTTAGATTTTGAAACATTTACAAAAACCTATTAAAATTTTTTCTTTATTAAGCAAATAATTATCCCCCAAATATAGTAGGGATTTTGTTAAATTGTGTTTAAACTTTGTAACATTTTTTTATCTTCAGGTTGTGAATTGATAAAGGTGTATATGAAAGAAATGAGTAAATTTGAAGCTGAAAGACAAGATTTGGCAAATGCTGAGAAATTGTTTGACCTTTCTATAACGATGTACACTGATTTGATTCATGTTCAGAAAGAGCTCTCCAGCTTGGATATACTTTTCAAGCTTTACATGAAACAAAAGGTAGTTTTCCTTAAAACATCAACTAAAAGAAATTTGATAATTTTTGGATTGAATTCCATTTTCTTAGAACCATCCTTGTTTTATTTTACTGAATAATCATTTTTAAAAATATTTTTGCATACAATGTATTCAGTACAGATAGCATGCGCATCTTCTTTTCAAGTGAGATTATATATATAATAAATATAAATATAGCATACCTTAAAACTATATTTTTATCATATATATATATATATAGAGAGAGAGAGAGAGGTAGGCACCAATTTATCTTGCAAGATAATGATAGAACCCATTTTGGCCAAATATTGTCCTTTGGCAAGCAGCATTTGGACTGGCTTAAAAGGCCACTCATTGTATGACATTCTCTTCTCCAGGTATGACAGATGAAGGTGGAATGTGGATTGGAAGTCTGTGATAGTGTTCTGAAGGGAGTTCAATCTGACTTCCTGTGATCAGTCACTGGCTAATGTTCTCCACAAGAACTTATGGCTTTTAAATAGATCAGCCTTTTTGCTTTAATTAATTATCAACTGACATTTCTTCTTTGAATGGTAGAGATTCTTAGATTTTAACTTTCTCTTTGAGAGATCAAGGAGTGATCTGATGTAGCAGATGTTGTTTAGTGAGTCTCGTCTGGTGATAACCAGGCCCAGCTGGTGCCAATGATTTAACCTTCATGCTTTCAGGATGTGTTGTGGCAAGCCTTGTTCTGAAAATAGGTGTTTGTCACACAGCAGAATTCTAGGAGTCTTTGGCCATTCTCGTTCATTTTCTCTATACCATAGAGACATAACATTTTTGGCCAGTACACTTGATTAATGCCTACCCTTGTTAAAAAAGCTGTTAATATTTATTCTGTATCTTTTCTTTATAATACTTAGTTCATGTCAAAAGTTGTTAATATATTTTTCCCAGATTTTTGGTATTGAATTAAAGTTAAATCCAAATTTCCTTTTCAGAATTGGTAGAAAGCAAGAGGTTCATTTAGCCTTTTCTGGAATGAATACAAGGCAAATCCTCATCCAAACCTTCAGTCACTCATTTTCTTTTTTGCCTTAATCATGAGAAATGCCATCTTAAGGAAAAAATACTATGATTCATTATTTAAGCATACACAAAAATATATATATATACATATATACATACACAAAGAAAGAAATGTGTGTGTGTATATATATATATATATATATATATATACATACACACACAAAGAAAGAAATGTGTGTGTGTATATATATATATATATATATATATATACATACACACACAAAGAAAGAAATGTGTGTGTGTATATATATATATATATATATATATATATATATATATATATATATATATACACACACATACAAAGAAAGAAATGTGTGTACATATATATATATAAATATATATATAATGGCTGGTTAACCCCATTTCTGAATACACCTGTCTGGTTGCAGATGCTTTCTCAAACACATTTTGCATTTGTTCAACACCCATAGAGCCCCCTCACCTCTGGTTTATACAGCAATTATGCTGTGAGTGGACCTTCATTACAGTTTCTTGAAGACTGCATAATTTGGCAGGATCAGCAATTTGAGCAAGGCTAGTACAGTCAAATCCTCAGTCACTATAAATTATGACTTTATGCCAGCACAAACATCAATGGCCTCTGCACAGTTCCATCTACCCAATTTCACTCACAATGCTTGGGTCAGCTCATGGTTTTTCACTCTGTGATCACCTATCTAGGCTAATAACAGATTTGAACCTCAGTCTCATGGTTGGAAAGCAAATATTCTAATCACTTGGCTATGCGTCCCTACGCACAATTTTATGCTTAAATGATTTATAATCAAAAGCTTTCAAACTGATAAATTGTGTTTATACATTCTTTGAAACATTCTGTTTATTAAATATATGACATAAACAAGAGAAACTGTTGACTTTATCATTACAGATTATCAAGACAATTCATTGAAATCCAAAACGTTTTGATCACTCTTTATGTAGTTGTAACTTGTTTTCATCTGACATCATAGATTCTATTGTAGTTTTTATAGTTTTTTCTATATAATAAATACCAACATCAATGTGTCACAAATTTTCGACTAAAGAGACACAACTCTAAATATTAGGTTGGTGCAAAAATATTGTCGTTTTTTGACGTTAAAAAATACGTCAAAAAACGACAATATTTTTGCACCAACCTAATAGCTCATCTCCTTCTATATAATAAATTCCAATGTCAGTGTGTCACACTTTTTCAATTAAAGGGATACAGCTCTCAATAGCTCATCTTCTTCATTGAACATTTAAAAAGTAAGCTTAAATATTAATGGAATACTTAAATGCAGCAATCAGTATTGAGTTCTTCTGTTACCTATCACATCTACTCCTCCCTACGTATTGTGATGAAGGCCTATTCAAGTGCCTTCCACAGGAGCTATCTTAAATACCACTTGATTGAGCAGCTTTGCTAACAGAAGAATATTGAGCTTTTATGTGACATCTGTCCTTTATGGCAGCAAATGTTTGACAGTCTCCTCAAAGATGAAGAAGAGACTTGAGGTGATGGAGATGTGCTTCTACAGGAGAATACTAAGGATATCATGGACCGAGCGTGTGAGCAACGATGAGGATTGGAGAGGATTTAATATTTTTTCCTTTTCGGATTAATCATCAAAGGCTCTGTAAATTTTTTTTTCTGTTTGATTTCCGCTGTTCTGAAATTGCTTGAGGCCTTTGCATATTGAATGTGTCAAATATTGTGTCCATTACTTCCTCCTCTTCCTGAGGTAGACTGTTAGAATCCTCTAACAGCCTCTTTCTGATCTAATTTAAGTGCCTTTTATGCAAGAACCTCAGACCCTGAATTATGTAAATCATGTTCCCAATTCATTTCTCTATTGTACCTGGCTCCCAATAGGATGTGTCATTTTTGAACATTTTAAAAAAAACTTTCTCCCCTGGACTAAATTTTCTTTTTGGTACAAACGACATTGGTGATTGCTTTGTCTGTATTGGCAGTAATTTGTCGAATACCGATCTAATTTTTTGGGCGAACATCACTTCCACCAGCGATAATGCTGATGGCATAGTACTGTTCAGTGTAATTCTATACACTTGCAAGAATCGTTGTAAAGCCTTTTCTGTTGGTACATCATAAGCTTTCCTTAGTACTCTTTTTAATGTATCTACAAACCTCTCCGCTTGCCCATTTGACCTTGGGTGATATGGTGGAGATTTGATGTTGTTCACCTGAAAAGTTTCACAAAATTCTTGAAAATCCGCAGATGTAAATTGTGTCCCATTATCAGTGACTAAACAATCAACCACTCTGAAACGAGCCAAGTAGTAGAAACCCTCTAATGGACCTGTGAAATCTATATGGATTCTCGACCACGTTTGATCTGCCTTAGGCCATGGCTTATGAGTGATCAGAAGTGCCTTGGATGCTAAGGAACAGCCCTTGCATTTGTCCACCATATGTATAATATCTTGATCCATGTTTGGCCAGTACACGTAACTTCGCATTAAGGATTTCATCCTGTTCTTTCCTGGGTGGCCCATGTGAAAATCCTTGAGGATTCACCTTTGTAGCGTTTTCGGGGTTACTCCTCTTTCATTATATAGCAGAATATTATCACATAATAAAAAAACTGTCTGATATATGCTTATCTTGTCCTGCAATTTTTGTTTTCATTTCCTTTATAAATTCGTCATTCACTGCTTTGTTTCTTATTTCCTGTAATGTGATGGGGAGGTTTCGAATTGTGCTACATAATGATGTTCTAATATCTTCCTCATATCGTAGAGCTGCAATTACGGAATCTTCTAATGGCTCTGTTTTCTTTGGTATTAGTCTCGAAAGACCGTCTGCATGCTAGATTTTGTTTGATCGAAGATACTCCAATTTGAAATTATAATTTAATAACATCGTCCCCCATCTTAGTAATCTATTAGCAGTGTAGACAGGTAGACCTTTCTTTGATCCAAATATTGTTAGTAACGGCTTGTGGTCCACCTGCAAGGTGAAAAATCTACCATAAATATATCTGTGGAATCTTGTAATTGCAAAAATAATCCCCAGCGCTTCTTTTTTGATTTGCGAGTAATTTTGTTCGGCTGGTAGTAACGTGTTGTTCAATATTTTTGCTATTTATCAGGATGTCATCAAGGTATGTGATCATAAAATCTAGTCCGCCTAGCATAGTGTCCATTATTTGCTGAAATATCGCCGGCGTGACCTTGATCCCGAATGGTAATCTCTGGAACTTGTATAATCCTTTATGTGTGTTTATGCACAACAACCTCAAGCTTTCCTCATCTACTGGTACTTATAGGTATGCTTTGTTCAAGTCTATTTTTGAGAAAAATTTTCCTCCGTTCAACTTTGTGAAAACTTCTTCTGGACTAGGGAGAGGATAGTGATAATCCTTAATTGCTGCATTCAATCCCATTGAGAAATCAGAGCATACTCGTATCTCACCTGATTTATTTTTCACATAAACTGTAGGTGTGGCCCATTGACTATACTCCACCTTTGTCAATATACCGGTTTTCACGAGTCTATCCAACTCTTCGTCTATCTTTTCTAATGATGTGAAAGGTACATTTCTTTTCTTCTTGAAAATGGGTTGTACATTTTCTTTTAGTTTGATTTTGCCTGTTATTTTTTTACACCTCCTGAGGTTGGCTGAAAATACGTTGGGGAAACTCTCCTTTAATTTCTCCTTCAATTTCTCTGCCTCGGTCAATAACTTTTCCACTTTTTGGCAGAACGTATTTATCGGCAAATCCCAGAGGTCAAATTTCTGCATCCAGTCAGTTCCAAATAAATTTTCCGTATTTTTTAGAACATACATCTTTAATTTCTTGGTCATCCCGTTGAACATCACATTTGTGATAATCTCCCCCTCAAATTTGATTTTTCTTCCTATTATCGACCTGGCTATTTTATCTGTTCTCAACATGGTTGGTTTGTTTAATTTCTTCCACGTCTGTAAGTTAATAATGGTTAAATCTGATCTGGAATCTAATTGTAATCTGATTTTTTTGTTTAACATTTCTACTTGTACGTATTTTTGTATATTTATCCCGTCTGCTTGGTCAGTTCTAGTGACTCTTACTCGGCTTTTGTTTTCTTTCTTTCTTCAGTGCAAACCTTTATGTCCCACTTTATTGCATGGTAGACAAATCTTATAACGGTATGGACAATATTTGTACCAATGTAAAGTCCCACAGTGATAGCATGGACTGGGTGGTGGTTTCATCTGAAGTTTCATTTGACTTTTTGTAGTAAAATAATTGGTTTGGTTTGTTTTTGAGGAGGGAGAAAAATGTGTTTGTCGTACTTTTCGTATGTGAGCGATGCCAGTCTCTTCGATATCTTTTGAGTCCTTTTTTACGCTTATACATCTCTGACAGTCCTCAGCCAATTTTTGTAGTGTCAGTTTTGGTTCACTCTCAAGTTTTGTTAGAATTCTCCGTCTGATCTCCGCATTTTTAGTTGAAACCAGGCCTTGGACGAATATCAAACTTTTAAAATTGGCAGGGCTGTGTTCAGATAACTTGAAGTCATCGCAGTGTTTGTTTACTATGGAAGTGAATGTTATATAGTCTTCGCTATCCTTTTTTGTTAAATTTAAATATTTCCACCTTTGTGGAATAGTGAAGTTCGAACTAAATAATTTTAAGTTTCACGGCTTCCCTGAAAGTCAACTCATTCGTTTTCCTTGGTAGGATGTAGTCTACGAATTTAGTGTATTCCCTAGTTTCCTCAGTAGTAGTACCAATTCCTGTAATCGCACTCATATGAATCTTCATATCTTCTGAAGTAAGCCGCGAAGGTTTTGTCTTCGTCCGGTGCATAAGTGAAGTCTTTGATTGAGCTCCATATAGCATTTTGCGAGAATGCCGCTTCATTTTCAGAATTTTGTTACTGCCCATAGTAGTAATTCTTGTAGTTCGAGTTGCTTTTCATTGGTTTTCTGTTGAATTTTTTATTGTTTTTCTTCAAGCCTAGTCTGTCTTTCCTCATTTTTTTTTTTTGCTGCTTGAATTGCATTTTCATTAGTTCCAATTTCCAATATGGTTGCCTTAAAGTCTTCCATGTTTACACCATAATTTAATAATAACACAGGCTATCTGTCGTCATGAGAAGAGAAGGAAAAAAAACTCACTTTTTCCCTTACTTTTTCTTTTCGCAATATGTACTTTGTAGTGAGAGTTGTGTATTTGTGTAACAATTTTTCCTTTTTTCTCAGTGTAGACTTCAGGTCTTTGTCGCCTGTTGTTCTGGAACCTTGATACAAAAAAATTTTCCTGCATAGAATTTGATTCTATACTGGCTGACATGTAAAATTTGTGTCTTCATTACAACTGTTATGGTTGGTGTCCAAAACGTTTTTTATCTTTTATCTTCGCGTAGAACTTGTTTTTTTTTTTCTCAATATCTCCATCGCCCCTGTTATGGATGACCGATAGCAATAAGTTTTTTTTTCTTTTTTATATCCTCCGCGTAGAATTCCTTTCTTCAATATCCTCGTTGGCACTGTTATGGTTCAGGTTAGGACCAAGGAAGAACAACACGAACACAAGAGTAGAAATAATGAAGGTATATTACACGAAATAATAATACAAGATGTGGAAGGTGTTAGTATGACTGTCAGTCTGGTTTGCAGTGAACTACTATCGACTCAACTCGATTTGTCCCTCTCTCTTGAGAGGCATAGTATACATAGTGTTAGGAAGAGTTCATTCTGTAGTTATAGGTAAGGACCCATGACAAACAGTTGTCTTCCTCTTTCAGTTGACTGAATTTTATTGAAGTTGTAATGATAGGTTCTTTTACTCCATACTCCACACACACATATGCAAAGAATGAACCTCACTACACACAGATACACACACACACAATCATAGACTGAATCTCATAGATATTTATAGTTGCATTCCCAATTTTTCTCTCAGGCTGCTCGTGAGGAATGGTCAGATACATTATGGGCCAATCTTAATGTTCAACTTCTTCAAGAAGGAATTGAAAATTTTCTAAAAGAGCTACGAAAACTTCCCAAAGAAACTAGGAATTTGCCGGTTGGAAAAACCCTTGAGGAAAAAATGAAAGAATTCCGTGACTCTTTGCCGTTGTTTGTTGATCTGAAACATGAAGCTCTGCGAGAAAGGTAAACCATTATGACTATCCAATTGTATTTTATATTTCTTGAACATGATGAAAGAGAAAAAAAAAATCTATTACCAGGAGGAATTCAACAGAAATGATTTTTACAAATAAAACATAAGGAAGTTATGAAATGTTTTCAATCTAACCCACTCCACATTATCAAACCAAATTACCAAATATCAATTGTACTTTTTATTTTTATTTTCAGTTTAGGGTTTCTTGCTAGGTTGGGGGACAAGAACTTTTCAGCACCCCTTGTATAAAATGCTTACATAAATTGCTTTGAAAATATATTATGAAAACACAGAACACTATATTAGGTCTGTATAATACAAAACCATTTTATAATATACTGAACTTTTCAAAAACGAAAAGTTTAGCAAATTTATTCATGCTTTTTTTTTTTTTATTCTTATTCTTCTTGCTTGCAGTCTTGGACTAAATCTAATAGTTTTTCAAATTCCTTGTTTTTTGTCTATCTGTCCCATAGACATTGGAAAGAACTAATGCAAAACACTGGTACTGTATTTGACATGGACCCTGACACATTTACACTGGCCAAGATCTTTTCCATGGAACTGCATCGCTTCCATGAATGTATCCAACAAATTGTTACCAGTGCCAGTAAAGAAATGGCAATTGAAAAGGTAAATCATTCTCTTCACCAAATAAATGCCATCACATGAAAGAGCAAAGATTGTATTAAGTCATTCCTAATAACACGAATAGATGAAAGTAAAACAGGTTGAAAATGAAAATCTCAATCATATTTATTGCTTGTACCTTTTCATTCCCTAATATTTTGTATCAATTCATATACTGTAGTTTATGGTATCAAAATAGAATAATGTCAGCAGTTAATGCGTCTACTAAAGTTTTACTAAAATTCTTGAAACATTTTATGGTTGTGATTCCTGCAAATCCTTTTATTCATTTTCTCTTCATAGGAATTTGTTTTTACTTATTTAACTCTTCTAATAATGTTCAATAACCAAAAACAATTTCACTTCAAAACATGCTTCAGGATTTCAAGAATATACAATGATTTTACCAAACCTGTGTTATTTACAGGTGAACTTGCAACTGAACATTAATTGGAATCCAATTTTCATCTTTTATTTCTACTCAAATATCTATGTTGCTAATAATAAAACTGCAAGTAGTAGCAGAATGATCGGCCTATGAAGTTTATTGGTTGAAGTGATGCTGCAGCTAAATTTACTAAATGACAGACTGTTATCTTCCTACACATTATCTTTGCATTCAAATCAATATATTTATGGCTAATAGATTTTATGTAATGTAATTAAAATAACCCTATCAAATGTCGTTTACAGTAACTGAAATTTTTGTCTAACATTTTAATGTTTCCTTAGACCTCTTTATTTTACCTTTTGTTTTCAAAATAAAAAGTAAATATTTTTCAAAACTTTTGAAAAATATGTTCTTTCATGCTTAAGAATAAATTTATTATGAATATTATTTTTTTTATAATTAATTACATTAAAATCCCCCCCCCCGCTTAATCATCAAATCCTATTTTGTTTTTATTTTTCCCCCTATTTAAATTCAAAGTCATCTTGCCTTGGATCTGTTTTCAACTTGCTAGATCCAAATGTTTGTAAACTTTGCTCCACTTGTCATTCTTTTGACAAATGATAGTTTCTGGACATGGGATCTGCTATGAGATTTACCAAAAGTCTGAAAGGATTCTAATCAGATTTTATGCTTCTCCCATTTCCAGAAAATAACTTACAATTGGAGATTTAGTTACATTTATCCATACAATAAATATGTTTGATTCAAGCTTCATTTTCTGGTATCATTTCAAAATTCCTTTCCTGATCCATAAAAGAAAAAGTTACAGTCAAATAATTTTATCAGATAAAAATCAGTGTAAAATTGATACTTGCATAAATGCAAGTGCAGGCATATAAAAAGCAAAAACATATTAAATATTCACATTTTAGTTCCTTATACAATATGTATACAAATGGTTTTCAAACTTTTCCTTACAATTAGCTCTCAATCCTGTCAATTAGATAAATGAAGACTACTCTCACTACTACTAAGATATAGTTTCATACAACTCAGCCACAAAATGCAACTTTTTACATTGACCAACAGTCCTGAGTATGATGATAAACAACATCCAGCAGCAAGACCTCTGATTGTGAGATTGGAGATTTTGAGAAGCGTAGAACCACCACTTAATTGCTGTTGTTCCCAGGTCCACTCTGACCTGGGGTGATAACACCTGTTAGGGTCCTAGCTATAGGCAAATAGTAATCTCTCAAGCAAAAACAGAACACTATGAAAGTATAAAAATACATTTTTATAGTAAAATGAGCAACAATACACATTTATAGCAAAATGGCCAAAAATAGATTTTATCTGTAGTTGAAGGCATACAAATGCATTCAAAACATTTTTATTTTGTCATTAAATAAGCCATAGAGATTAAACAAAACCAAACAACCAACATGAAAGAATTCTTTCATAACATTAATCCATATAAGATTCTACTATTTTTTAAAGAAATTAAACTCTATTCCAAAATATAATTTCAACAAAACTACAATATAAAACCCACATATCACCGCCTCTAGTAATTATAACCACACAAACATGTATATGCATAAAAGCTGAATATCATCTACCATGTATTCACCTGTGAAAGCACAATAACATATATCATATTTTTATTACAGCAGATCTCCCAAGAAAATTTAATTTTGGCATTAAATGACCCATTTAATTTTGTTCATACTTGCCACAATAGTAGATGCATGAACTTCCAACATATTAAAACTGTCTCACCTTTGGTAACCAAGATACAGTTATAAACATGATTTTTTCACCTTTTATTTGCATAATGTCATTTTCTGTTTTTAAAATGGTGTAGCTAAAAAAAAACAATTCTTTATTTTTAATTCAAAGTAACTTCTTTGACTTTTTTGAGTTAATAGTGAGAGAAATAAGTCAAAAAATCTAAGAATGGTATTAGAAACTTGAATTTAAAAAATAAAAGTTCATGTTCTATATTCACTTTTTCTTCTATCTCCTTTTGTGTAGGAGTTGAGGTGAGGTGGAGGGAGCTAGACAAATGCAAATTTATGACCAAAACATTATGGTACCAAGTCATTTCTACAGAAAATAAAATTCTAAAGAATTTTTTTTAAATTCGAAGTAATGTTTTACCTTGACTTTTTTAAGTTTTCAAAATGTTATTTGACTATATTTTATGCAATGAATTTGTCAGCCAATTCCACCGTTTTGCTAATTTTATTTTCATTACTCAAGGCATTGATATGTATTTTTTTTTTTTTTTTTTTTTTTGAAAGGTATATTTTGATTATTTTTACAACAGAAGTAGTGAACCAAAAACAATTTAAAATGTCTTAAATTAAGAACAAAATCCTTTAGTTTTAGTAGTCTTTTGGTTATACCAATTTCAAAAGAGTTAAAAGAGAAAAGGTGAAAAAGTCATGAATTTGTGACCTTGTATCTTCCTGTCAAAGCAAAAACATTTTTATATTTTTACTTGTATTTTCAAAACATTTCCATTGAATGTCTTTCAAGATATCAACATGTAAAAATGATGAATATAAATTCTTAATTTGTACATATGTAATTATTTAAGTTTATTAAAAAAAAAGCATCTTGCCTTAATTAGAATCTGAATATACTGGCTAAATGATTGAGGAAGCAAATATTAGGTTGGTGCAAAAATAATGACGTAATAATGTCGTTTTTTGACGTTAAATATACGTCAAAAAACGACATTATTACATCATTATTTTAGCACCAACCTAATATAATCATACATAATCCTAATTAATTAAGAGCAATGAATTTACTTGACAGTCAAGACAAAGAAATCATTGGTTTATATCATTTTTATCACTTTCTTATTTCCCTGAATAGAATGGCTGATAGTGAGACTTGTCTCAGCAAGAGTTGATTATCCTTGTATTTATTCGTTGTTTCACCCTTTTTACTTTTCCAGTAAGAAGATGATGACTAGTGATAGCCTATTACAAACAACAGACAATTTTAAGAGAAACAGGATAGAGGTATTCCGTATTCAATGAACATATAAGTGAATATCTTTTGGGAAGTTATTTTTATTAGATGTACATTTAAATGCACAGTACCACTTTCTAGTTTATCGGCTGAAAACTTTTTCATTTCATCCAATATGAAAAACAATCTTTTTTAGGTTGTTTTTCAAATGAATAAAAATCAGTTTGTATTGCTATATTATTTTTTTATTTATTTTTGCTAGGGTGTCAAAGAAATTGATGAAATGTGGAATAAAATCCAGTTTGTTGTGGTACCTTATATGAAAGGTACATCAAACCGAGGCTATGTTTTGGGGAGTGTGGATGAAATCCTTCAGGCTCTTGATGATACATCGATGAATCTGCAAAGTATGTCTGCTTCTCGCTTCATTGGACCATTTCTAATGACAGTACAGAATTGGGAGAAAAGCCTTTCTCTCATTTCTGAAGTGATGGATGTAAGTATGCCTTTCTTCTGTCATTTTAAGTGAATCTTATTTCTCTCTCTTTCCAGTCCATTTGGCATTTTGATTCTTTAGGAGCTTTCACTGGCGCATAAATAATTACATTTAATGTCATCAACATAGTTTTTAATTTGGGGAAATTTGAATACATTTCTTATCCAACTCTTTTGATATAAATTAGGAATTGCTGTGCATACACACACACACACGGTGCCAGGTATTTTAGTTCACACATTTAGCAAGCATTGAATGAAAGATGACCTAATATAATGTTATACTAGATGTGCTAAATTTTAACATTCTTTTTTCAGAAGTATTGAGGGCATTAACATAGCTTTGAAATGAACACCATCTTTCTGAAACTGGCCGCTAACCACATGAACTCATTGGTAGCTAGCTTTGTGAATGTCTAAATGCGACCAAGTGAACAGGAGGTATGACTGGTAACTCTGCAGGGACTCCACAGAGTTATCTTAGAGGTGGGGAACAACAAGAGCCATATCACACCACCCTACTCCTTCCTATGGGGCCTCAGCGTCAATAGTATTGCATATACTAAAGTGCTATATATACTTGTCAAATCCTGGATGGAGGAGTTGGCCAAACATATTCCAACAGGAGTCTACTCCCTTTCACATACCCCACCAACATGTAGCCCCCCCCCCTGGACATCTACATCTGAGACATTATCTAGAGTGGGACCAACCAGTAGCCACATAATACCAAGTGGAATGATGACCAACATGAAGAGAACCACACATTTTTTTACACAATAATGTTCACCCTGTACAAGACCCAAGAGCCACTTGAGGTAGAGGTTTACAGAGTAAGAGGCAAAGTTTATGGAGATATATGGAGAAGACAATGGTCAACCCTAAACTTGAACAGGTCAAGATTGTAGTGATTCAATTGTTCCCAAAGTTGCATCCAGACCATCCTAGATATGATATACTAGGAATATCTAAAATGTTAATTTTTATCTAATTTCTCTTGTTTTCATATAAAGGGAATGAATGGTTGGTTCAAGAGTGTACAGAAATCATCTGTAGTTTTTATTATTCACTGTGGTGCTTCTGGACATTCATTGGTCATATTCAGAAATAAGATTATATATATATATATATATATATATATATATATATATATATATATATTATAGGTATTAAGGGGAAAATAAAGTGATTAGCACAAACTGACATCACATCATTCCTTTTTCTGTTAAAGAACATCAGAGTTTGGAAAATTTTATCTCGTATCATTGGAAAAATCAAGAAAAGTGATTTTTAACCTTGCTGAGTGGAACTGAGATCTTATTAGTGAAATACAAAAGGGGAATGAGGATGATTCAATCTTGTGGACATGGTATGTCAGATTACTGCTGCAAAGGTGAGAGCTGGTGGAACCAAGGAATCTAGCTTGTCAGAACACAAGCCATGGAAATAGCAGTAGCGAAAGGCTTGCAACGTTTCATTTGTGGGAAAGGGTTTGTAGGGTGGAAAATAATTCATCACCCACAAGGCTGTGTAGATGCTTTTGAACTCTATCAAGACAGGCGAGTGAGGATCAAGATATGGCAGCAATACTCCATTTTTGGTCTGATCAATCTCTTGTGAAGATAGAGTATAGTGGAGGTGGGGGCAATTGAGTTATTGAGGTCTGTGGTGAGCTTGAGTCCCAATAGGCATTCAAGGCAAGAAACCTCCTTGAGAGAAGAACCGTCCATCACTGTAGGTCAAAATTCAGAATCTGCTCAGTGATAGAGGAGTATTATTAATTTGGTTTGGGACATATTGAATTTTACAAGCCAGTGCTTCCCCACCCCCACCCAATTAAGCCATCAGGGTGGGGTCAAAGGAGAAATTAGCTGTTAGGCTCTGGTCATCCAGATTTTTGGTGGTGCACCTATAAACTGTTGTGACACCTGCATAGATATTCACTTATGACCATAGTATGTTCTTAGGTAGATTATTAATATAGATCAGAAAGGGTGGGACAAAGAAGAGAACTCTGAGGTATGCCAGAATTGATCACCTGGGCTTCCAAAAAATATTTAAAACACCATTTCCCATGTTTTATTTAATATAATTTTTATTTTTATTACAAGTAATCTGCGGCCTCTGTTTGCAGTTGGTGTTGCATAAGATTTAACAATTATGGATTTTTTGTTGATATTGGAGTGGAGAAATGGAAAGTCTCATTAGATAATGAGGGACATCCACAGGTAGACATAAGTTACCTCCTCCTTCAGTGTTATATAAACAGCTGAGTGGCCAGGTGCCAAGTGTATCTTTGTATTTGTATCTCATTGGTACGGGAATAAAGTAATTGAGAATTACTACTACTATTGCCATTGTGGTTATTTTACATGGTTCTGCAAACAGGATTTGGTGGAACTATCTTAACAAAATCAGTCATGGCATCTACACCAGGCACAACTCCTGATTTAATTGCTCAACTCTTGCAATAAATGATAGAGCTACAAAGGGAAACTATTGTGCTTCTGAGGGATGGAGCCCCTAATGCCATGCAAACATCCAACACAAAAAAAAAACATCCTGTTATTGACCCCAATGCAACTGACAATGACTTGGCATTATTCCTTGATGCTTGAACTCAGTATAAGGAGATGCATAAACTTACTAACCCAGTCAAATTATGCAATAAATTGAGAATGACATGCTTGCTTGAAGTTAACAGGCTCCTTTTCAACCTTATAGAGGCTGAAACCTTAAATTTGGCTACAGAGGAAAAGGCTTTTGTCACACATTTGAAGGAAGTTCACCAGCAGATGTTTCATTTCACACATCAGATGGAAGGTGAGTCAATCACTCAAGCCAAATTGGGCTCGTTCACAGTTGATTGTCCCAACACAGAAGGCAGTAGTGGTCAGTGAGTCAACTACTCACACGACATGATAGCTGGGCAGATGATTGTGGGACTTGCCAACAAGGAGCACCAGATTCAAGTTTTAGCCGAGGCTGCCAACCTCACCAGGCTCAAGCGAATGTTCGACTGACTTGTCAGCTTAGAAACAACAGACAAGTCACCTACATGGTTGCTAAATGATGTTAGCCATGAGTCCCGTGCACCTTGATGACCCTGAATAACTAATTTACCTGCTTCTTTGGATCAATTAGTAGGATAGATTGTTCAGCAGCTAAACTGGTATGTCATAATTGCAAGATTAGGGGTCGCGAGTATGCCAAAAATCTGCTAAAATTGAAACTGGAACCATGAACAGATCAACAAGGTGTGAGACAGAGTACGATTCATTCACATTCTCAAACACTAGTCTGAAAGTCCCCCCCACACACACACACACACTTGCACCATCTGCTACACTGGCAGATCAAAATGGAGCTGTAAAACCAGCTTGACACTGCCCAGAGATGTGCCTTATCTTGTGTGGAATGGAAAGTGATTTGAAGAAGGTATCCCAGATCCACTGCCATCACTGACATTAGAAGGGACTATAATGCATCAAACCCATGTTTCATTAGGATGCGCCCAGACTGGGTCCAATTAGCCACAGTAGTCATCACATCCTTGCATTTACTGATATAGAAGCTCAATCTTGTTCAAGTGGACCGGAGATATTAAAACTATTCAGGTGCCTGGACAAGTACCTCATGCCAACTAGTCATCGAATATGTGGCATCACAGACAACCAATTTTATATAAAGGACATGTTGCTCATGCATATAAGAATTGTTTTGAGGTGGTGTATGTGTCAAACAACAAGTTTTTATTTATCAGAATCTACTCTGAAAGACCTACATCTGTTGCCACCTGATTTTCAAGCCCAGGGATCACAGCTCAACTTGTTGAGGGGTACAAAAGAAAATACCCTGTGCACATTCAGCTCATTCCTTAAGAATTGGGGAATATGGAAATGTACTCTATCAATTTACTAACCACAATGGCTGGGCAGAACTGGCCATCAAAATGTCTAAACATACACTCGCAGACAATGTGGACAGTTGTGGTCAGCTGTGTCACGATCATGTAGCCTGTGCTTTGCTAACCCAACGCAACACTCCTGTCCAGGATCCATCGCCCACTTTGGGAATTACAAATTGGCAATTCTGTTCAGATCCAGAATCAAGATGGCCCTTACTCTTGTCAGTGGACGAAAATAGGGAGAATCACAGAGATACTCAATAACCAGAAATACCATGTGCGAGTGGATGGAAGAAATTAGGTAACTCTATGCAACCATAAGATCCACCTAGTTATTGACATCAGACATCATTCTACCCAGGGAGTGGCTCCCTTGACTTTGTGGCACCCCAATTTATGGCTGGATCAAGATAGCAACATGGAAAATAGATTAACCACATCTAGGCCAGTTCCCAAGTAGGCATCTATGCGGATGACACTACTATTTACTCCTGCCTAAAAAGACAAATCTAGTGTTGCTGACAAAACTAACCTGGCCATTTGTCTCGAAAAGGACCTCCAATCAGTTGTGAACTGGGGCAGGAATTGGCTGGTTAACTTTAATGCCTCAAAAACAAAACTGCTCTCTATTACTCACCACATAGAACCATCCCTGCCCCCCATTAGAATGTCTGACACTCAATTCCATGAGAGCCCCTCTTTGTGACTGCTCGGTCTCACATTGACTGCTGACCTGACATGGAACAAATACATTGAGTCAATAGCTTCGTCCACTGGAAGGAAATTTGGCTCCCTGTACCACGCCAGAGAATTTTTCTCACCGGATTCAATCCTTCAAATCTACAAATCAACCATTCGCCCTTGCATGGAGTATTATTGTCATATATGGTCTGGAGCCCCTTCTGTTTGTCTCAATGTTCTTGATAAAATCCAGAGACAGATATGCAATGTAATTGGCCTTGATATGGCGTCTCTTCTGCAGTCTCTCTCTCTCACAGGCGTGCGGTCACCTCCCTCTATCTTTTTTACAAATACTTTTACGGTAACTGCTCCGATGAGCTGCTTTCGCTGGTTCCCAGACTTCATGAATTTAAGTGTTCAACTAAGCTGGCATCTCGCTCACACCCTTTCACTGCCGAAACTGTTAAATGTAGCCATCTCTTCTACTCCAATAGCTTCATGTCTCACACTTCTTGCCTGTGGAATTCCCTCCCCTTTTCCTGTTTCCCTGATAGCTATAATCTCCAACTATTCAAATGTAATGTCAATCAACATCTCAAGATGCCTTGATCTATCCCCTATCCTTCTCTTCATCCTTTCCTCTATCACTCCTATTTGCTCTCACTCCAACTTTCTGTAACCCCTTGCATGCTAGTGACTTCCTGCCTTGCTTGGGGTAAAACGCTTAAAAAAAATAAAATCGTATGACACTTCTGCAGGTCCTGGAGTCTGGCTGCAGCGACCCAGTGAAGTCTCTATGTTAATTGACACTGATTATAATCCTTTATCACCCAATTTAAAACATAAATACAGCAAGTAATGAGCCAGAAGGAATGGAAATTGATGCCCCATGTTGAAACACGTGAGCCCATAGAACTCTATTCCTCAAATGCAAGGACAATTGCACGCATATTCTGGAGCAAACCTTCAACTGACCATGTCAGTCCATCCTGTGGTCAGAGGAGGGAGGGTGCATGTAGAATAGAAATGGAAGGTCTCATTTAATAATGGGGGACTTTCATAGGCAGACATAAGTTACCTCCTCCTCCAGTGTTATATAAACAGCTGAGTGGCCAGGTGCCAAGTGTATTTTTGTATTTGTATCTCATTGGTACAAGAATAAAGTAATTCAGAACTACTACTTCTACCATTGCTGTTGTGGTTATTTTACAGATATGAATATTGTTTTTTTTTTTTTTGTTAAATGTGGTTGAATTGCACTTTGGTCAGATAGTAGTTATTCTATGAGAAATTACTGTGGTCATCTGACCAACCAAAACAGAATTTTGTTTGGAGATCTCCTGTTAAACATAAATATTTACATATTACATATTTTTTATAGTGTTTTTTTTTTTTTTTTTTTTTTTTTTTTTTTGTTTGTATAGTGTTATTTTATTTATTTACTTTTTTAGAATTGGTGTTATTAGTGATGATAATTTTTTATAACAAAATATATTTTTCTCTGTCATATTCTTAATAGCTATACTGTTTATAATTAAAGTGCATTTGTTTACATTAAAAAGAAGTTTATTTTGTTACTGATTGTGATGTGGATTATTATTCAAATTAATTTTTATTTGTTGATAATAAAGATAAGGATTCTATTGTTAATATGCATTTAGAAATAATTTGTGTATAAGGAGATGAAGAAGAACTGATTATTTGAATTGATTGTGCTTTCAAAAGTATCCTTTAGATTTTTTATTTTATTTGAGTTTTTAGCTGATATAGAAATATAGTCTGTGCATCTTACATATAAAGTGGGTTTGGCTGCAATTTTATAAGCTAAATTTTCTAGGTGAGACATGTGATAACTGGTTACTGTCAGAAGATGGTTTTGCTAGCATTAAGTTACAAGTCAACATGACTGAGGCTCTAAGCAAACTGTTGATCATGCTAGATTATGCACTTTCTCTCTCCCAGAAACTGTAATTAAAGCCTGCTCAACATAGTTGCAGTATAAACCACAGGTAGGCTCTGGAAAATGAGCAGCTGGCAATTATGCATGTATAAATGAGGCGAACTGAAGAAATTTAATAGCATAAACATGATGTTCAAAACATAAAAAGATAATAAAAAATTGTCTAATACTCTATATACATGTTCTTAATAGTAAAACAAATTAGTTGTAGGACAAGAAGAGACATGTATAAGACATTGAAATGTTATTTTAATTAATGTCATTCTCATATATAACACAAGATGTCAGAAAATCAGAAAGGAAAAGATTTATAAAATTATGACAAATTAAAAAAAAGCAAATATAAGACAATTTTAAGACAACTGAAGGAGACAATTCTGTAAATATACCCCTTTGATGGTGCTATTTATCTTTTTATTGATTATTTCTCAGTTGTGGATGGTTGTCCAGCGTAAATGGATGTACCTGGAAGGAATTTTTATTGGTGGAGATATCCGTTCTCAGTTGCCAGAAGAAGCCAAGAAATTTGACCAGATTGACAAGACATTCAAAAAGGTGAGCCATTCTAGAATGGGACAAAGGAATTTAACCTGAGACTTTGCACTGCCCATTATTACCAATTCTTTGTTTATTATAAACACGAACCACAGAATTGATGACATTCTAAGTTTGATCATCTCTTGTTATTCAAAGAAATAAGTTACATGCCAAGAATTTATGGAATTAAGAAAACAGAATTAAAGATTCTTCCCAAGCAAAATTATATATCAGTTCTCAGTTTAATCAGCCCTGGGGTGACAACATAACATAAAGAATAACTCAAAATTGATAAGTCTTGATAAATAATTTGAACCCTGAAAACAAAATATTAGTAATTTAATCAAATTTTTTTACATATATATAGCTATACGATTTCTTATACATTCTTAGGAGATGAATAGATAGATTCTTTTTCTTTTTAAGTTAGTTTAATGACTGGGGTTTCTCAGGAATCTTGTCTCCAGCCCACATTTGAGTAAAATTAATGACAGGATTTTTTAGGAATCACATTTCCAGCCCACCTTTGAATTGACAAATATAAAATTTTGTTAATGTTTATAGATAACCATTAAAGTAGGATCCTTTAAAAAACTGACCACCCAAAAGCTGTCTGGGTGGTCCTCCTTTCTGGTTGGTGGAACACAAGTGGACAGAAAGGAGTGGTGGGTCCTGCAGTCTGTATCTATATAATGAGTAGTCATTGAAATAGTGAGGGGCTAGGGAAATGTCAAGGAGTGAGTGAAACGACCAAAAGTTAGTGAGACAACCAGGCAATAAGTGATTAGGGGCCTGTTTTCAGTGTTCAGAACTAAATGAGATATCATTTTTTTCTTTTTTTGCTGCTTCCCAACCAAACAAGTGTCTTGAAAAGCATTTGTCATTATTCTTTGTTGATGTCAATCACAGCCCTAATATTGAAACAAAACTGTGGACATATCAAGTTCCGGTGTATTCACACACAGCCGACCTTGGATGTCATCACACGTTGTGCAGTGACATGTGGAAATGCAGTCATCACACATAGATAAAAAATGAAGACAAGCTTGATGCCAGAAGCAAAGAAGTTAATTTTGCGGATGATGACAAAGGAAGTCCAGCATACCTAACATATTTTTGCCAAATAGAAAATAAATTCAAAAAGTAAAATGAGTGACATTCAATAATAACTTTGACAAATGGGGAATGTTGGTATTGAACTCATGACTCCATCACATCTGGTGTCAGTCGATGATGAAATAATTCTAACAAGACACAAGGGTATTGAAAATGATTTGCTTTAACAGGAAAATAGAAAAGTTTGAGAAAGTTGTTAAGATTGTGAAACAGAACAGAAACCTCATTTTTCATTCATGATCCAGAAATGGATGAGCATTTTGGTACAGGTCATGATCTACAGGGTGGATTCCCAGTAAAAAAGTAGCAAATTTATTATCAGTTTTATCTTTCAGGAATAATAGACTTTGAATAAATTCCTTGAATATTCATGACCTTGAATAATTGACTTGTTATTTAAAGGTTATTTGTAGACAGCTTTTGTTTTTTTGTTCTGCACTTTTGGTATGGCTAAACAACTCACTGTTTTTGAGCATCAAGTTATTGTACTTTTCAAAGAACATCCAATGTGGGGATTGATGAAATATGCATAAATTCTTCCTGAATTTTTCAGTCACATCAGTCGTCACTAGTTTTCAACAGTTGTCTCACATCTTTCTGAATTTCACTGCTTTTTTACTGGGCACCCTGTAGATCATCATGTTGTAGGTCAAGGTCAATGGTCACCAAAAAACAGATACCAATCAAGATCTCCAGGACATGCAAAAGAAAGTGAAATTGTTGATCACAATGCCAGATCTGAGTTTACTGAAAGTAATCCTATAAACTAAGGGGTGGCATTGATCAGTAGAAATTGTAATGAACCAAAACATCTTGAAAATTATGCTGCTGGAAATAACATTGACGATAATGGGAAATACATTATAGACTGTTGTTACACATTAGTTAATATACCCAAGACATATAAAAAAATTCATCACTTCTGTTAATTCAAACCATTATCAAGAAGCCATGTAAAAAGAAAAGATTGCCCTAAAAAAAAAAAATCAACATGTCCATTCATCGGATGGCAGAAGAAACAGTAGTAATTGTGAGAATCATTGGATTTTTTTATGATTAATTCCAGTAAAAATGGCAAAGAACAATATAAAGCACATCTTGTATTGAAGGAATATTCCTGAGTCTTTGACATTGATTATTGGGAGATATTGTCACTTACATTCTGCATTACATTCACTTGAGCAATTAATGCTATTCACTGTTCAGTAAAGTATATGATTGTTCACTAAATCAGTGTAAAAAAAGATTTATTTCAATATTCCAGTCGATTGGGAATTGCACAAAACAATTAATGGAAAAAAATAGTGTGTAGACTTAAAAAATGTTATAAAATAGCTTGGAACAATGCAGACAGGACTGAAATATTGTCTTGCACTACTATTTAATTTATCAAAACTATATCCAATAACCTACAGATCCCCATGTATCTAAAGTAAACATCTTAGAGATAAAATGATAGTTATTTTTATTTGTGTTGATAATATTGTTAACAAACTGTAATTGTACAACATTGATGTGTGTTGAAGCCGTTGAATTATAAATTAAAAATGAAGGACATTGGAGAATTTCTAGTGGTTGCCAGTCAACCACTCTTATCCATTAAGCCATTGGCTTTCCACTTTATCAATTTAGACATCAGCTTACCAACTCTTATTTTGGAGGGTGCAGGACCTCAAGACATCATCCACTGATGATTTCATTATGTTCATTCGATAAAGAATAAATAACTTAGGTAAGAATCACAAGATTTTCGAACAATGATTTTCTGAATATGTTCTGTCGATTTCATATGTTCATGTCTTTTAATCATAAGAATAGAATTCTACAGAAATAGTAACTAAATTGTCATCAGCTTTTTTCCTCTTGAAATGTGTCCATTGATTATTAAGACATTCTTTGTTAGTTTCTTCTTATTGACTAGTAGATACAAATACACAGACAGATGTCATTCGATGTCTGCAGACATATTTTGTTAGTCAATTGTTTTTTCTTTTTTACTCCTCTCACTCTATGTCCAGAAAGAGAAGAAAATTATAAGAACACAAGAAAAATTAAATAAATAACTGCAGTACCTAGTAAGTCTTTTTTAATGAAACTTTTATAAAAGAGGGATTGCTGCCCAAATACAGTCGTCCCTCGTTTATCGTGGTTAATCAGACTCTACCATCATAAGTGAATTTCTGCAAAGTAGGATTCTTTATTTATAAATCAAATATTTTCATAGTCAGAGCATAGAAACCTGTTTACGACCTTCTAAATATGGTCTTTGACATTATAAGAGCTCTCTAGACATGAAATAACACCCCCCCTGTAGTCACCTTTACACTTATATTACCCGATATATTAGACAAAACAAGAGAAAATAAGACATATTAGACATTACAATATTATTATCGTTATTATTGTACATTAAAATGACACACAAAATTCTTGTGTACATTGCTTCATCATCAAAGAAGTTGCTTTATTTTCTTAGGTTAGTGTGAACCTAGGAAAATAATGCAACTTGTTCAATGATGAAGTGATGAAGAGATGTACTGCACAACAAAGGTTACTGCTCCTCTAAATCATTTGCATAAACCTTCTTTATACCTTCGAAGGACTAATAAGCATAATTTAATATTTTCTTTTTAGCACCTCCTTGAAATCAATTATTCTATTTGCATAAATATCTATAAATGTATGTAGTTTTGCTTTTGTTGCCAAAAATAAAATTTGGCTTTATTTTAATCAAATACTATTGCCTTGTTGTCTTGTACTCAGTTTGTTGTCAACTTACTATCTTCTGAACAATTTAGTTTGTGGTCTCCTTTGTACCAACACCCAGCCAAACATATCACCAACAAGTGATCCACAGCACACTCACAACAATAGCCAATCAGTGAACAGCAAGTTCTGATTGCCTTTGTTTCACCATACCCGATTTTTGAAAAATACAGGCCTGGAAAAAAGTTCTTGTCCACTCACAAGAAGTGGTCATACAGCTGTACCTGGCATTGAAGGATTTGCAGGAGTGCTCGAATACATAGGCCTACAGTAATTTTAATACAGGGGTGTAAAATTGACTCAGACAACCGAATACTTGCTATATTATTTTCACTGTCTCAATTGGCTGTGTGTCTGCTCCTGAAATCTGGTCAAGAACTTTTTTCCAACCCTGTAGTAGACCATAGTCAACCACAAAACAGTGAGGAACCCCAATATGATTTTTTAATGAAAAGATCTGAAAAAAACATGATAGAGTGAAGTCACAAAAGTCGAAGCATGAGGTGGCAAGGGAGAACTGTACACACACACACACACACACACACACACACATATATATATTGCTTTTTGGATATACTTTTAACCATTATCAAGTATTATTTTTATTTTTAACTGATTGTTTTATGTATGAATTTAAAAATTGTTAAATAAATGCTTTTCTCATCATTAGGCTACAGATTTATTAATAACCTTATGTATTTACAACTGAATTAAGTGCATCGACAAGAAAGGTAATTATGTTGAAAAATAAACATTTCTTGTGTAAAATAAATGCTTATCATTTGACTACAAACTTATTGATGTCTTTACTCAGGTATCTAGATATAGGCATACCTATATACAAGGATTATATGGACATGTATATGAAGATCTGTGTAAACACTTTATGTAATACAGGATTCTGGAAACATACAAAGCAACTCGCTGCCATTGATTCATTATAGAAAAGAAAGATGTTCCTTGATTTTTCTGTTCTTTTATTTTTCTTAAAAATAGAAATTGGATTTTGTATTTCACAGATAATGAATGAAACACATAAAAATCCGATAATCAAGCAAGCGTGCCATGCACCAAATCGACTTCAAGATTTAGAGCTGCTCAGCCTCGGATTGGAAAAGTGCCAGAAATCCCTCAATGATTATTTAGATTCCAAGAGAAATGCCTTTCCACGCTTTTTTTTCATTTCGGATGATGAGTTGCTTAGTATTCTTGGCAGCAGTGAACCAACCTGTGTCCAGGAACACATCATCAAGGTCAGAGGTTAAAAAAAAGGAAAAAAAAAAACATCTTTTCCTTATCTTTTCTCTTTCTTCTTTCTAATTTTTTTTGTTTGTTTACTTTATCTATATTGATTGTGAAAAGGTATGATCAGCAATATCTATATTTAGATCTTCACACACACACACACTTACACACACATATATATATATATATGCATGTACATGGTATATGTATGTGTCAATAAATATTAAATATACTGTAGCATTAATGCAGGGGCATGAATATGCTCATTTTAGAATACTTATTTATAACCTGCCATGCCTTGGTCGATCCTAGGTCAGCCTAGTCATCAGTGACCAGATCATCTGACCCTTGCCACATGCTGCCTATACCAGATCTCTTGACCCTCATGGTCACAGAACAATGAGTTGATTGCAGGATCAATCCCATGCTGTTTAACACTGTCATAGGTTAATGGTCATTGGTCGCTGTCCACATCAGTCCACACCCTGCTCTGCCCACTGGGTGTTTCTTGATCACAGAGCTGGTAGGGATCGATTATTGTCAGCAATCTTAGCACTGATTCGAGCCATGGCGAACTGTGCAGTGATGAGAAAAAATAGAAATATTTTCCCAGATGAAGTAAAAACAAAAAAAATTCTTCGGGTTAATTTTCAATTTCGTTTATGCAATTCTTGGTATAACAAAAATGAACCCTTCTTACTAAAATCTCTTTAGTGGCACTTTGCCTATCTGTGCTAATTCTTGGAACATGGCTCAAGGTCAGCAGCAAGTATGTCACGGGAATCTCAGTAGCACCTTTGTCCACCACTGTTTCCCGTTTGCCTGGTTTGCTTAAGTGATCTGCCTATATTGACTTTGACTGAAGACCAGAGTGGGGGAGGGGACTGATAGTGTTTGGGAATTTGGAGGTTTCTGTATCAATTTGAACAAGAGTTTTTTGATGTCTGGTTCACAATATTATCTCTCCAAATTTGGGAGATCCCTTCTTACAGGTAATAGTTGCAGGTATTGGCCTGCCCATACAACTCATTCTTTCTCTTATTTATGCCTCACATCATTACTTCCTCCATCGCTCTTAGTATCTCATCTAATCTCTCCACCTTGACTGTCTTTTTGACAAATTTGATTTTTAAACCATGTAGGTGAAAAGCAGTTTTAACTTTTAGTCATTAATTGTAATTATCTTTAATTTTCAGCAACAAATTTTTCTCAGCCCCCAGTCTAGTTTCGGCAATCAGAGATTTACCACTTGTCTTTTTTTTTTGACTCGCTAATAGCAGTATTTTTCATATCTTGTTCTCTTAATCATACTTATAAACCTTAGAGGTTTGTTTCTTATCTCAAAAAATCCTATTTCACAATTTGTTTGCATTTCCACACTTTGACAGACAGGGATAAATCAGTTTCTCGATTCTGCCTTCATCTTCAAAATTACCAAATATTATATCTCAACTGACCCTTTTTTCCATCTGGTAATCATGAGACATGTTTTTGTAACTTCCACTTTAATTAACAAAAATAAATCAGTTTCTCCATTTCTGCTTCTGTTTCCAAAATTCTCAACTGACTTTGAATGTATTTTCATTATTCCTCCTTAGTCCTTCCATATAGCCCTTTGATAATAACTTTTCTTCCCAAAACCAATAAAGTCATTTTTCTCAGGTCTGTCTTTTCTTCCTTCTTTCAGTTTATATGTTATTCTGTACTGTTAATGCTTTTCATCCTTAACTCTTTCCTTTTACCAGTGTCATATGGTGCCACAATTTGCTTTGATGTATTTTTTTGACTATGACATTCCATGCAAAAATAAAGCAAATTTTATGCTTTTTAAAATGATATGTCTTGAGGGAATCAGTTAAATAAGATATGACCTGTATTCCATCTATATGAATATAATATGACCTGTATATGAATATGATATGACCTGTATATGAATATGATATGACCTGTATATGAATATAATATGACCTATATCGCATCACCCTATTATATAAGCAAACATATGTCCAGTTTGCCAAAGGGTATAAAGACTGGAATCTGGAAAATTGTTTTGAAATTATATAGAATGCAAACTGAAAGTTAACATTTATGGGTCTGATTTTAAAGTGTATACTGGAAGGATAGATGTAGCATAGACCCTCTCCCGATCAGAGCCATGATTAAACACAGAAGAGGGAGCGTCATGGTATGGGATTGTATATCTGGAAAGGGTGTTGGTTAGTTATATTAAATTAAAGGATTTATGGAAAGTAAATCTTCTGGAAATATTGGATACGGTCATGCTGCCGTAAGTTCAGGATGGGTTGGTGCTGGATTTGAAGACGTTAGCATTGAGAGAATGCCACTGAGAATT
Source organism: Acanthosepion lycidas (assembly GCA_963932145.1). NCBI lineage: Eukaryota > Metazoa > Mollusca > Cephalopoda > Sepiida > Sepiidae > Acanthosepion > Acanthosepion lycidas. Next base: position 9,879,904 of record OZ010603.1, read on the forward strand.
TATGACCAAAAACAAAAAAAAAACATTATCTACCACAATGAGTCTCGTTAAATGTGAATATTGACAATAATATTGACAATAATATTGTAGAATGTTGAAGAAAAAGAAATTTGTGTCAATACTTCACAGATGTCAACCAGCATTAAATATTTTCATTCTGTTTAGTGATTATTCTTTCATTTATTCCTTTTATTTGTTCTTAGTTTATATTTTATTTAAATAAACATACTTACTTAGATCAGGCTTCCACCCAGTCCAGAATGACAAAGAGATTTTGTTATTTTGGGGCCTTTTGACAGCTTGCATACTCAGCCTGCAGACTGCACTTTCACCCTAACTCCCTTTGAACATGTCAGGATGGCAGCTATCAAAGCAGAAAAGATAGTGATCCAAGACATCAACCTTTCAATGCTTGAAAGTACTACGTACCAATACTGACAATATAAGGATGATTGTTATAATTACTGTGCCTAAATCTTTCATATTAAAATAAATAGGGAAAAAAAGTAAAAACAAACGTGGCTCCATCTGTGCATAAGACAATTTAGCACAAAATAATTCCACTTTTGAAATGAGTTGATTTTTGCCCTCAAAGTAAAATCAACTCTGAAAAACATAATTAACAAACTAAAACGTCCGATTTGATTTTGATCTCTGTAAACACTACTTTTTGAATAACCTAAAACACACATCTATATAAATTTTATCATTTCTAACCAGGGCTTGGATGTTGATATTAGTGTAAGAGACAGTGGTGGGAGCATTATTCCAGGATCAGATGGCTTACGGACGTATCATACTAAAACACCAGTTCTTGCATCATCACTGAAGATAAGCAATGTCATGCCTGGTTAGTACCGAGATGGTTGACCACTTGGGAATATCAGGTACTGTAAGATTGGATGTGCAGGTGATGTAATGGATAATGGCTTCAGATGGGAAGAGCCAAGTTTGAATTCTAGTTGGGTTCGTTATATTCACTTATGCACAAATACCCATGGGAAAGGCATGAATCCGCCTCTTCACCCCATCAACTATGGGTTAATTAGTAGGATTTGTATCAGTAAATCATTATTATCCCCCCTCAATTCTTACACTCTAAAAATATTTTCTGGCTTTAAATAATGTGCAAAAGGTTGATAAGCCATAAAAAACAAATCATTCAATGAATAAAATCTAGAGTCAGTTAATATGAAGTAGGGTTCATCAATGCCTATAGTGTGATAGTTATTAGTTGAATTTTGGACTGAAATTTTCACTGTATAATGTCAGTAAGAGAAAAGCATTGGGTTTGCTGCATTAACAAGGAAAGAGATTATGCTGAAAATTATTGTTCAAGACAAATGCTTGTTTTTTTTTTTTCAATATTAACCTACAGCTGGATTTATGTACCTACATATTGAACACTAAATTAAATGCACTGACAAAGGATGAGATTATGTTGAAAACTTAATATTTGTTGCGCAAAGTATATGCTTTTTCCTCATTAGGCTTGTTGATGTATTTGTGTAACTTAATGCTTTGATTTGCAGATGTATGACAATATTGCGTCTCTACGCTTTGAGACTGGGCCAAACAATGAAGTTTTGGCCACTGCTATGGTATCCAGTGAAGGAGAGATGATGGAGTTTCGTCAGCCAGTCATGGCTGAGGGCCGTGTTGAAGACTGGATGACATGTGTACTGGATGAAATGAGGAAGACTAACAGACGCATCACCAAAGAAGCTATTTTTTATTATTGTGCAAATAACAAGACAAGGTGAGAGAATGATGAATCAAAGGATCTCATTCTAATGTATTGTCATAAGAAAAACTTAACCTTTAGCATGCTAAATTCTTTCTTGAATGGTTCACCCTGCCACTTTTTTTTTTTTTTTCGAAGGTGCAAAAACATGAACACCTACTGTTTTAAAATTGTTATAACTTTCTTTATATTGTGTATAGATTTTATTTTTTTTTTATACTAATAAAAGAATGTATGAGTAATATTTTGATGTAGTGCATTAAGTTTTGCATGGATGTTTTGATGTTGAAAACAAAAAAATTGAAACACAAAATAAAAAACAAAAAATAAAAACAAATGCATTCAAAAATTTAACATACTTTAACTTTTATTACTCCTTGTGGAGTTCTGGGGGTGCAATAAGAAGCAAAATGGCTAAGAAGGCTTTCATTTCATCAAAAAAGTGACATGCTTCCTCGTGTTTTCATACAAGAAGACACCAGTATTTTTTTGGTCTTTCTTTCACCTGATTAGCATATTTATTTGTCTCATTGACAAATAAAGTTATTTTGTCGTTTATAAATAGACAAAATAATTAATCTTCAGAAAGGCTGTCAGGTACATTGAGGATCGCCAGTAGCTTCCATAAAATTAGTCAACCATGGATGATAGTAACTGCTAGTGGTCATCATCACTATCCTCCACATCACTAGCGTGGTTATCATCTTCGACAACTTCACTGTCAATATCCACTTGAGTAAAACTTTCAAAATCATCATTGGAGTCCAAATCAGAGAAAAACTCCTGAATAAAGGCTTTGTTGGATGTTGATGCGGCCATTTTTGCATACATATTTGTTGAACATTGGCCAATTTTAGAAAATGTTTGTCTTTCTTGAGCAAAGAAAAGTAGCAAAACCAGGGTTGTGTTTTATTTTCACTGAGAGGAGGCTGAAAATGGATTGATGAAGGCAACAAAGGAATGATGCCTTCTAAAGTTTGGAAAATGTTCCACCCATTTAAACATATTTACTCAAAGGGTTGCTTTTTTGTTTTCAGAGTTAAGTGGATGTTTGACTATCTTGGCATGGTATGTTTAGCAGGCAACCAAGTGTGGTGGACCTGGGAAGTAGAAGATGTGTTTGATCATCTGAAAAAGGGGGTGAAGACAGCTATGAAAGACTTTGCAAAGAAACAGCATGACCAGATTGATGATCTTGTTGTTCAAGTGAGGTTTTCACTCTCCCTTTTTTTCAATTTGTGTCACTGTTGTTTTTTATATATATATTTTTTTCATGCTATTAATCACTTCTTTTTTTGCTTTCAGATTCGTTCCCCATTGTCAAAAAATGACAGGGCAAAGTTTAATACTGTCTTAATTATTGATGTGCATGCCAGAGATATTATTGATGGATTTGTTCAAGACAGGTAAAGAAACACTCTTTAGATGAATATCTGTTTATCTAGTCCAGTGCTTCTCAACCTTTTCAAGCAACAGCACACCTAGAAGCAAATGGAAATATCACAGCACACTTAGCCAAATTCTTAAATGGCATACATTTAAATGTTATGAAATTAAACCATAGATTTAAAAAAAAAAAATTAGACACATAAATATGAACTTACTTTATTTCAATGTTTCTATTCAACTATTTGTGCAGCTTATTTAGTATTAAACATGTGCCTGGTGTTTTTTCATGATTTCTTTAATGTTTGGTCGAATGTGCGATAAGCAGAGCCTCATTTCTTCTTCAGTTGAGTGTAGTCTTTATCGCTTCTTATTTTTTTTAATGTTATTTAGTGTTGAGAAGCCAAATTCACCATAATCTAAGTTTAATACTTATTGATTTTTTCAAATACTAATTCTGTACCATTACTACTTCCACACACACACACACACATATATATGTATACTGTGACAAATTTTCACAGCACACTTAAGAGGGTTATGTGTCACAGTATTGTGTGCTGTGGCACGATAGATGAGAATCACTGATCTAGAAGAATAATCAGAACGAATCAAGTTACCAATATTAGAAGTGATTGATGGGAATTTGTTTAACTTGTTTTCTGAAATTAAACAAAAGGAATGATGACAAATTAGAAACGAGCAAATAAAGTAAACATTAAAAACACAATAAACCAAAAATTTCAGTTGCTGAAATATTTAAATTTAAATATTTTAAAAAATCTTCCCAAATTAACATTTAAAATCATTTCTTACATGAACATATAAAATGTTTTGGTTTATCCATTTGTTTATTGAAAATTAAAATCAGTTTGGATGAAATACAAAAAAAATTTACAATTCTATGGATTAGCTTAAAAAAATGATTTTAAAAATTTTGTAAATTATTTTTCAAAAATTAATTTCTCAAAGCTATTTATAGCTAGAACTTGACCACACTTATTGGTTTGCCCATTACACAGAGTTTATAAAGAATCTGAAATAATTTCAGTATTGTGACAAAATGAATCTTTATTTTCAGATAATTAAATATCTCACCTCATTGATGCTATATGTAATTCAAGAAAAGATATCTCTTTGTTGATTGTGAATAAAATTAAGAAAAGATTCATTTAAGAATTGATTAACAGATTTTAAGTTTTTATTACAGGATATGTAAACTTGAATTTCATATCAATATTTGAGAAAATTTGATGGTAGCTTTTTGCATGAGAAAATTCTATGCACTGTAGTCATAGCAACACTAATTGTAATGCTAAAGTATTTCTTGTAATGTTAGTCTGTGAACATTTAAAAGTAATGTCATCATAAGTGAATAATAACATGATTATGGCTCTCCACAACTTCCTATCCTTTGTTGTTCTTAGTAATGTTTGTCTTTTCATCATCATCCCTCCCAGTTCTTGTTCTATCATCCTTCTGTCCCTCTTATCTTCAGTATGTCCTGTGAGTATCAGATTCTCCAAGCCCTCTTTTCTCATTATGTGTTTGAGAAATTTCAACTGTCTAAGCAACAAGGAAATTTTAAGGAAAATGGAAACAAAAAGGATTCTTATATTCAGAATTTTCTCATTCTAAATATAAGCATCCTTTTTGTTTCCATTTTTCTTAAAATTTCTTTGTTGCTTACATGTTCACTCTTAGGCATTCTCAGCATCCTCCTGTAGAACCACATTTCTGTTATTTTTTCTTCATTTGTGAAGAGATTGTCCAGAATTCACTGCTACATAGGGGGACTGATATTACATAGCATTTCAGCACTCTTTGTTTCTAACAAACTTTTCCTGTTTCTTAATACTTTGTTTAGTTTTTGGAAGGCATCTTTTGTTGTTCCAATACTCCTTTGGGTCTCAGTGTTGCATTTTCCATCTTCTATTAAAACACTTCTCAAATATTTAAATTTTTGTACTTGTTTGATTTTGGCATTTCCAATTTGTAGTTCGCATTTTTCTCACTTTTCTGCAGTTAACTATAATGGAAAACACCATAAAAGTTAGAAAAAAGTCCGAAACTTGATAATCCATAGCCTGATTCTAAGAAAATTTGGAATGATTATGTGCCATTTTTTTCTCTAGATAATTAAACCTTAACAATCACAGAGTTTTAGTTGTATATAAATTGATAAACTGCTTAGTGAGAGAAGAACACATTTTATATGAAAAGTTTTAATCAAAATGTTTTGCTTGCTTACATCCAAATATCTGTCATCTGCTGGATGTCTGAAGTAAATTGAATTGCAACAATTTTTATGCATTTTATTTGAAAAATAAATGGAGTAGGTGGTGAGGATGTAAGTAAGGTAGAAGTTGCTTTTTGTGGGTGGTGTCTGTCAATTGCTAAGTGAACCACTTTTGTTTGGGGTACAGTCATTTTCATTGACTTTTTTTTACTTGACAAAATCTTTCAGTTAAAACATCTTGAGTTTTGAGATCCTTGTAGATATTTACTCTATCCTTCCAACAGGCACTTAATATCTTGACTCAACACTGAGTCTTTCTGTATGAATTTCTGGCATGAGGAGTTATCATTATTTACAGCCAGTCTAATATGGATAGCATTACAAGTATAAACTACCCTAGAAGATTAAATAAATGGTTCAGTTTGAAATTCCCCAAAGGTTACCCAGATTGACAAAAACTTGAAGAAGGCTGGTGGGTACAATTGCCAAAATATTGGGATAATAACAACAAAGATGAGGACAATAGTCTGACTGTAAGTAAGGTAAATAATAAGAAAGAGTCTTTGAATTTAAAACATGTTTTAGTAGATTATTAACAAACTCACATATTATACACATTTTTTGTTTGAATTTCCCTTGTAGAAACTAATTTCTTCTGTAGTTTACAGGTTAATAGTCTAATCAGTCACATTGGCCTCTTGATGTAGATCCTTCTTGACTCTAAAAAAAAAAAAAGAAAGTACCACAGATGAAAGCTTATCAGAACAGATCTTAATCCAACGCCTTGGAGGAAACCTTCCCTGATTGACCATGTCTTCAGCAGCATAGCCATACTAACCCATTTGACAATTTGTGTGTTGGTTTCAAAAGCAAAATACATCCTCCCTTTTTTTAAAAAAAAAAAAAGATATAAGGCTTTACCTTAATCAATCAATCAAATATGACCTACTTTTAATTCAAACTAAGTAAAAAAGAACAAATTTTAAATTTCTTAGAAATGGGTAATGAAATTAAATTAGAAATGGCCAGACATTAAATTAAAGACTGATACAGATGGTTACATAAAGTGTATACATGTCAGACAGTCAACTTTCCCCAAAAATAAAAATGGAGAGGTAATTTAACCTAACTTTTGATATGCGTTGTGGATTTCTTTCATAAAATTTTTTTGCAGTTGATAAATAAGAAGCCTCTTTAAGAAACTAGTAAATAATTCAAACTTATAGAATTATTTGGTAAATTAATATGCACCATTAAATAAAGTTCATCCATATAAGATGTTAATAACACCAACCAATCAATGTAAGATGTCAAAAATAATAACTAACTACCTATACATCATATAAGATGGTTTTTAATACTAACAGGAGATTAATACAGAACTATATTAAATCCAAATTAATCTTAAAAATAGAAAAATAAGTCATATATGTTGCAACACAGTTCAACGAAAATATAAGAAAAACCATTATCAAATTCCAAAGTTTAACTAAATTGTAAGGTAAAAGGTAGACAATTTACCATTAATTTGCTCCTTTGATTTAATAAGGCATTTATCATAAAATCTGATAATTTCCAATTTTTCATATAAACACAGAAAATTTATATTAATTTGGTTTCTCTGTATTGAGCTATCTTTTAAATTAAATGTATGAATGTTGGGATTGTACTCTGTTCGTTCTCATCTTACCTGAATATATATATATATATATATATATATATATATATATATATTCACAAGATCCAAATCCAGGGTCTTCTCACTCCTGTTAGTAGGAACCCTCCTATAATTGATCATGTCTTTAGGGCTCAGTGGACAATTGTGGGTTGTGAGCCTATTTAACCCATAGCTGAGTGGAGAAGAGATGCATTCATATCTTTCCCAATAGTATTTGCACATAAGTGAATGTAACAAACTTGACTGGAATTTGAACTCTGCTCTCCAATTCCTTAATCCAAACCACTATCCATTACTCCACCGTGTCACCTTTTATTTTTGGAATCTATTATATAATGAATGTTTGAAACAATTTGAGATGCAATTATGTGATTATTCTATTAAATGATCGATTACATTATAGTCTTATTAAAAATCAGAAGTGAGTAGAAAATTTAACAAGAAAATCACAGGATGGCTTTTGTCCATATGCAATTTATATACTGCTTCTTAGATTATAAGTTAAGATTGTTGGAGATGTAGATGAGCTGGAAGTTAGGAGCTAACTGGATGTGGCCAAGAATTAGAAGCACTCCTGCTATATCCACCTTCATTTTATTGATTAGACTTGTAGTAGTAGATGAAGACAAAGAAGAGCAAGACAAGGTCATAGTTGGCAATTGAAAGATGTTATGTCAAAATATAATTGGACAAAAGAGGTTAATGAGCAATTATGGCAACACAATTCTTGTTTTAACATTTTCATACTGATTCCATATTGAAATGCAACATCAAAATATTGGTACAAAAAGTTTAATATAAAGCTTAACTGGGGTTGGGGCCGACAGACCACACCTTTCATAAGATTATTTACTTAAAAATTCAAGTTAGTCTGTAAGCATCAATTTTTATTAAACTTTGAAGAAAAAGAAAATGTACATAAAAAAATGTTAAATAAATGTTATGGTAAGGTTAGTGAGTAGATTTTTCAAGTATTGTGCAGGTCATCTGTAAGGAAAAGGAAGGTTTTTAAGTTTCAGGTTCATTCACATAGATTGTCAGAAATTGTTACAATGAAATATAATTGATAGAGTAACTTTAGGATTAATTGACCAGAATTATTACTTAAAATTTATAACATTTGTGTAATTATGACCAACAAATATCACAAAGATGAAAATTAATTCTCTTTCAGTATAATGGATGCTCGTGAATTTGAATGGGAGAGCCAGCTGCGGTTTTATTGGGTAAGGGAACCAGATGAACTGCTTGTTCGACAGTGCACCGGGGAATTTGGCTACGGTTATGAATATATGGGACTTAATGGACGTTTAGTCATAACACCGCTTACTGACAGAATTTATCTTACTCTTACTCAGGTAATGTTTATATTTTCCTATCAAGTTCTACTTTTTGGAAATCTTTACATGCAAGCTTCTTTGTGTAATATAAACTTTTAATATTATTCCATATATTTTTGCAGGAAGATGTAATGTGGGTTGTGTATAGCATTGTTGGTCATTCAGATGGATTGTCAGGTATAAAATTATTCAGCTGAATGTGGTTGGTAATGAATAAGAGCTAATCACATTGAATATTGGTTGAATTGAGGATTTGATTGATTCTACTGGCTTGAAAATTATATATAAAGTGGCACCATTATTTATTCAGGTTTAATAAATAATACTCGTTAATAATTAGTCAGTTAACTATAAAATGAGTAATTTGACCAGGTCTTGTGATCCATGAAGTTTTGTTAGATTTTCAAAGGAAGTCTTTATTGTTGACTTATCTGAAAGTGAAATGATCCTGGATTTAAGAACATCAAAACTAATAATTCCATCTTCAACTCAAATAGCGAAGGGAATAAAATCACCCCATTTCATTCAAGTTAATCTGAACCACATACAAAATATGTTTTGTAAAATGAAATGGAAAACTGAAGAAAAAAAAGTTTTTAGAAACACTGACAGCTCACTACTGGACATGACAGATTTTTCAGTGAAGTCATTTCAGAGCAATTTAGAGCCTAGGGAATACCAAGTTGAATGAAAATAGATTCATTTGACAGAAAGATCAGCTAATATTCACTGAAGCTTACTTCAAGCAGCCTCTTCTTGAAGTAAAAAAAAAAAAATAATTTAAAAAAGATTAGCTTTGTATTTTCCATTTAACCTATTTGGGTATCTTGTAGTGAGTCCAGATAAAAATAATGAAAAATATGAAAATAAAACAACAAAAAAAAGAAAACATTTGCTTTCCTTTAAAACCCATATCTCTCTTTCTCTCTCCCCTCTCCCCCCTTCTATCTTTATGCTTTTCTCTCAACTCATGAGAAGGCAACCCTCAAATAAAAGAGGAAGAAGAGAAAATTGAACATAGCTGCAAAATGGTGAAAGTTTAGTGGATCTAGCAATTGTAACTGAAAATTTATCAAAATAAGAGAGGCTCCATGCATAATTTCCACAAAAAAAAAAAAAAAAAAAATGGAAAAGAAAGGAATGCTGTAAAATCAAAAAATTTTGGCCATTCAAAAAAAACAAAGACTTTTGATGTTAGTTGAAACCAGCCCCATCTAAAGGCATATAAACAGACAGAATGAGAAAAGGGACCGTCAGAGAAACCAGCCAAGTGTGTCATCTGAATAATCTAAGTGGTCATTTGCTTAAGACATTTTTCCACCCTTCTGAAGGCGGAAGATACATACAGATTGATGTCATACCTATTTCTAAAGTAAACATACTCAAAACTGTATACAAAAAAAATGATGAAATATGACTACTACTACCAAAGTATAACTATCAAATACCTTAGCCAAAACAAACTTTCACTACACCAAATTACAAAGGACTTGTTCCAATCAAAGTCACATAAATAAATAAATATATATTATTTGTTTATGCCTTTCATTCTATTGTTTTTTTTCTGAAGTTTCCAGGGAGGAATATAACTAACACTCTACTGGCACTTCCGCACAATCTAACAACATCAGATATGATACAGTTTGATGATGGAAAGAGCAAAAATAAAACAGTCTTGAAAGAGGGATGAATGAAATCTCTATATTAGAAACAGAGGAAGTGCAAATTGTTATCATAATTTACCAAACCGAGACATGAAAGACTGAAGAACTCATAATAGACAATGTAGGGTCTGTAGAAAATGACCCAATCAAAGAAATTCAGTTCCAAGAAAAACAGTCTTCAAAAACCTTACCATCTTTCTACACACTGTTAGAATTTGTGTTAGATTATTATGGATTAGTGAAGGTCATCTTATGGAAACATCCATTTTAATATATAAATGCCTGCGTCTAAGATTTTTGGTAATGTTCTTTGAAAGGCAATTACTTTAATTAGATTGATAGTTAGTCACCTGGTATAAATGGCATAGCAGCCAATAATTTTCTTTTTGCCTTGGCAATAATTACAGAGAATGATTTGATCGTCCATAACGCTCCTCTTCTTTGTGTTGTGACATTCTCCTTCTGGGTTTTATTTTGATTTCTCAACGTGACGCCTTTTGAGAAATATGTCCCAGCCGGTAAGAGGGGAAATTACCTGGAGTGACGCGCCAATCGCTTATTTCGTACTGTCTCCTCACTGCATATGAATCTTCCAGGGTGGGGTATGAGACTACCCTGCTTTCCATCTATTTGAAATAAACGATTATGGGCTTGGACCTGTGAAAAAATCTGTATGTGAACGAATCGTTTTTTTTTGGTTTTTTTACCCTCTGTAAAAGAACAAACGAAACAATTCTTTTTCCTTTTTCTTTCCTTTTTTATTTCAACAATAACAAATAAAAAGAAGAGACAACGGACATTTATGGAAAACTGATCTTTTGTGTAACTCAGTCAGGTTGCATTCGTGTTCATATCGTAAGGGACAAGAAAATGTCAATTAATCACTTTCCTGCTTGCTGGCACTTTATCCCTAGCTTCTTTTTTTTTTATTATAAACTCTTTTGCCTTCAATGCAAGGGGAATAACTTTTTTTTCTTTTTCTTTTTTTTTTCTTTTTTTTTTTTTTTTTTTAACAAATGATGACGAAAAGGCAACGGCCCCTTCACGTTTTTGTTAGGGCTCTGATAGTCCTTGGAGCATGAAGATGTTCATGCAAATTTCATGGTGGCTCTTCGAATAATATTATTTAAACTTACAAATCTTTCCCACAGAGGAACATATGGCTCGCAAATACAATCCAAATATTTTACTTACAGAAATGAAAAGAAAGACCAACCTCATTGTTGTGCGATTTCTTTTTCTCCTTCCTTTTGTTTCTTCTTTTTACCTTTATCTCTTCAATTGGGACACAAATTTTTCCTCGCTATCAACATCAATTCCTCTTCTTTTGATGTTCTGCACAGATTTTTCTTAAGGCTGCGCTTTCTTCAATTCACGTTAGAAGAATATAACGGAGTTGCCCATAAGTCTTTTCCAAGTGTCAGAGCTTTCATGTGGGCGATCTTCACTCCAGCAGACCCTGACAGCAACTGACTTTCCTTCTCGACTTATGACCGTGGGCACTCATTGGTGCGAAAGTCCCCTTCCTCTCTATACCCTGGAACTTGGGTCGTCACCTTTGGTGAACTTTCATCCAATTCTGGCGCCAAAATTTCCCTCTGTTCTATTTTTAACTTGCCCGTGCCACTGTTTCTAGGCACCTTCGTCATTATCATCATTGTCTCTGCTACGGTCATGTATAATTCCAATTTCTCTTACTGACGGCCTAAAATTGTCACAGTGTAAAAGACAAAATGACTCCAGTAACTTTTACAGAAGATTCTTAGTTTTTGTCTTGCTTTTATACCAAATAATCACAATTCATTTTTCTGGTTTTTATCATCTGTTCTTTCTAGGCATTATCCATGAACCTTGGTGGAGCGCCTGCAGGTCCAGCTGGAACTGGAAAAACAGAAACAACCAAAGACTTAGCTAAAGCACTTGGTCTGCTTTGTGTGGTCACCAACTGTGGAGAAGGAATGGACTTCAAGGTAAAAACAATACGGCAGTCTGAAGGGTTTATACAAATTTTAAAAAATTATCTTTTCTAGTATTTCTTGCATCTTCAAATCAATTTCTTTATTTCCACTAATAGTATTCTTTCTTCAATCCTCTCTATTTTCAGTCTTTTCAGTCTTCACTTTCACCTTTCACTTCCTGTAACCCCCCCCTCCCCTGCGTACTAGTGAGGCATTCGCACCTTGCTTGGGGTGAAATGATTAAAAAAAAGAAGAAAAAATGTAATATTGTATGCAATTTTGATTAGATGAAGCACTGTCAAGCATTATTTATTTTGGACTAGGATTTCTTTCATCTTAATTTGATTTGCTTTATTTCCACTAGTAGTATTAGTAGTAGTAATATTATCTGGAATTTTGATTAGATGAAGCATTGTCAAGCATTATTCATTTTGGATTAGGATTTCTTTCAGCTTAATTTCAATTGCTTTATTTCTACTAGTAGTATTAGTAGTAGTAATATTATCTGGAATTTTGATTAGATGAAGCATGCCATTTGTTAACTGTCAACAGCTCACTGACATTTTCAGGATTTTGTGTGCAAATGTCCCTCTCCACGACTTCACATAAATGTTCAATTGAGCTCATGTTTAGCTAAAATCAATTTTAGGCAACTTGTGCTCAATGACACTGTGCATAATCCTGCCAGAATAACCTATTTTTATTGGAGAACATGGATTCCATGAATGAAGCAGTTCAGAATAGTGGTTACTGGTCATTGACTTCATTAATTGGATGAACGAACTCAACCTTTGCAATATGAACGCATCCCACAACCATTAACAGACTGTACATTTTCTTGTCAGCAACTGGGCATCATAGCATCATGGGGTCTTCACCTCACCTGAACCATGACTCACTACACCTTGCTCATCCTTCAGGAACCAATTAGTGGCATTATTATCTCAGGTGAGGCAATTTGTTTCACATCAGGTTGTTAACAATATCACTCTGGTGGGTCTTCTGCTTCCAGATGCCATAGACGCTAAAGAATACTAAACTGACCTCTTCTGAATATGCATCTGGTACCCACCTGTATTGAAAGCAGATGGGATTTGAGCCAAGTTCACTTGTGTCTATTACCACAGGCAATTCTAGCTAGATGTCTCTGGTTATGATCATTAAGTGTTATCCGCAATGGGCAGTAATGCCTTCCATTATATATTCTCAATACCCACTGTATATAAAGGGATGTCAAATGCCTTCACAATCTCAGAATTGGAATGTTCTATCCATCTGGTACCCCTTGTCAATCCCCGTTCAAGTTCCAATAATTCCCATCACTTTGCCATGTGCAGACCTGCCTGTGTTTACAATGACACACCTGATGTCAAAGTACATTTTATATATGTTGGGACATTTCCATCACACCAAAGTCTTTACATACTGCTAGCTTCATCAGTGTACTTTCATGAAATAGTATTTAACTACTAACCACTTAATTTTATTGTTTGTATAACCAGTTTATCAAAAATAATAGGCCCTAAAGTAATAAAGTTGAGCAAAGAAGCCCAATATTGTAGAAAAAAGAGAACAAGGAATGTTTCCTGAGAATGTTTCCCATGAATATTGCCAAAATTTGATTATTTGTAAAATTATATTTTTATCATTATTATTATTGTTGTTGACAACCAATCAGTGTTTGACATTGTTTTAGTTTTGATTTTCAGGCAGTTGGCAAGATTCTTTCTGGCCTGTCACAGTGTGGTGCATGGGGTTGTTTTGATGAATTTAATCGAATTGAAGCATCTGTACTCTCTGTCATTTCAACACAGATGAAAACAATTCAAAATGCATTGGCACTGAAACTCAAAAAATTTCACGTAAGACATTTTTTATCTTTAAATTTCTTATATAATACTTTTTTCTTATATAATACTTTTTTCTTATATAATATCTTTTAGGTTTACTATTCAGGTTCTTTTGTTTGGGATTTTCTTTTCTTATGAACATCTCAGCATATTATTTACATTGTTTGGACTATTGTCCTCTTCTTTATTGCCATGTTCACAACATTTCGGCCGTTGTATGCTCCGCCCTTCTTCAGGTTGATTGGAATTTCAAACTGAACTGTCACTGGATCCAACCAACACTTTTATTCACTAGGCCATCCTCAAGGACACATGGCCCAGTGGATAAAAGTGTTGGTTGGATCTAGTGACTTTACCCAAAGAGTTGTGAGTTGCTACTGCAGTAGTGAACAAAACTTGGAAAGTTGAAATAAGGGGAGATAACTGAGACACTTGGAAGAGGCATGGCACGTGAATCTAGAACAGTGGATGAAATAAAGGGTTCAGTTCTAAATTCTAATCAGTTGAAGAGGGTCGTAGCGTACAACGGCTGAAAAGTCGTGAGCATGGCAATAAAGATGAGGGCAACAGTCCGAACAATGTAAATAATTGCAATACCTCATCTCAGAAATATATACAGATATCTCAACATATGTTCATCTATTTAGTATAAAAGGTAATAAACTAATGTTTTAATAAGGTAAAGTAACTTGAAAAAGTGGAATATTTCTACCTGAGATAAATTCCATGTCATCCTTGTTCGAATGGTTGTATCTAGAAACTTTCTTGTGGCAAATTATGGATTTGTATTTTACCACTTCAATTATTTTCTTAAAAATTGAACTAAATATTTTCAAGGAATATAAAGATATGAAAATATTTGGGATATTTTGAAAGAAAATTTGTATATTAAAAGCATACAAGGAAATTTTTGAATATTTGTGAACAGAAGAAAAAACTACATTCTATATTCTAAATTGTTTGACAAAAAAAAGAAAGAAAATAAATCTTTCTGTTGATTTTATGAAACTCATCTTTGTGCAAATAATGGGAGAATCCAAGTTGAAAACTGTTTCAGATAAAAAAAAAAAAACATCTTTAAAATCTGGAATAATCCAATACTTTGATATTTTTAAAAAGTAGAACATTAATAAAATTTGAATTGTTTTGAAAGAAATAGAATATTTAAAAATACTTTCTGAAAATTGAATAATATTTTACTTCTGCTAGACACTGGAATGTAAGTGTTATAAAATATTCAGTTATTGATTGCTCTTTTTCACTTTATCTTTTAAGGGAAAGTAGATAACATATTGATTTTCTTTTAATAATGTTTTCATTAATAGTAATTTTGAGTCAGGTATTAGATTGTTGGTGTGTTATAATATTTAAATTTTTATTTACTGTCAGATAATGTCCTCATCTTTGTTGTTATTATCACAATGTTTTGGCCATTGTGTTCTCCAGCTTTTTTCAGCTCAACTTTATGGAGAAATCTCTACCAAGTCAAGGCTAATAAAGAGGAGAACAGGACAAAAAATTGTGTGCATTTCATCATCCCTTGCAGTTGTGTCAAAGAATACAAAAGTGAAACTACGCAAACCCTTAAAAGCAATGCTGGAGGAATATTGAAAAGCTATAATCAGGGGTTAGACAATGAAATGAAGTATAGCTGATCAAGTATGGAGGGAAAAGAGTGGTCATTAATCTCTGTGGATTGAAGTAAAAATACTAGATATGAAAGAACACTAGAGACTTGGACATCTGAAGAATCTATACATATGTTTGGTTATAAAAGCCTCCTCAGTAAGCCTAGCATAGATATAAATAACATTTCAGATCCATTAATAAAGAAATACTAATGATGCCAAGTTTGATATCAAGGCTTCTTCAGCAGTAAGAAAGAGAAGCAGCAGCAGAGGAAGTCAAGTTTTACAGCAAGTCTGCAGCAGGGGCAGCAACAGTGGTGTCAATAAACAATTAAGTTTAAAACTCCAAGTTCTAGTTTCATGATTGTTCTCAAGGACTAAAGCATTGATTTATTAAGTTGGTGGCACAGTAATTGTGTGTTCAATCCCTGGTCTTTGTAGTACAGATTCAGACATAGTGGAAACAGGGAGTAGCAATAACTGAGCAGGATTAAAAAAGAACAAGATGAGATAACCCTATTCTTAGACAACAGTACACTATACATTAAATAATGGGTTCAGTTTGAAATTCCTTGAAGGTTACCTGCAGAAGGTCAGAGTGCATAGTGGCCAAAATGTTGTGGTAATAACAACAAAAATGAGGACATTAGTTTTAGTGTAGATAATGTAAATAATGATAATTTCTTATTTGATAAATGCAGTCAGAAATTTACATTATAATCAAATTTAATGTTATTCATGGCTAATCGTCAGTTGCAAATCTGATGATGTCTTTTCTGTAACAAAGACCAGCACACAATTTTTCTAAAAAGAAAGACTGAAAATATTTTAAAAGTTATGTAAATAATTTTATTTTATTTTATCTGTGGTATTTCTAAAGGTTTATTTTTCTATGTTGCCCCACACAGACACTTTTTATTGCCCGTCAAAACGATCATGAATAATGTGTTTTTTTTTTTCTTTTAGTTTGAAGGGCAAGAAATCAGTTTGGACCCAAGGGTGGGTATTTTTATTACAATGAACCCAGGCTATGCAGGGCGAACTGAATTACCTGAATCAGTGAAGGCTTTGTTCCGTCCAGTTGTTGTTATTGTACCTGATCTACAACAGATTTGTGAAATTATGCTTTTTTCTGAAGGATTTCTTATGGCTAAGGTAAACAATTGATTTGTTTATCTGCTGAAAACAGCTTTTATTCTTTATTGAAATTTTACATATATTATTTCTTTTCACTTAAAAAAAAGGCAAATCAACTCCGCATCATTATGCAGAAAGAAAATCAACATGTTCAAATTTTGCAATTTTTAAAAAAATTTTATTTGTTTCTGTTTCCTCTCTGAAGAATTATGTTTGTGCTTACAATCTTCTTGTATTATTTATGAAAGTAGAATAAGAAAATAAAGCAGTGACAGCAGAGGTGGAAAAGAAAAGAAAATCTTTTCTGACATTTTGATAGAATCACAGAATCTGTTTTAAGGCTAAATTTATATGGCTTCATGTAAATAAAAAATAATCTCTGGTGAGCTTCAAACACATGAGGTTCTCCACCCAATCATTAAAAGATAAGTGAAACTACACCTGATATCTTGCGATGTTGAAGCATTAATTCTTAGAGGTATTCCTCAAGCAAAAGGTCAAAGTGCCTGGAGGAGGTGAGGAAAAGAGATCATTACTTTTTTTTTTCTCTTTCTTTCCTGACAAAGATAATGTTTAATAAATCTTGGAAACTCTTTTCTCTTATCATTAAAATTTAAAAAAAAAAAAAATCAATGTTTCACCAAATAATGGTATAATATTTGGGCAGCTCTGTCTATTTACACATTACTGAATGTATTTAAGAATTAAATTTGGATATTATACAAAATCTGTGTGGGTTGATTGGATATTTAATTTCAAATCATTTTCTTAATAACATTATCTTTGTTTAAAAACTGGTGCATTCATGGAGAAATTGATTATATTGAAGATGACATATGAAAGACTTCTTTCACCTTCTCTTCTAACATTCTCTCTTTCCAAAACTGCATCATGATAACTGCTCATGATACATAGTTGGGAATATGAGGTTCATGCCTTTTCCCCAAATCATTAACTTGAAATAACATATGTACTTGGTAACTAAACTCCAAACTGTTTGATTTCTTTCTACTTGTAGTGAGAAAACGAACATAGGTATAACTTATCTGAAGCTTTATTCAACTTAGAATGGAGTGTATTCAACTGGACTTATTTAAATACAAAATACATATAAGTGGAGATAATCTTCACCACACTAATATTTAGACAATAGATTTTGTCAAGCATATTGCTAATAAACAGGATTTACTTTTGGAAACTATGGAAAATTTTGTTTATGACCTAATAGTGCAATATATGTACATCAATTGAAATGTCTGTAGTTTTATTGTCTACTAAGTACAATTAGTAAATTTTACTTTTGTTTGCAACTGGAACTTCATCAGTCTTCAGAAGAAATAATTGTTAAGAAGATTTCTTTTGATTTCTCCAAGAAAATGCTGTAAAAGGATTTTATCAAAGTCAGATCTTTAACTAAAATGGAAAACCTACAATCAAAAGGAGATTTACATTGCATTGAATATCAGAAAGTATTTTAATTATAAACTGGAAGCATTAATAAGTGATTACATAAGAAGTTGGATTACCTACTTTGGTTGACATCAATTTTTGGTTTGTTTGGAAGAATATAAAAGATTTCAAACAATTACAGTTGTCACATTCTTCATTTAATTTAAGTTTATTAAAACTGATTTTTATTTTCTTAAATTGAAAGATAAATAAACATTTATTGAAAGTGAATTAAGAGTATTATAGTTTGCCTACAATCAAAATTATTATCAAGAAATTGTTAAAATTGTAATTCACTCTACATCTACTGCCATCAATATGATTTATTTTTTCTGAATCTTTTAACAAAAGAAATGCAATTGTTTGTTAATCATCACATAGCACAGATTCCTCTAATTCTTTCCAATTAAGAAAAATTCACTGTGATGAAAATTGGTTCTGAATAATCCCACAGAGTTGATAAGCCATAAAAAACAAGTCAACAAGTATGAAAAAAGAAAAATCAATCAAAGTATCCTGTCTGTTAAAAAGACATAACAGTAGAAACTAAATACTAATTAAATATTTTGTCTAAAAGTTCTGATGAAATCCAAAATTAACAAAACAACAATAGTTCGTTTTTATTGATTAAGAATTTGATTTTAAACCTTTTAGTAAATTTTCTCTTTTTGTTATCTCTCCTAACCCTTGTTTTGTCAACCATTTACACAAACTCATTAGGCAGGGGATTACACCCTGTTTTCCTAATATCCCTATTGCCTTCAATATGTCCTGCAAGTGTCAAAATAGTTTGCTATATTTCACTTGAAGAAAATTGCAGATCCTGATAATGCCATTTCTCTTTATTGTTCAAGTTTGCATAAACTCTCTCTTGATATTTGACAAAAGCTCAAATGAGAACATCTGGCTTTTAACAAATGTTTTGTATTATAGGTTTTGGCCAAAAAAATGACAGTTCTATACAAATTGTCAAAGGAGCAATTGTCCAAACAGTATCATTATGATTTTGGTTTGAGAGCCTTAAAATCTGTGTTAGTAATGGCAGGTGAATTAAAGAGGAATTCTGCTGATTTGCCAGAGGTAAGTTCATGGAATGATTTCTAATAGCATTGTATGATGCTTGCTTGTTTTCTATTTTCATGATTTCAGTGCTATCTCTACTTCTTTAACAAAACTCATTCCTGACATAACTCTCTTTAAATATTTGCTATTTTATTTTTCCTTCTCAATTTCACAATTTACAATAAAATTACTGTACTTATGGATTCTCCATTGCAATCTGTCAAAATTGACTTAATAATTTTTTACCACAGCAAATCATTTGGATGCAGTCATTATTATTATTATTATTTGCTACTGTGTTGTTGTCTACTTTGGATTTTCTTCCTTCAGTATAGAGTTATAAACTGAAACTTCTTGGCTGTTCAAATACCATGTTGCTGGAGGCCTTGAAATTATTTTAAGATTATTAAAAATGAAATCTTTTGACTCATTGCTCACCTTTTAAAGACAGTTCACAAATATTTTCTAAGTTTTTGTAATAATCTTTTGTATTGTTTCTCAACTTCTTTTACCAGGATGTTGTGTTGATGAGAGCATTGAGAGATATGAACTTACCCAAGTTCGTGTTTGAGGATGTACCTTTGTTCCTTGGTCTGATTGCAGATCTTTTTCCAGGCTTGGATTGTCCTCGTGTACGATATCCTGACTTCAATGATGCTGTGGAACAAGTTTTGACCGAAAGAAACTACATACTCATTCCTACACAAGTAAGAAAACATATTTACTGTTTTCTGTATTAAGTGTTTTTCAAAACTGTAAGACTATTTGTTTTAAGTTTATATTAAAGTTAGATGTTTTACTGAACAAAACTTTTGATGGTTAGATTTGGTGATTATATAAAATCCCATTACACACGTGATTGTCCGTGTTTTGTTTAGATGTTGTGAAAATTAGCATATCTATCCATCGTACTTAGAACATGTGACTGGATTATTTTAGTCTGACTACTAGATTATCTCTGCAGGATTCTTAAAGGCTTAAATCTAGAACCATCTATAAAGAACAAAATGGAGGCTGAAGAATGTAAAAACAACAAGAATGGAAATATTGTCTTATCTTAAGATTTTAGAATAAACTCTAATAATATTCATTTTGGTATTTGTTTTCTTTAGATTCTTTAAATTGGATTTCTGCTTCACTTGAACGGAGTTTATTCTTGGCTATTTCTTTCTTTTGATGTTCTTATTGTGTAGCTCTGGTTTTCAATACTTTCTGAACTTTTTTGGCATCTGTATACTGCATCCATCATTTTGTGTTGACCATTTTCATAGCAAAATAAATGTCCAGTAATATATTATCATATTATAATTCTTATGGTCGCTTCCTTACCACAATCATTGCACCCTGCCAGTACCTCATAAAATATTTGAGTATTCTGTTTTGATTGCATAGATAAATAGAAAATACATATCAGAGACACTACTTGGTTTCAGTGAGAAAATGAAAGATAAAAGTGTTTAATGTATCTTTTTTTCTTTTTTCTTTTTTTTTATAAAAATGTATTTCTGATATTTTTTTTTTATAAAAATGTATTGTTGGTAATAACTTTTTTAATAAAAATATACTGTTCCTGCCAATGCCTCATAAATAACAGACTATTCTATTTTGATTGTGTGGAAAGATGGAAAAGACATGGAAAAGAGATGCTATATGGTTTCAGTGAGAAAATGAAAGCAAGAAAGAAGAGAAGATAGAAGTTTTTAACGTCTGTTTCACTGAAATAGAAAAAGTTGTCAATTTAAAATCTTTTCATTTGTACCCCCTTACTTCTTGAAATAATGACTAGTATTCATATTTATCATTGTTATTGTAATATTTTATTAAAATTGTTTTTTAAGCTAAAATTTTTAATGGTGTGATAAGGGAATTTCTACGGATATTTTTTAGAATTCGGCAGGAACTTAACCGGGAACTTTTCACCAATATTTCTAGTTTTAATAATTATTTAGACATAATTGGAAAACCAGCATTGCCATTTGGATCACATCAGCTTCAGAAACCTCACTTGTTAATCTCCTACTGACTCCACTAAGCTATTTTTTATTTTCACTTGCAACATGATTTCTTATATGACATTTGTATCTTCATATCTGATAAATGAACTGGCTGAAATGCATTGTGCAGGTTAAGTTGGCTTGTTTTTACATCATAAGTTTCTTTTTAATGGCATATGAACTCCTTATGGGTCATTTAATGGCAAAATTTTATTTTCTTGTGACCTTTGATAAGTTTTCTTTTTTTTTTTTTTAATACATTGCTGGTATTTTTTTTCAATAATTTTTTATTTTTTTCACTCTGAAAATGTATTGCTGGTAATTTTTTCTAATGTATTTTTATATTTTCATGTTTTGACCCCAATTTAGGGGTTCACTATTTGCCCATAGCTGGGACTCCAAACAGGTGCTACCACCCTGGGAACAATAGCAATTAAGAGGTTTCATCATAAGTAAACTTTAAATTATAATATGGATGCATTTAAACAAATTCACATTGCTTTTTTGTATATGATTTTTCATTGAATATTTTTTATCGTATTAAACATTTGAGATTTTTAAGGGCATTGTAGAATTTGACTTTTGAATTTTTTTTTTTTTTTTTTTCCCCTTTTCTTTTTTTAGGTAGATAAAGTAGTGCAACTGTATGAAACGATGATGACACGACACACTACAATGGTTGTTGGACCGACAGGAGGCGGAAAATCTGTGGTGATTAAGGCTTTGACAAATGCACAAATTACGTATGTCTACTGCATTTTGAATATCATTTTGATATTTTTCTTTATACTTATCTATACCTACATATATTGTAAGCCTAATACTTTTTTATTCCTCCACATTATACCAGCTCTGTTTATAAACCCATTATCTACATTTAAGGTCCACAGTTACAAACATATCCACACGATATCTTACAGTTTATGAAATCTGACTAAAGAATTGACATAAATTATAGTAGATATCTGTATATTTTGTGAGATGGAGGTAGCGCTATGTCTGGTCAAAATTTAGTCCTTTTGTGGTGAAACTAGAGTGACCTCTCCAGGGTGTAGGCCTGGGAAATGGTATTTGGAAGCCATGCGCTGCCCAGACTACATGACCCACCTCCCACCTATGTCAGCAGTACCAACAAGGTCTAAAGGAATACAGAGCATTACATCTGGGGATGGCTTGGCTTCAGGACTTGCTGGAAAGTTGTCAGTGTTGACAAACAACTGCTTTCAAGGCTCTACTCTAGGTTTTCTATCTGGATTTACTTCCATAGCCTCTTCCATTTTTTTGATATGACCTCATGACAGTGGAGGTTTAAAATCAGGGTTTTCCTCTAGATGGACTGCCTTCCTGGGCTGTTAAACTCTGTCTATCTAAATCTATTATAACTAACAAAAAAATTAAAATAGAAAAATCTAAAAATTACCTAATTACTTATGGATCTTATAAATACTTAATGCTTGACAGAGTTCATGAAAAAGAGAACAGAAGCAAAACTGAAATCCACAAATCTTGAGAATGAGGAAATTTTAAAGAGAATAACAAGAGAAGGAGATAAGTGAAAATTTTCAATTCAAATAATGAGAAAAAAAATGGCTTAGATAATTGAACATTGAAAGGCAAGCAAAATGGAGGAAAACCAAAAATAACCAACTCTTGAGAAATCTGTGGAAATAGATTAAGAGGTGAGGGGTCATAAAAGAAACAAATATTGTTGAGAGGAACAAAAGACAAGAAGCTGTGGAGAACATGACAAGTGAAAGAAAGAGAGACTAACTGATAATATAGAAAATAGTATTCCTAGTGGAGATGTATCTCCTGAGAATTTATAGATCTCCCTACAAAAAAATTTGCTCTTCAATCAAAAATTACCTTATCACCCACAAATATATAAATAAATGGTTTATAACAGCAACAATTTAAAATGAAAAAAATGAACTCATATGAATTTAAATAACATTTTTTATCAAATTTAATTTTTGCTTGAAGGTTTAGTTCATGATTTATAGTCAAATATTTCTGAGATGCTAATGGTGTATTATATTCAATGATTTCATTTTTTTAGTTACACATTAAGAAATTCATATATAAATATCTTTAGTCATGAAGCCAAAACATTAACCTGAAAACTTGAGTTTTGTTCGTAAATAGCCGCATCAGATCAAGACTTTCATGTGGTTATCATGTATAGTGCCAAACTGTTCAGAAATATGTAAACTGTCAGCTGTGTACAACCGTTTCCTAAGATAAATGGTGAAAAAAGGTTTTGAGCGAGTGAAGCCTGAGGGTCTTGACAAAGACCATCATTCTTCAAAACTTTGTGGACTGGTGCTACACAAACAAAGAACAGTACCAAATAGCAGAAACCAACTCACTTGAGGACTACCAACAGCAGCAACAACTAAAATGGATAGCACATGTAACTCAAAGAGAAATTAATAACAAAACCAAGATGGTAACATTCCACACTATTTCAAATAGAAGGTTAGGAAGGAAACCTTCATTCATACTGGAAAGGGCGATAACAGCTATTAGACTTGAGACTTGAGTGTTTCAAGAGGATGATTTTATAAATTTCAATCAAAATTTCAATCCCAATTCATCAGCATAGGTTAGGGAATATTAGTATATCTGCTGACATTTTGGATAACATAGAGAAATTAGAGTTTTCAGTGTTGTAGTTCTTCAGTTGGAGGTGTAGGCATGAAACTTTGTTACTTGACACTATTAATTCATTTTCTTATAAATGTAACCGTAATTGGTAGAACTGAGTAGAACTGTACAACAACAAAGATGTATGCATTTTTACTTTTCACACTGTAAGTAAACCTTTCTCTCACTTTCATCATATTTACTTCTGATGACTTGAAAAATATAATGGCACCAGTTAGGGGATGCTAACTTACTTCCCCTATAAAGGACGATAACTCAAAATTCAATTGAATTACTTCCCTTGTCTGCTAGTTTGAGCATGGCACTTTTTAATTCAACATGGTGACAAGCGGATTCAAACTAATCCTTGCTGTTCTCAAGCAGTAAATGAATAAAAGTTATTTTATTATGTGTTAAAATATACTTGTCATACTTTTTATTTTCGTTCGTTTTTGTTCATCCCAACAACCTGGGATATGACATCACCCAAAATAATTTCTTACTCTTTCAGGCTTGGTATCAGCACCAAAGTGTATACTATCAATCCAAAAGATCGTAGCGTCATTGAATTGTATGGAATTCTTGATCCAGCTAGTCGAGACTGGACAGATGGTTTGCTCTCCAATATCTTTCGTGATATCAACAAGCCAACTGACAAAAATGAACGCAAATACATTCTTTTTGATGGAGATGTCGATGCCTTGTGGGTGGAAAATATGAATTCTGTCATGGATGACAACCGTCTTCTCACTTTAGCCAATGGAGAGCGCATACGATTACAGAAGCATTGTGCTCTTCTCTTTGAGGTATGATCGTATTTATATTCACACTAAGTTTTTAATATGAAATCTGATTGGAGAAAATTGGTCTGATGATAAATATAAGAAATTGCACTAGTTTTTTGTTTGGTAGAAAAATTAACTTAAAACTATTTTTTTTCTTTTTTGTGATCACGTCTTTGAAAAACACTTTGAAACACTATTATAATGATTTTTATTGATTCAAACCCAGTATATACCTGTTTAAAGCATTGTACATGTTAATAGCTTAAAAGAAGCACAAAAATAAAAACAAAAGGTAAGATAAGTCTAATTAGAAAAAGGGAATCACCGTAATCTAGTAAATCAGCCCCACTCCACACATCCACACACAAATAAAGTGTTCTGAAATTTTCACCACATTCTCACTTCCCTTAATTGAACCAATGTGAATTAATTTCTTGATCATGTAATTAATTATTAATTAGCAGGCACATTGCTCCTTCTAAAAACTCATTCTTATTTGCAAAGAGGCATTTGCTCTACTGTTGTATTAGACATTTTAGATCTATTTGGAGTCTGAATTTATAGAAAGAATTTAATATCAATTTCTCATTTTAATGTTGAATTTTCAATAAACAATCATCCCCTTTCTTCTGTAGATTGGTTCATTCTTCCTTTCCTATTACAGAAGTTAATGAAACTCCCCATTCACTTTTCTTCTTTTCATTTGTTTACCTTCCTTCATTCTCTTGATTAATATCTGTATATAAGGAACACTTACACTGATTGACATTGCAGAAGATTTACTAAGATGCACTTGGGCCAATTTTCATCTTCACTTTTGCATAATGAGCAGTTAAAATTCTAATAAAACTTTTTTTTTTCTGTTATTTTATTCTAAGTTTCAAATTATCTTGGATAATCATTAAAGATTTTACTATGTCATGTTGTGTCAAATGATGTTTTAAAATCATGGAATAAACCTCAGAATTATGTGGCTAACATTTGCCATATGGCAACAATTACATAATAAATATGATTGAAAGAAATTAACAAAAAAACAACAGACAGACATCAGGTAGAAAGGAGAAAGAAAAGGAACATTTATTGAACAAGAAACCTTTTTTCAGTCAGTCAAAGAACATCTTTCTTTCTTTTTTTTTTCTATAGACAATCAGTGTTGTTAAGTTGAACTTCAATTGGATTAAAAAGAATAAAGAGAAAGTTCATAATGAAAAAATAAGAGACCCCTAATAAGTCAAAGTAATTTCTTATCTTCTATTTGTAATGTTATGTTATTGTTATCAAGTTGAGCTTAGATTGTTGGTATGTCGAGTAGGTATTGGAGTTAAGCATTTGACAGACAATAGAAAATCATCACATATTCTCATGTCATATTGTTTCCTGATATTTTTATGATCATTCCATGCAAATCATTGCATCTAGTACCATAAGTTAGCTTACTTTATAATCCAAATGCATAAAGATTGATACCTGTATTTCATAGACTGCACAAAAAAACATTTGAAAAGGTATGACATTAAGATGTAGAAAAGATGGATCTAGATGGGAAGATATTTGAATTTTGCATCACCTTTACTGGGAACAAACAGTCTGTATGTGAATAGAGAATGAAGTCAATGAAGATTATGCACAAAAATGAAAGCTGATTAAGATTTTCTCACTGCATTTATTCAACCTATACATTAAGATGATCCTAAAAAGAATATGATCAACCTGAAAAGAAATCTTAGACACAATAGTAATGGAGGAAGGACTAACTATTAACTGGCAGAAGATGGAATGCCTGGCCATCAGCAAAAGAGACAACCCCAAGGTGGGAGCTATGTGTTGGGGATGTCAGAATCAAGCAGGTACAGAAATTCACCTATCTGGGTAGAGTGGTGACGGATGACTGAAAATGTGACTCCGAAATTTGATCCATGGGGCCATGCGTCCCCAAGGACAAATGTTGGTTGAAGTAATCCAGTAACTTGACCCAAAGAGTTGTGAGTTCAATACCTGGCCACAGCAGAGCTGAACAAGAACTTGTAGAATTGAGTTACTTAAGAGAAATAACAGAAACTGAGATATCCAGAAAAGGCATGGCATGTGGAACTAGAACAATCTACCCGTGTGGACTAAATATTAGGTTGGTGCAAAAATAATTTCGTTTTCTCACATAGTAACATATATTAGAAAACGAAATTATTTTTGCACCAACCTAATAAATGGCCCAGTTCAAAATTCCAACGTATATCACATGAAGAAGGCCGGAACGTACAACGAGTGAAATGTTGTGAATATGATAATAAAGATGAGGACAACAGTTCAAACAATGTAACTAGTGTAAATAGTTGCGATACCTCATCTCAGAAATATAGAGAGATAGATTAATTCACTAATAAAAATTAAGGAAAATTTTAAGGGGAAATAATATTTGTTGATAAGCAATCTTTAGAACTTCTGTAGGCTGCAAAACTTGTTTGAACTGAAATGTATTTTGTTTTGTTATCGATTTAGAAGTGGGGTCTTCTTTATAATATTGATACAGTTTCAAATTAATCTTTGACTTTGGGTTTTTCAGTTACTGACTCTAGGTAATCTACTTTGAAAATTAGTTTGATTACTGTAAAAAGCCTACAAATTGGTGAACTTATTTTCTTAAAGTATTATTTATGAAAACTAAGAAAAATCATTACTTCTTTTACATTATTGTTTAATGTATACTCCATTTGCATTACAGTTTAATATTTGCTCCCTAATTCACATTAAGGAATGTGATTCTCACTTCCTAATACATTCCTTTTCTCCCTAACCCCTTTCTCATTCTTTCTTCTGGTCATGTTTTGTGTTGACTCTCTTAAACCTGTCTTTTTTTCCATGACTTAATGTAACAAACTTCATTGATTTTATACAACTCAAACAAATATATTATAAACAGTCAAGGAGCAAGAGCTATTCATCTTCCTCATCCTCATAATAATCACTTCTAAGTCACTCCTCTTTCACTTGTCTCATGCCTGATTCAATATAGCCATTTTATCAGTAACTCTCTAGCTTGAGTAGCTCTCAATCCTTGTATTGGGTGAGTTTGAGTATAAAAATAAATGTTAGTAAAATGTGTTTTTTTTATATTATATATATATTTTTTACAGGTATATGATTTGCAGTATGCTTCACCAGCCACTGTCTCTCGTTGTGGGATGGTTTATGTTGATCCAAAGAACCTTGGGTATGATCCATACTGGCAAAAATGGCTCAACAGCCGCTCGAGTAAGTTTGAAAAGGAAGAACTAAAGCAGCTGTATAACAAATATGTCGGCCCTTGTATTGAAATGGTTATTGAAGGAATGATAGCTGGTCGACCCATTGAGAAATTGAGGACAATTTTGCCACTTACAAACCTCAACATGGTAATTGGCTTTTCTTATATTGTTTTGAGAACATTTTTTCTCATGGTATTTCCTGTTTTTTCTTTGTCGACACAAAGGAAAGCAGGATCAGAAATGTTTATTAAAAGGAAAAAAATAATCTACAAAAGAAATATTGGTGGAGAGTAACATTCATTTCTCTATGTGTTTCCAAAGTTTAGGCCAAAAAATACAAAAGAAAAATCCTTTCAATTTATACACCAAAAAACTTTCTGAATAGAAAATATTAAAGTACATAGGTTTCACCATTGCATTATTGGATTGGGTCATGATCTTCATTATTTTTATAGTAAGGATGCAAAAATACAACTTTAACTCAAGCTTCTGGAATATTAACACATATTTTTGTTTTAAATGATAACCATCTCAAAGTCTGCACTAAACAGAATATATGGCAAATATATTTAATGCTTTAAATACAAAATTTCATGCAGATAATCTGAATATTTTAACATATCTAAATGAATTTCATAGAAAAATAGTTCTATGATTGAATATTTGTGGAGTGAGTAGCCATGGTCAAATGCAAAAATAAATAACAGAAGCATCCCACAAACAGAATTGACAAAATTTGCAATAACAAGAGAAAGAAACGAAAAAAATAGAGTAAAAAGAATATTAAGCATGCAAACAATATATGCAAGACAAATCAGCAATAATATGACAAAAAGTTCACAAACTAAGAATTAGCATTGATACCCAAAAGTAAGTTTGGACAAGCAGATGTAATGTTCTGACTTCAAGAGAAGACATATCAGGACTGAGTCATATGAAACTGCAAACTGACCTATTTTATTGGTTAAGAAAAAAATTCCAGCATGGATTTGTGTGCTTCTATCTTTAAAAGTGGAGGGGAAAGTGTTTTGCAGTCATTCCCCAGTAAAGACTGAAATCAATAATATTGTTGTACCAACATTAAATATTTTATACAACACATCCAATAGAATCATTATTGGATCCAGGGAAGGCTAGTAATTTAAATCAATAGTTAATTTCGGGTGAATGTACTATATTCAACAATATGTATTGATCACATAAGGTCATGGTAGTATGATCTAAAGACATATCAATATTACATATGAGGAAAGAGCATAGAATTTGGTCAGAAGATTAAAGTATACATGTCAGGTTTATATGGCTTTATTAAAATTGAAATTGTATTAAAAAATGACTGGTTAACCAAAGAAGAAGCAAGCAAGCAACAAGCTAAGTGACTCAAAAGTCAGAGTTAGTCAGAAATTGAAAATATTAAAAATTCCTGCCCTCTCTTACAGCTGATGTTGTTCAGATGAGTTCCTTGTTTAAAATAAGAAAATTTAATTTCTAATTTGCCATTTCAGTTTCTCTCCATTTTTTTATTGGAATAAATCAAAACTCAAAAGCACAACAACAGGAGTTGATGTTGTATTTTTGCATCCTTACTATAAAAATAATGAAGATCATCACCCAGTCTAATAATGCAACCCCAAACCCTTCAGTTCCAAATAAAGTCATTTAGAGTTCAGTTGTCTTTGTCAGTATCCTGATCACAGCTGATTCCCATTGTGTC
Source organism: Acanthosepion lycidas (assembly GCA_963932145.1). NCBI lineage: Eukaryota > Metazoa > Mollusca > Cephalopoda > Sepiida > Sepiidae > Acanthosepion > Acanthosepion lycidas. The sequence continues at coordinate 9,909,423 of OZ010603.1, forward strand.
ATAGATCAAATTACTGTGTTTTAGGCGAATGTAGGAAGCATTGCACAAATGCTGTAACTAGATATTTAGATAGGAAAAAGTGTATTTATATTGCAATATAATCCATTTATTTTTTGTTCTTGTTTCTCTTACCAGGTGATGCAACTTACCCACATGCTTGAAGCTCTTCTTGCAACTGAAATCCTAAATCCAGAGATAATAGAAGCTTGTTTCCTGATGGCAATCTATTGGTCAATGGGTGCCAGCTTGATAGAAGAAAGTCGTGTAAGATTTGATGAATTTGTCAAAGGCATTTCAAACTTACCAAGTACAAGTGAGGAAAACCAAGTGGCAGTTGCAGGTATGGAGTTTGAATTTATTTAATGAAATAAAATCTTACATCTATTTCACACTGGATATGGAAAACCAAATTTCAATTAATTTGCAGACATATTTAGAGATCTTATTTGATGAGAATAGCATTCTCTGTGTGTTGAGGTTTTCCAATTGTTTCCTCAAGTATTATAAGAAAGGCTTTCAGAAAATTTGATAGATTCTTAGTCTTATTTATTGTCATTTAATGATGTAGATGGAATTCTTTCATCTCACAAAACTCGTTAGTTTTGCTGTTAGTATTCTGTGGCACTATTAAAAAGGTGCTGGTAAATTGGAAAAAAAAAGGCTTTTGAAATAAACTGGGAAAAAAGAAAGAAAAACAATGTTTTTTGATAGACTAAAAGTATACTGATAACAAAGGCCAGAGGAACAAGGGAAAAGGATGTTTGTTTTCTTTTCTCTCCCCACCTCAGAAGCTGTCTGTTTATGGTCAACTTAATCTTAAGTGATGCTATATTCTTAAGTGCCCGCTCAACCCCACACAAAAGAATAGATTACATTTTAACAACTTCAAGTAGCCACAATTATTAAAAACAAGTCTCTAGCCAAAATTCAGTCAATTGATAAAGATTTGGATCTTAAAAGACAGTAATGAAATTGTGGTTATATTCTTTTTTTAATCTGCCTAAGACATGATAAAATTTATTGAAACAAAGGAATTGTCTCTTTGTGTCACTTGTTGACCAAAGAGCTGGTGAGGGGGAGGCAACAGATGACAGAACCCAGATGTAACCAACCACCAGGGACATGATAAGAAGTCCCCACTAATGGAAATATCAGATGATATTTGGACTAGACCATTCCTCGCCTCTAAGAACAGGTTTGATCAAAGGACAGAGAGAGAGAGAGGTGTAGGCACAGGTAGAATTTAAGGAAGGTGGAGGAATCAGATGCACCCTTCAGGCAGTGATGGTGAGAGGCACCCACATGAGATGGAGGGAGTTGGGCAGATCAATATTCTGCCACCACCACTCTTTGGGAGAAGGTTCTCTCCAAATTTAGTCAGGCAAACAATTTCCCAAGACAAGATAGCAAAAGGCTCTGTATAGATGATGTAGTTTCCCTGGGGACTCTCAACTACCTCATGCTCTGTGCCAGGTTTGCACAAAGTTCTATAAATACAGATGAGCGAAGCAAGAGACAGTTTTGGGGTATTAAGAGAAGAAGGAACCAGAGAGTTTGGAGTTGCTGCTTGTGAGAGGAGGCAAGTTGGCAATTGGTTCAAGACACACTTTGCCAAACACCACACAACTTCTGCAGAAGTTCCAGCCTTGTTCCAGACTACCAGATATAACTGAAGTGTCAGCCTGAAGAAATCACAGCTTGAAAGGACTTAGACTCCAGCCTTGTTCCAGACTACCAATTACAACTGAATAGTCAGACAGAAGAAATCACAGAGTGGAAGAAATCAAACTCCAGCCTTATACCAATTTAGTGAATATGGCTGAACAGAGTGTCATGGGGAATTAAGAGGAAAAGTTCTGAAAATCTGCATATTGTTAATTTAGTGAGTAGAACGTTCATTGTATGAACCTTTGATAAAAAGTTGTGTTACACAGCTGTCTCTTGTGGTCCCATCTCACCAAAGCTGCCAGTGACATCGGGTATAAAACTCTGGTCTTCACGTGCCTTGTTATCTAAAATAAACAAAACTTGGGGCAGGGTGGGATTGAATATTGGGGTCACCAACTCCAAGGCTGGAGTGAATATGAAAGGATTATGATAAAAATAAGCAGACATAATGTTTGTAATTTATTCAATCAGACATGCCTAAAATAGAATTTGCTGCCTAAATACACAAATATATATATATATATATATATATATATATATATATTAATAAATATACATATGATCCCTCACCAATAGCATGGATCAGAGTTTCATGCACAATGCAATTTTAGATGCTAAGTATAGACTGGACATTATGTAATATAAATTTAAAAAAAATATATCTGGTTATCATAATGTTATCATCATTGGTGTAGATCATGGCCCACTAATATATACGTCCCCACATGTAACATTTCAGTCTAATTTCTAACAGGCCTAATTGGTTTGTAGTTGATTTATGTCTGTTTTATCTAAAGCATGTTAAAACCTTCCAAAAATACACAAACAGGTTGTTTTTTTAACTTTTTAAACAGAAAAGTAATAATAAAAGATTATAAATAAACAAAAAGGTTATTAAAAGAATTACGCAGTAATGCAAAACAAATACAAGTAAAAAAAAACTTACCAACAGTTTCTTTATAAATCAATTTTCTTTTGACCTTTGCCTTTTTTAAAACATTCTACAATATTTTTTTGAACTTCATCCAATGAAAACTTACATTTATTGTAAAATATATTCACAACAATTTTTGATGTAAAGTGAATTCTTTTTTCAGTGTATTGTTCACAAGTAAAAACATTTTGGAGAATAAGTTTCTAAAATTCTTTCAGCAAACTCTCTTGTAGTGGATTCATTATGTTTTACAATAAATTTATTAGCATAGCCACGTATAAACACAAATGAACTCTGTCATTTGGCTAGATGGAATCGAAAGACTTCCTCAAGAAAATAAGTCAAAGTACTGCTTTCTCTGTAGCATCATCACTATCATTGCCTAACATGACTAGCATACACATTTCACACTGAAAGCATTTAATTAATTTTTGGGGATTTTCTTTAATAAAGAAAAAGATGGTAATGGAAATTTCTCCAGAAGTAATTTGTATGCTTGTTGAGACATATACTGCAGTTCTAAGACATAAAATATTAGTTTTGTAGCAAATGAAAGACGATCTCTTGCTGGTAATGAGTAGTAGCTTGTCTATTTATATATATATGTCCATTATGAGTCGCAACATCATTTATTTCCAGTTTAGTGTTATTTTAATGGCTATTGAATTGGCAGGAATATATAGCTATTGTATGGGCTTGTTTGTTAACTTTTTACATCATTTTTACTTAGTATTAATTACCTAATTAATAATAGACAAAACTGATTTAAAGGGATTAATTATTTAATTAATAATAAAATAAAACTGATTTAAAAGAAGCCCATCTGATAGCTATAAAATAACTGCTTTCAAGCCCATAATTAATTCTAATCAATAGCCATTACAATTATTCAAAATAACCAGTCTGGACTCAATATTGGTTCAAAGTGTTTATAGACACTGTGGACATAGGAATCAATACTGCATGGTGATTGTCACTTTTACACCTCAAGCAAACTTTTGGCATGATACTAATAGCAATGTTGATTCCTATATCCAACACATTCTCTCTCTCTCTCTCTCTCTCTCTCTCTCTCTCCCTCTCATATATATATATATATATATATTAGGTTGGTGCAAAAATAATGACATAATAATGTTGTTTTTTGACATTAAAAATATGTCAAAAAATGACATTATTACGTCATTATTTTTGCACCAACCTAATATATATCATTAATAATTTCTAAATATGCAATAAAAAAGTTTTTAATAAGATTCTTTTTATATTTTCTGAATTACAGGAGAAATTCCTGGAACTGGTGGAACACTGTATGAATTTTTGTTTGATCTTGACCAAAAGAAATGGATTCCATGGTCGAAGAAAGTGTCAAAATATGTCCACAACCCTATGATGAAGTTCAATGAGATCCTTGTACCAACTGTGGATACAGTTCGCTGTACATGGCTGCTAGAATTGATGGTTGAAATCAAGCAACCTGTGGTCCTTGTGGGTGAGACAGGAACATCCAAGACTGCAACCACATCCAACTTCCTGAGATCACTCGATACAGAAAAACATGTAAGTGAAAAGCTGCCATACGTCCCAACAGAATGAGAAAATGACCTTTCACCTTTTTTCTTACTTTTTCTTTTTTCATTCTATTTTTGTGCCTTATTTTCTCTTCCCCATTCTTTCAGCCTTTCTTTCTCAGTCTCTTTTTTTCATCTTCCTTTATGTTAGCTTTCTCTCTATTTCTCATCTATTCTTTTCTCTTTCCTTTTTTCCTCTTATCCTATCTCACTATTCCATTTATCTTTTTCTTTTCTAACTGCTCATCCTTTTTTTCTCCTGTTTTCTTTCTATCATCTTGTTTATCTTCTGAATCTCTCTCTCTCACTCTCTCTCTTTTTTTAACTTTTCACTCATTTTTATTTTGCTGGTCTCTCACATTTCTTTTCATTCACTTCTTGGTGTCTCCTCTTATTTCTTTTCTCTCTCCCTCTTTCTTTTCTCTCTCCCTCTTTCTTTTCTCTCTCCCTCTTTCTTTTCTCTCTCTCTCTCTCTTTTCTCTCTCTCTCTTTCATATTTCATACAATTTTTCACCTTATACTTTCTGTTAAACAGCAATTCTTTCATGTCAAAATTCTTTCCTCCCTCTTTTTTATTCCTGTTTATTTCCTTGTCTTGCGCCAACTTCCACCGCAGTGCAGTCTCTTCATATTGACTTTTTGATTCACAAATAAAATCATCAATTCCTACTCACCATGATTGAACTGATTTTCTGCTTGCCAAAAAGCACACTAAAAATATACTTAATTTTCTGTATGTCTAGAAAGAAATTAATTAAAATTATTGTTTGAAAATCAAATAAGCTCATTAATAATTATGGACTATGATTGAAACTGACATGATTAAGTCAAGAGAGAAAAGGTAAACTGAAATTGTACCATGATGTTGATAGTGTGAGGACTGCCATTATCATTATCATCATCATAACCATTGATATAAAAAGCAATCTGAAATTCAGTTATCTTTGTTCAGGATATTTTTTTTTGTTCAATCATTTTTCACCCCTAATAAAGCCATAAAAATGCAAGGGGTTTGTTATTGAGAGTGAAGGAAACTGAAAATAATGTCACTGAGGAGAGAGGAGAGTGACATTTTTCTCAGTTTCCTTCACTCAAGGATTTGAGGAGACATTGACATTGCATTTGCATTTTTTAAGATCATAATTAACAAGAAAGCAAGAAAACTAGAAAAGAATTTCATAGACGAGAAGAGTAGGAGAAGAAACTATTAGCATAGAAATTATGGCTACATCTAGCAATTTCAACAGTGAAATTATGAGACCTATCTGCCAATTTAGTACTGCATTTAAATTTATGAAGTTGAGATACCAAAGAAGAAAGTTGATTAGAATAATTGTCATGAAAATGTTTATAGAAAAATCACAGAGAAGCTACATTAGGGTGGGAGGAAAGTGATTGAAGCTGAGATACCAGGTCAGGACCAATAACATTACAGATTCTTCTTTGGACTTTGTCAAGAATCTCTAGATACAAAATGATGTTTGTGGTAATATAGCATATATATTTTGAGGGCAATTCTTTGGAACTTTATTCTCTAGTTTATTCTACATTGACTCCAGATACATTTTGCAACATTGAAACTGTTTTCTGGTTAATATTGCATATACTCCTTGTGTTTTCTGATACAAGTGAGGAACATTTGTTAGTAAACAACCATTGAGGAATGACTGTTTATGTGTTTTTGTTTCTCTACTATTTGACTCAAAATTGGTATGGTATCAGGTTTCTTTGCATTGATGAAAAATAGTCTATTAAAGATGGCAGATGTTTCTTCAGTCCCAAATAGAAAACAAGTGGCTGTTGAGAGTTAAATGCCATGAAAGTCTTCTGTTAATTTGACAACCTCTTTGGCATGACCAAGTCTTCATATTTTTGATCAAAAGATACATGTGAATAATTTTGTCAGGTTTATAAATAAAAGAAAAAGTTTCTAATGTTTCTTATTGAAGTTGATTAAATTTTAAGTTTTGTTGGCATTTTTTGGAATCAGCAATTGATTGAGTAAAAGAAACATAGATTCATATGTTCAAGTGTGTATGTGACGTGTTTGGAAGTGGTATTAATTGATCAGGTTTTAATTTTGATCTTCAAAGTGTTGAAAAATGGAAGTCATAAATCTAACTTTCCTCAGCATATCAAACATAGGAACAAATAAGAGAGAAGGAGAAAAGAAATATGATGCTGAGCAATTCATTTTTGTTTTGATGAAATTTGATTAATTATTTGAAGAGAGGCAAAGATTGTTTCCTTTATTTAATGCAAATAGAAACTCAAGCAATGTTCTTTGTTTTCGATTTTTTAGTTTTTCCAGAAAAATTAATCTATGACTCAGAATACATCTCCTTTTCTTTCAGTTTGCAAATTTCGGAATGACAGCAAAAATTAGAGCAGATAAAATACAAATAATGTTGAATACTCCTTTTCCATAATTCTAACTTTATACTCTGTAGCCAGATTTCAACATTTTAAATCCCTGATAAAAATATTACTGGATATGGGAATCATCTTTTGGTTAAATGTGATCTCTGATAAACCAAACATAAATTAAAGAAAGTGAAATCTGTGACATTTTAGATGTAAAATTGTTTGGTTTTCTACATTGACTGTACCAGAGTCAGGATGTCATGAAACTATATTCATAATATTAATCATAGTTTTGAATATATTATTAAAATATTTGTGAGTGTACTTTAAAACTCTTTCATTCTAAATGACCATTATATATGGGTTGATATGTCATCAGAATTGATAACCATAATCAGAAGTGTTATTTGAAAACCTTGCTCAGTTCTGTATGATTACAACTCAGACTCAATCAATTTTTATTCATCCAAAAGATTTTTATTGAATTTAGTTTCTACTGATGGGCTAGTCACCTGAGACTGCATGTCAAAATGGATGTGCATCTCTCAAAAGGAATGAATGCTTGTAATTCTATGAAAGGCAGAAGTCCATTGTGTATGAGCTTTGTCAATTCTTGCATGCCTAACTAAATCTCCTCCTCTGTCATGTGGCCAACAATCAATGGAAGCATAGCATAACCATGCCACAGCCTCAGATCAGTTGCACAATGCTAACAGATGCAGTAAAACGAAATTGATTTATACAAGTGGAATATTAATCAAACAAAATAAAATTTACCAAACAGATATTTGCTGATATCATGTCAAATGATATTTAGGAAACATGGTGAGGAAGAAAATAACTAGAAAGATTTTGTAAATCAGTCATCCTAACCACTGCCTGTAATATTTTAAAAAATATATTTTGGATTATATTAAAACATGCTCTACTGATCTATATTGCAAGCATCTTTCTAGATTCATAATGGTTGGCATTTTATTAAAAATCATTATTTCAAAGTAATGCAGTAAAAAGAAACGTATGTTATTATCTATAAATAATGACAGAGAAGCCTTCAAAATCACATGACAAAATAGTTTTAAAAGAAATTTTTCATGTCTGGTGTTGTCATTCATTTGAGGTTTGATGATTGCATATAAAAATGGAGGAAGGATGATATTGTTTGTTTAGAGATGAAAATAAAGTAACAACATTAAAGAAAATTACATTTTACATATTTGAAGCGAGTTTATAACAATATATTATAAATGTATTAGAAAGAGAATAATTTTGAAAGATTTGAAAATATGGGACAATGTTCTATTGTATATTTTACAAATTGCAACATGAAAGGAAAAAAAAGAGAAGATTGTTTTGTTATCTCAATATATAATTTACATTGAAAAATATATTGCAATATTTGATGAAAAACGAATTAATTATTTTTGAAGACATTCTCTAATAATCGTGAACTCTTTCTAGCAAGAATGATAAGAGTAACAAACGGTTGCAGTAATTTGCTTCAAGAGATTTTTTTTTGTTTTTTTTCACTTTGTATTTCAATATTAAAAGTTGATGAAAAGCATTAAAAATGTTATTTCCTTCAAATGATAAAGAGCTTAGTCTACATAAAATATAACAGATTTGGAAGGCATGAACCTTAAGATTAATTTCCAGGAACAGTAAATAAAATCTTAAAAGATTTTCAATTGTGGTAATTGGTCAGAATTTTCAAATCTTGATTCATTTCTATAAATTTCATCTCTTCTTGAGACTGACCAAAGACAATGAAAAAGGCATTAAATTGAAATCATTTCTACAACAAATTGAAAAACCATAGATTCCTAATAAAGGAATTGCAAACATATTTGAGAAATTCCAGTTATTGGTATTGGTTGGAACTTCTGCTTGTTTTAATCTTAATTTCTCTTTAATTAATATTGTTTTCAACTTGCAGCCTTTCCCCAAAGGCAATTCCAAATAATACAATTGGTTCTCTCAATGCAACTCTCATCAAAGATAAAGGCGGATGACTAAATGAATCTATTAGACACCAAACCTGTTTTCATAACAGTCTGATCATTTGTTTTCTTCTAAAATCCTGGATTTCCTTTTATTATAAATCATAATCTACCCATGTTTAAGTGTTATGGGAAAACAGATTGTGCAATCCCTATACCAGGAGAGTTGAGTTTGTGTCTACTATTGGCAAAGTTATCTGGTGCCAATAGAGAAACCTGGATTGGTGTTCAAGAGAGATTGCAAAGGTAATCAGAGAAAAGAGAGAGAGAATCAGTTTAATAACATTCATCCATAAAAGTAGAATAGGGAGAAATGTCAAATAAAGAGCAGAAAATATCGAGGTTTTCTTTGAGTCACATATGTGCTTCTTTCTTGGGAATAAATACATGGCAGTGTAATTGTTAAAAAAAAAAGAAAAAAAAAAGAATAAAAAAAGGAAACTAGCTTTCTTGTCCACGTGACTTTTCACATGTTCCCTTTCCTCTTTAAAATCTGCGTTCTTCCTCCTTTTCATTCTGAATTCTTTCCTTTGTTGATTACTGACTGCTGTGAATTAAGTTCAGTAAAGCGTTAAGAAAAGGTTATTCTATCCTTGCTTTCTTCTCTTTACTATGTAACAATACGTAACAATTTACTGAACTTAATTCCTCATGGACAAGATTATTCGTCTGGACAAGTTTGATATATCTTCTGCAGACCCTCAGGCTAGCAAGCTCTGGAGACTATGGTACTGTAATTTTAATTATTACTTATCAATTATTGCTTCTTTAAACCCGGACAAACTCGAAGTCCTTTATTTAAACATCGGTGCTACCGTTGCTGATGTTATCGAGGGTTGTTCTGGATTTGAACATGCTGTTGAATTGCTGAAAAATGTTTATGACAAGTCTCCAAGTGTTATTCATGCTAGACATTTGTTGTCTACACATCTGCGGGAGGAAAATGAGTCTACAGACCAATACCTTCAGGCCTTGAATCGACTTGCTGCTGACTGTTGCTTCCAAGATGTTACTGCTACTACTTACAGGGATGAATCTGTCCGTGATACATTTATACGTGGTCTCCGGTCCCCCGTAATACATGCCAGACTGCTTGAAAATGATACGCTAACTCTCAAGGAGGCTACTCAATGTGCTCGAGCCTTAGAACAGGTTCACTTTCGTGCTGAATCATATGCTTCTCAGATTGGATCAGCCACTGCTACTACCACTAGGACTAAAAATGTGTTTACTGATTCTGCTGAGGAGGCCACTTCCACTACTATTACTAAAAATATGCTTTCTGACTTAACTGATTCTCGTACGGAGTGTGACTCTGTACAATTGTCTGCTGCCCTTGCTCGTGGCAAGTGCTATAACTGTGGAGGGAAACGTCACTTGAAGGATAATCGTCGCTATTGTCCTGCCCGTGATAAGATATGTCGAAACTGTGGCAAACTCGGTCATTTTTCTAAAGTTTGCCATCCTACCATGCCGGCACCTTCACATTCTACCTCAGCTATTATAGTAGCCCGTGCTAAAGACGATGATAGGTCTCCTCCAGTTACTAAAACTTTAGAATTAAAAGGAAAGAGATTAACTGCCCTCATAGACACCGGTAGTTCTGATAACTTTATCAGTGCCCGTACTGTTAAAACAATGAAACTGTCTACTTCTAAACGGAATTCCGTAATTTCCATGGCATCATCTGCCATTTCCCTCAAACTATCTGAATATTGTACTGAGGATATTATCTTCGATGGTTACGAATATAAACAAATTGACTTTACAGTACTTCCTGATTCCTGTATGGATATTATACTCGGAGTGCCCTTCTTAAAACTACACCAGAGTATCACTATTTCTTTTGGTGGATCTCAGGATATTCTAAAAATCTGTGCTTTAACCAAGATCAGTTGTGCTCCTGTTAAGTTGTTCCGAAACTTGACCCCTGACTGCAAACCTATTGCTACTAAATCCCAAAATTACCGTGCGGAGGATGCTCGGTTCATTGAAAAAGAAATTCTACAAGTGCTTGAGGATGATATAATTGAAACAAGTTACTCCCCGTGGCGTGCTCAAATTGTTGTAACTTTGTCACCTAATAAAAAGAAACGATTGGTAGTCGATTTCTCCCAGACTATTAACCAGTTCACCTTACTTGATGCCTACCCCTTGCCTCGAATTGAAGATCTCGTAAACCAAGTAGCCCAGTATCGTATCTATAGTATAATTGACTTGTCCAAAGCGTACTATCAGATTGAAATTTGCCCCGAAGATTGCCCCTATACGGCCTTTCAAGCTGGAAATCATCTGTTCCAATTTAAACGAAGACCCATGGGTGTTACCAACGGGGTTTCTGCCTTTCAGCGATTTATGAATTCTTTCATTTCTGATAACAAATTATCTGGAACCTTTTCGTATATAGATGATATAACTGTTTGCGGTAAAACCCAGGAGGAGCACAATGTCAATTTGAAATGTTTCTTAAAGGCTGCCTTGACATACAACCTCGAAATAAACCGGGAAAAATCAGAGTTTTCACTTCGTTCTATTAACATGCTTGGATATCAAATTTGTAACGGAACTATCCAACCCGATCCTGAGCGTTTGAAGCCACTTTTGCAAATGCCTCCTCCTTCCAACTCAAATTCGTTAAAAAGGTGTCTTGATATGCTTGCTTACTATGCGAAATGGATACCTAAATATTCACACAAAATTCGTCCACTGGTCGAAAATAAACAATTCCCTATGCCTCCTATAAATTCTTTCGAAAAACTTAAGAAAGACATTGCCGAGTCATCTGTAAAAGTTATTGATGATGAATTGCCATTTACTATTGAAACTGATGCCTCAGAAAAGGCTATTGGATGCACTCTTTTACAACCTGAGCGACCTGTAGCATTCTTTTCTTGGTCGCTAAACCCCTTTGATATACGACTTCATATAGTCGAAAAAGAAGCATATGCCATAGTCAAATGCGTTCGTAAATGGAGAGACCTCCTTGCCGGGAAACATTTTACTATTATTACTGATCAGCAAGCCGTATCTTTTATGTTTAAACCTGCTAATCACGGAAAAATTAAAAACGATAAAATTATACGGTGGAAAATGGAACTTCTTCCCTTTTCATATGACATAAAATACCGTCCTGGAAATGAAAACACAGTTGCGGATACCTTATCCAGAGTATGTGGTGCTGCTGCTTCTTCCTTGAAGGAACTTAAATCGATACACGATTCCTTAATACATCCTGGGGTACAGCGCTTTTGGCATTTTGTAAGGTCTCAGAATATGCCGTATTCGCTTGATGAAGTCCGATGTGTGACTTCTGAATGTACAACTTGTGCCAAAATAAAACCCCAATTCTTCAATTCTGCTAGTAATGTTCTGATCTGTTCTACTGCGCCATTTCAGCGTCTTTCCATAGACTACAAAGGGCCTGTCCCGGTATCTCCAACAGGTTACTGATATATATTTACTGTTGTCGACGAATATAGTCGATTTCCCTTTGCCTTTCCTTGCCACAATTGCTCTTTGCAAACTGCTATTCAGTGCCTGACAAGTATTTTCTCCATTTTCGGGCTTCCCTCATTCATTCACTTTGATCGAGGAACTTCGTTTATGTCGGGAGAATTTAAACAATTTCTATCACGACTTGGAATTGGATGCAGTAATACTACTGCTTATAACCCCAGAGGCAATAGCCAATGCGAACGTTACAACGGCATAATTTGGAATACCATATTATTGGCCCTGGAATCGAAACAGTTACCAATTAGTGCTTGGCAGGATGTTCTACATGATGTGTTAAATGCTATCCGCTCCCTGCTATGCACCACTACGAATGCAACCCCCCACGGACGAATGTTCAATTTTGAAAGGCGGTCCTCCACCAGTACTGCGTTGCCTGTTTGGCTCTGTGAGCCTGGGGAGGTATTATTAAAACGATTCGGTGGCAGAGGTAAATATGACCCTGTCATTGAGGTGGTGAAAACTCCTTGAGGCCAACCCTACGCATGCCAAAATACGTCACAATGATGGCCAGGAAGATTTGGCAGGTCTGAGACAGTTGGCACGTTTTCCACGCCCGGATGGACCTCGAAATAGACCTGGAAATAGTCAACACGACGTGGACCATGCAGATTCAACCCTTTTGCCTGATGCAGGTCCCGTTAATATTTCTTCACCTTATACAGAAAATGAATCGGTGAATAATAGCCAGAATCCTGAAAGTCAGCCTTCTCAGAGGTCTGGCTCTTCCAGTGGTGAACTACCTCCACGCCGGTCTAGCAGGATTCGTAGACCAATCCAACGACTGGATTTATAAAACTTTTTCAATTATAATGTTTTTTGCAAGTGGGGGAGAATGTTATACTTTCGTTAAAAAAAAAAAAGAATAAAAAAGGAAACTAGCTTTCTTGTCCATGTGACATTTCACACATTTCCTTTCCTCTTTAAAAGCTGCGTTCTTCTTCCTTTTCATTCTGAATTCTTTCCCTTGTTGATTACTGACTGCTGTGAATTAAGTTCAGTAAAGCCTTAAGAAAAGGTAATTCTATCCTTGCTTTCTTCCCTTTACTACGTAACAGTAATGAATAAGACTTTTTTTTCTAATGGTCTTTTTATATAACTTCATTTTTTTTTCTCTGGGTAAAAAAATTATGCAGGATAAATACTATAAGTAGCTTGTACTTTCTGTAGAATTACAATAAGATCGTGTCGCAGAGCCTGATGGATGCGTGCACAATGAAATCCTATCTGTAGGTTGTACTTTCTATAGAATTACAATGATATGAGATCTTGTAGCAGAGCCTGGTGGATGGGTGCACAGTGAAATCATATGAGTAGGTTGTACTTTCTGTAGAATTACAATGATATGAGATCTTGTAGCAGAGCCTGGTAGATGTGTGTACAGTGAAATCATATGAGTCGTACTTTCAGTAGAATTACAATATGAGATCTTGTAGCAGAGCCTGGTGGATGTGTGTACAGTGAAATCATATGAGTAGGTTGTACTTTCTATAGAATTACAATGATATGAGATCTTGTAGCAGAGCCTGGTGGATGTGTGTAGAGTGAAATCATATGAGTAGGTTGTACTTTCTGTAGAATTACAATGATATGAGATCTGGTAGCAGAGCCTGGTGGATGCGTGTACAGTGAAATCATATGAGTAGGTTGTACTTTCTGTAGAATTACAATGATATGAGATCTGGTAGCAGAGCCTGGTGGATGCGTGTACAGTGAAATCATAAAAGGAACATGGGTTGTTATAATCATCAACAAAAACGCATGTTTTTTTACTCAGTTTGCAATTACCTATCTAAACACTTCTGAGCTGCTCATTTCAGCATTGACACTTAGTTGGTTCTTTTTCCGGCAAATTGAGTTTATTAGGTTTTATTCAATAAAGAACATGGCAAGATGATAATGGAAACATCCATCATCTTTGACACAACATAAGGTCCAACAGCTCAGTTCTTAGAACCAAACAGCCAGACAACCTACACACATGATTTGACTATTGTGGTGAAAGATTGTGCAGAACCAAACACACTTTTTGGAAGAACCGATTACAAGTAACTGGTCCATATTGTTTGCTAGTTAGTCTCCAATGAACCTTCCTCAGATTTTGCATTCAGTCATATCCTTTATGTAAAACGGTTGCTAACTAAGCCAGTCTGTCTTACTATTTAACCCATAGCTAGGGAGGACAAAAATGGATTCAACCCTTTCTCATGGATATGTGGCAAAATAAAGAAAACAGCAACTGGCGAGTAAATTCAAGCCCTCCCAGCTGGTATTTCAACCTTGAGTCGTTCCTTCTTGTGTTCTGTCTCAAAATCGCACTAACAGACTGTTCGTGCCGCCAACCGTGAACGTCACTCCAACCACTCGCCCCACTGGGAAAAAGTAGTTGGTTTTATATTTGTCCATATACCCATAATCCCTTGCGTCTTCATGCGATCCCATAATTCATTGCGTCCCTGTCCCATAATGCATTGCATCTTTATTGCATAAAAATGCAATGCAAGTCCCCCCTCATTCTTTTACGATATCTGGCCGAGGACGGATTACGGCAGAGCGGTAAGTGCTTTTTTCTCCCTTATTTCAACTGCAGTAGCTTTACATGCTAAACAAATACGGGCTCTTTTTTGGCGGGGACAAGGCAAGTCGCAACCAGTTGTGCTCGTCCCAGGTTCTGTCTCATGTTCGCCACAGGATATTTCTGCATAAGTGAATGTAACATACTTGATTGGAATTTGAACTTGGCTCTCTGATTTCTCATTCTCAGCCATTATCCATTGCATCACCTGCACATCTGCTACATCTTGTATACTGCCATGTTTGGCATTATACAAGATATAGGAATCTCTGTAATGTTTCAGTAAGAAACAAAACCCACCAACTTCATGCCAGAAAGTATCAAAGTGTGTAAATACAATGTTGTCATCTATGATGCTAGTAATAATCATGCATACAGAATGACCAGAAGTGTCATTTGTTATGTTATTCACATTCAGACTAATGTCCTCATCTTTGTTGTTATTATCACAGTATTTTGGCAATTGTACTCTCCAGCTTTCTTCAGGTGTTTCTCAATCCAGATAAACTTCAGGGATTTCTGAAGAAGCCTGGAGGTCACAACAAGCAAAAAATTGTAATAACAACAATAAAGATGGGGACACTAGTTCAAACATAAATAATGATAACTCCTCATTTCAGAAACTCCAACTTTGTATTTGCAAAAGAATAAGTCAAGTAAAGCAATTCATTGCTAAAATTCTTGTGATAAGTAGTTTGCATACATCTTCAAATTGGTTTTAATGGAACCTGGTCTTCAGGAAAATGAGTATTTTTCATGCAAGTAATCAATGACTTGCTCAGAGGAGCAATAGATTCAGTTTTATTTTGCACCATACCTCAGGGGTCAGAAACCTCATCATGACTGAGATTATTTACACTATTTACATCATTTGAACTGATATCCTCATCTTTATTGCCATATTCACAATGTTTCAGACATTTTACGCTCTGGCCTTCTTCAGGATCTGTCTATATTTCTAAGATGAGGTATTGTAACTATTTACAATATTTACATCATCTGGACTACTGTCCTCATCTTTATTGCTATATTCACAAAATTTCAGCCGTTGTACACTCTGACCTTGTGCAGGTGATATATATTGGAATTTCATTGGTTGAGTGATCCAAAAAGTGACTTGACCCAAAGAGTTCTGTATTCAATACCTAGACACAGTAGAGGGAACAAAAAAAGTTGAGTTACTAAGAGGAATTAAGATAAAAACTGAGATATCTATAGGCATGGCATATAGAATTGGAACAATCTACAGATGAGAACTGAGATTGTTATCTGATGCATTTGGGTTAATTTAATCTAAAACCCAGAGTGGCACTTTTGTTTCCAAGCCATTATAAAGACATATGTGGGTATAAGGAGGATTTACCTCAAAGAATTCTACTTCTTCAACAACTGGGTTGTACTTTGTCTGACATGATATCTAAAAAGGACAAATCTAGGTAAGATGTCCCCAATATTTAAATATTCAGCAGTTTGCTGCTGGGTGTTGATCTCAGTGTCCACTTTTATATTTACATAAGCTCCCTGATATTGAGCACTTTAACCCATAGATATAACAGACCTTAAGACTATATTTTATCTTATCATGTGCATGTGTGTGTGTGTATATATATATATATATATATATCCAAGTGTAAAAGAACAAAAAGAATATAAATTCAAATGTTCATAACATTAATTTAAAAAAGGGCTCAATACAAGAGTAGAGCAATAAATATTCATTATAAACTGTTACATTGCATTTTTGTTGTGGTAACTTGTATGTTCCAATGTAACAGTTTATAATATATATATATATATATATATATATATATATATATATATATATATGAAGAAATATAGTCTTAAGATGTGCTATATTTATGGGATAAAGTGCTCAATATCAGAGATAGAGCGTGTGTAAAATAAAAGTGAACATAGAAGTCAACACTTAGAGGCGACAGTCTGTTTCATGCTAGATACAATCGTCAAGCCTGACGATTGCAACTAGCATGAAACAGACTATCGCCTCCAAGTATTGACGTCTAAGTTCACTTTTATATATATATATATATATATATATATATATATATATATATTGCGGTAAATGATTTTATTTTTTTTGATCCATTTCAGCTGCTGCTGAACATGAACTTTTCCAGCCGAACTACATCATTGGATGTTCAGCGAAATTTAGAAGCCAACGTTGAAAAGCGAACAAAGGACACTTATGGTCCTCCACCAGGGAAACGATTGCTGATCTTCATTGATGACATGAACATGCCACAAGTGAGTCTGAATATACAATTCTCTACATTTCTATACACATCTGTAAGCCTGTTTTATTAAATGTGATAGACCATGTGTCATGGATGCTATATTGGCCCACAAACAGACATTGAATGATGGAACACAACAACAAACAAAACAAAGACATTATATATTGCCAAATTTATTTTCATACATCAAAAAAAAATAAGGTTGCAGTGCACTAAGCAAAACATATCTCTCTGCATGTTCATGTAGAGGGGTGAAAAGAGTGTTGTTCTGAGAAGGACAGTTTTTTGCATATCGTTGCTGCTGGTGAGGATGGCTGGAGCCCACTGAAGATGTGGCAGCTCATGACTAGCTGGAACTGCTGGTGATGGATGAAGCCATGGGCCAGCAGCTGGAATTGATACTACACTTTGATCCTAGTCATCTGGCCACAAGATGCTTTTTTTTTTTTTTTTTTTTTTTTTTTTGCTCTGGGGCATTTTTATATTCTGGATTAGTTTTACAATGGTTGCTAGTTAAGTTTTTCCTTCCAGCTGTCTTTAAAAACGTGGGAATGCTGACAGGATATGACACATGAATTTATGAATGGTTGGCTGTTTTGAAAATACATGAGTCATGTAGAAAAACAATTTTCTATAAAAACTTGTATCAGTACAGCTACAAAACTTTTTTTTTTCTGCATCTCATTGTTCTGTAAAGTTTTGTTTGATTAACTAGAATCAAATGCTCATTCCA
Source organism: Acanthosepion lycidas (assembly GCA_963932145.1). Taxonomy (NCBI): domain Eukaryota; kingdom Metazoa; phylum Mollusca; class Cephalopoda; order Sepiida; family Sepiidae; genus Acanthosepion; species Acanthosepion lycidas. Next base: position 9,927,036 of record OZ010603.1, read on the forward strand.
TCTGTAATATAAAACAATGTGGTTTTTTAATATTTATTAGTCAAGCAACTTAAACTCCTCTTCTTAGTTATAGCATATTCTGTTGTTACTGTAAGATTACATGACACCAATAAGTAAACATGCCTCACTTTGTATAGAAATATCTCATTAGTCTGTAGGGGAGACCAGGCTTCTAACACATTGCTTTTTATTTTGCTTTGTGTTAGCTTCCTTTGGATATTTTTACTTTTAATGATTTCAAAAGCAAGATTCTTTCTTATGCATGACAACCAAGTTAATTATAGAGATAAAAAACTAAATTACACATACAGAAAATCTAATCAATATAATTGCAAAATTTACTTAAATATGGTCATCATCATATAATGTTAATGTTATGGGTGAAAACAGGAATTCTTTGATAGCTCAAATAAGTTATTAAATGTCTTATTCTATAATCATCACAAATTAAAATAAACATATGACTTTCTGACATTTGCTAAAATTTTTCAAAGTGTTTCTTTACTCAGCATCACCAGTGATAATTTATGCTCAACATATTCTGTCAGGATTGTGTACATTTTTTAGAAAACAGTGCTAGACTTTAATATAAGAACAATAAGCTAACATTTCTACAAAAAATAACAGATGACCAGAAATCCTATGCAATACAAACTAATTTGGCTGGAGAGAAAATTTCATGTGCCTTTGTCTAATTTTATTCAAACTGAAATACTTGCTTGAATGTTGTTTGAATATATCCATTTTGATTGTTCATTCTTTAATAGGAGACCAACCTTATAGAAAGTCGGTTTTTGCCATTTGACTTTTTGTTTTCAAAAACTTCTTGAATATTTTGTCAATCATTTGTTGGGAATGAATGTAAACTGGTAAAATATTGATAGAAATTTTAAAGTTTTAACAATGATGGTTTTTATAAATTTTTATCAGGGTTTTTATAATATTTGTAAAATATAAAAATTTACGAGTTTATTTTTTATTATGCTATACAGGTTTACTGTTTGTACAATATTTAGAATTCATTTTATAGTAGCAGCTCAAAACTATCACTCTTTTTTGTTTTTTTAAATAACAAAATATCAGAAATATCAATCAAATGACTTGAAAGTCAAATTAAATATTTTAATTGATCACTAAATACTTTAATTATTCATACAATTTAATGCTTTCACTTGAATGGGCAAATATCTATATTGAAGCAAATAGTTAAACTGACCACTGTCACCCCATTGGTTGGTGCCAAAAATACACTAACTGGGGGGGGGGGGAGATACTTGTTTTTGTCATACTGAGGTCAACCTTTTTGATTCTCATGCAAACTGCACATATGTTTATTTATCTATTGTTTATGAAAATAACATTATTAAATAATCTGGAAAATGTTGATTTGCCGGAAACTGAACCAAACTAAATACTTAGCTCTTAGCTAACCATCGCATGCAACTAGTTATGTCTAACAGTTTTAAAGATTCCTTCAAAATTGATTATCATATTTCCTGGTATCAAAATTGCATCTAAATTTTGATTGGTTAAATTTTAAGAAAAGACAAAATTTAACTTCAGTACTTTCATTTCCTAAAGTATTTTGTTGATTTATGCATTATGCAGATTAGCTTGCTTATTTCTTGTTTATCGAAATGATTTTTCAGTTGTATTATACTTTGCTAATGAGCAAAACCAATTAAAATTCAAAATGGTTGTACAACATGGGAAAGGTAACTTTTCATCCAGACTCTGATCTTCATTGACAAACTGTCATTCTTACCTTCAATTAAATATTGTGAAATATTTTGTGTTATTCTCAGCTGTAAGATTGTATTAAGGGTGAAGACATTTTAATTCATGTGTAGATATGATCCTCAACTATAAAGAATGTGTTTTTTAGTAAAAACTTGTCTTTTGTGTTGGAAATATGACAAATTCACTTCTTTTGGCTAAATTTTCTGATTGTTAAAGTTGTATGCTATTTTGTTACAGGTCGACACATATGGAACCCAGCAGCCAATTGCATTGTTGAAACTGTTACTTGAAAAGGGTGGTGTCTATGATCGAGGCAAAGATTTGAACTGGAAGCGCATGAAAGACATTGGTTACATTGCAGCAATGGGAAAAGCCGGAGGCGGACGTAATGAGACTGATCCCCGTTTTGTCTCTTTGTTCTGTACGTTCAACATGACATTCCCATCAGATGAATCTCTCTATGGTATCTACTGTTCAATTCTTAAAGGACATATGGAACTTTTTGAAAAAGATATCCACAGCATTGCTGACAGCATCACTCAAATGACTTTGTCTTTATACAGGTGAGACAGACAAATACTTCCTCTGTTTTCATTGCCAATTTCTCATAAAATGTCTGATCAAAGGAAGTCTTACAGCTTAAGAACTTTGCATGTTTGTTTCAGTTTTATTTAAGATCTTTTCATCTCACCTTATGCATGATTTTGTGTACATTATATCACATACACGTATTTCTGATGAGTTGGTGTAAATAAAGAGAATCACTGAGAAATATCCTCTTGGACAATTGCAACTGAGAAACTCATGTACAACATGATGATCAACAAATTGGCCTTGAACTAGAGGATTATATACTTGCAATATCAGCTGAAGATATTTTTTCTATACATGCATTAATAAAACGAGGGGTAAAGAAAAGAAAAAGGAGGAAATATACAAGCAAAAAGACTAATGTAAATGGTTCCATGTGAGTATAAAATGGAATATATATATATATATATATATATATATATATATACACACACAGGGTGTTCCCCCAGAATTGACATCATTTTGTAGTCCAATAACATAGCCAATTCTTGCTCAAATGATCTCAAATTTTAATAAATTGTGTAAGAACTTACTAAGTTGAGTGTGCAGACTTTTCTCTGGGGCTATGTGAAAAGACAGATCTATATACCTGCCCTCTTCCTACAAGTCTGGAGCAATTTAAGCAGAGGATCACTGGAGAATGTTACAGTGTGTTTGGTGGGAGCTGGACTACCGAATTGACATGTGTCGTGTCACAGGTGGTGTTTTATATTGAACACTTGTGAAGCTTTGTGAAATCGGTTAGAATATATCTACATCCCTTTAAATATCTTGTTAGAATTTTGATAAATCTTTTATTGGTCAACATGAAGCCTATTTAATTTTGTTTGCCTGGAATGTGAATTTACTCAGATATTCACGTTTTAAATGATGCCAGTTTTTTTAGCACCCTGTATGTGTGTGTGTGCATGTGTGTGTATAATATATATATATATATATATATATATATATATATATATATATATATATATATTATACATTAACTGATTTAAAAATCTGGTTTCTTCGCTACACAGTAATAACCATGTTTCAAAAACCAAAGCTAAAAACTTCAAATTTAATTATATAATTAAATTAAAAGCATTAGTTCTGTTTCATCTTCAAGTGAATTTTGGAATAACTTATTTTTAAATTTACTGAGTTTTAAACACACATATAAATTCATAATTTCTTGTTTCCAAGGTTGCAGAGAAGTACAATCATTTAGACAGGGGTGGTAGCATGTTCATTGTTATTAACTATTGTTGTATTAATTATGAGTAATGTTCGAAAAAGTGGTTAAGTTTAGGGAGGGCAGGGGTACATTTAAAAGAAACCAATAAAACACCTACAGTAAAATGGAAATTAATAAGAAAAGCTAGAATATGTAGGTCATTAAATGACCCATGTACTTTGTGCATACATGAGAAACTATATATTACTAAGTTTATAAAAAATAAAAATTTACTGAATCAAAGAAATTAAATAGCTATTCTTTGCCAACATTGTGAAAAATTTTCCTTAAATAATATTTAAAAATAAAATAAAAATAAAAAAAATAAAAAATGGGAGCTGGTAATATACATACTTATGTTTGATATGAAAAATAATTTTTAAATAATTTAAGTAATTCTATTATATTTACTTGATTTAAAAAGAAATATAGTCTGTTAGTAATTAAGAGTAAAAATATTTTAAAATTGTAAATGAATATAACGTATTCTAACCCAAACACCAGTTTTACAAAAAATCTTTAAGTATACAAGTACGAATTTAACAGAAAAAATGCCGAAAACTTTTTGTCGTTAATAATAAAAAAAAACCCAGATGACATCCGTTTAATGGATGTCAGAATTCATTGGAAAAAATACCCCTACCCTCCCTAAACTTAACCTCTTTTTCGAACATAACTCATAATTAATACAACAATAGTTAATAAAAATGAACATGCTACTTCCCCTGTCTAAATGATTGGACATCTCTGTATCCTTGGAAACAAGAAATTATGAATTTATGTGCGTTTAAAACTCAGTAACCATATTTTAAATCAGTTAATTTATAATATTTATGCTCTGTAAATTTACATTGAGCACTGTTTTGTAAAAATAAAAAAATATCAATAAGAACACTGGATTATATATCTTACTTTTCTTTCTTTTTATCTTTTTATTATATATATATATATATATATATATATATATATATATATATATATATATACACTGGGGAAAATAAGGTTATGGCTGATGGTTAAAGTTTTATTCATTTTAGAATATGTTTCTAATAAAACAAAATAAATTAGTTTTATTGTGTACACTTTATGTAGAATTTATTTCTCTTTTGAATGATGTAAAAATTGTATATTTTTCTAAAACTTGAAAAATTTTAATGCTGGATTAATTTAAATTATCCAAATTTGCCGGAAAAATAAGTTTAAGACTGCACGGGTTTTATGCAAATTATTTGCTAAATAGGTTGTCACATGGCTGGTCATTAATGCATTAAATAGTGTAATAACTGAGCATTGTTATACAATTAATTTGCTGTGGGAAACTTATTTTGCTCAATTCTCAGTCCAACTCTCTTTCTATTTTGTATAAATGATCTGCCTTGATACATCAGTATATGGTGGGGGGGACACCTCCAAAACTCTAGATGACCAAAGATTGACAGCTGATCTCTCCTATGATTTAGCTCTAACAGCTCAGTAGTGGGAAAAACTGGCATGTCACATTTAATGTCTTGATGCCCAAACTAGTGACATTATATCATAACTAAGTGGATTCTGAATTTTCACTTATTGCGATAAGCAAGTGTTCTCTCAGAAAGGTTTATTGGGACTCAACCCAGATACTCAAGTGGATTTTGTGCATACAATCCATCACTAAAGATGCTAGAAAAATGGTTGGTTCCCTATACAGCTCCAGGAAGTACCTGATGCCTCTTGCTATCCTCTACCTTTATGAGAGCCAGTTCAGGCTGAAAATGGAGCACTGCTGCCATATGAGTCCAAAAGCTTCTCTGTGACCTTGTGGGTTAATTATTTTACCCCCTACAACCCTTTTCCTACAGATGAAACGTTGTAAGTCTCTTGCTGCTCTATTGCTATTTCCGTGGAAAGTGTTCAAACAAAGTGCATTCCTTAGTTCCACCAGTTCTAACCTTCATGTCTAATTCTCATCATGCTACATACACTGTTGCAAACATTCCTTTCATATTCTATTGGTGAGATATAAGTTCTGCTTGAGCAGCTTCTTTCCATAAATTGCTGCTTTGGGGAACCAATTCCCAAGAGGATGCTTCTCTAATCACACTATAATCTTAACCTCTGTTCAAATCTAAAGTTAACACAGTTATCTTCCTCACATAACCCCATAAAAATTGTGCCTCTTAATCTGTAAGCCTGTACCTTAAGTCTTTCTTAGACCTTGTACAGGGTGAATATTGAGTGTATCTATATATATATATATATATATATATATATATATATATATATATATATATACCTCTGGATTTGATGTAATTATGGCTACAAAATATTTCACTTTCATTGCTTGCCTTGATAAAGTCGGAAGATGAAAGCATCAGCAAGAACAATTTTTTCCAATTGTCATTTTTAAACCGATTTGTCTTCAAAATTATTTCTGGGAAATTTAACTATATATATATATATATATATATATATATATATATATATATATAATATAAAAGCCTCAAACACTGATATTCCATGGTTATAATTTATTACATTGGAATCATAATCACAATCCAATTCATCAGACCTACAAATTCAAAAAGAAATCAGAAAATATAATCCTGGAGTTATATTTTCCAATTTCTTTTTAAATTTGTAGGTCTGATGAATTGGATTGTGATTATGATTCCAATGTAATAAATTATAACCATGGAATATTAGTGTTTGAGCCTTTTATATTCTTACTCTGTCATGAACATTGAGTTCTACCTGGATTCTATCCTCTTGGGAATTTATGTACATATATATATATTCAGACCACTAATATTATCCATAAATATATATATATATATATATATATATATATAATTTTTAACTAGAATCTGTAAATTACTATTATTGTCAGTGAATTTTATCATGCAACAAAAGAGAAGTCGTGGCGCAACCAAGACATGGTTTTACTGATAAATGTTAAGAATATCAATGAGACTATTGCTATGAGAGAGGAGGGGGACTATAATCTGTATTTGCTATTTATGTATACTAGCTGAAAACATGACTTGCAAACATTTTTATTAATAAATTTATTTACAAATGAAAAGATTTGGAATTAACAACTTTTTCCTTTTCACTGAAACTGACGTTAAATACTTCTGTCTTTCTTTGTTTCGTTCTTTTTCTCACTGAAACCAAGTAGCTTCTCTGTTATGACAGTCCTGTGTTTTTCATGTGGTTTGTAATGGTCGTACAAACTAAGTAAAGAACTAATTAATGAAGGGAGGGACAAGCAGAATTATAATATTGTCTGAAGATCACATTGAAGCATGAAACTGACAGTTAACATGCAGTATTGATTCCTATGTCCACACGGTCTATATCTATAAGTTCTCTGTTGCTAATATTAAGCGCTCTTCCCCTATAAATATAGAAAGTTTTAAACAATATATCTCAAATTGTTTACTCTGTCAGCATAAACCAGTCAGTCTGTCTTAGTTTTATTGTTTTTAGAATAAAGACCAGATTTACTAACACCTGGTGAGGAACAACCTCATTGACCATGGCTTCCATGATGAGTACACTAGTCTATCATTTTTGATCTTGTTCACCTTTGTTCACTTCTCATAAGTGAGCACCATTGTGAACCACCATTTTAGTGTCTCTTGTCACCTCTGCTTCTGCAATCTCATATTTTCTGTATGTCTCAATTTGTCCTTTCCCTCTTTATCTACTTTCTACATCTGCAGTATGATCATTCAAGAGCTTCCACCAACTCCATCCAAATTCCATTACATTTTCAATCTTCGAGATCTCTCCAGAATTTATAATGGTCTCTGCCGCACAACACCAGAACGCTTCAGTACAGTAGAACAGTTTTTGCGTGTCTGGAGAAATGAATCTATTCGTGTGATTGGAGATCGACTCATCAATGAACAGGATAAGACATTAATCAATGTACGTAAACGCTCTTTAAAGCAATCTTCCCACTTTCTATTTTTGCTATTGTTTTTCAGCTTTTAGAATTCAAGTGGATTTTTTGAAAGACATCTTGATTTAATAACAATCTCTGATTTCTAAACGAATAACAAGAAGTGCACAATCCGTTAACTGATGGCTTGGCACCTGTTTTCATTTGGACAATTGTTGGCAAAAAGTTTAGCACCTGATATTGGTAAGGTCTTTTAAGCATAAACACTACTCCATTTAGATCAGATTTGAAATGTTTAAAAAAAAATGGACTAACTGATGATACTGTTAGATATAAGTCGAGTAATATGAACAATCTTTATAAATTTTTTAAAGGAAGAAAAAAAAAGAAAATACTGAATTTTTATTTGTGACAAAAAATATCTTTGGAAATGTTATGAAAGCTGGTAATAAAATATGGAACATAATCAATTGCTGATGAAATGGTGGATCGAGAGATTTGTTATTCAATTAGAATTTAATTGATTGATTTAATAAAATTGTTAATACATCAAAACTTTGGAATCATGGCTGCCACAAAAATGAATGTTGCATTTGTCACTTTTAGATGCCTATATCTATCTTTTTAGATTTTTGTGAAATAAATATTCAGACATTGTGCAAGAAAAATATTCAGATTGAAGTTAAACAAAAGTTCTAAATCTTTTAACTAAAATTCTTTTTATTGAATTGAAAAAGAAAATTGCTTCTACAATTATTCATACTTTTTGATACAGTTTTCACAATATAGTTTTCCTTTTTCTTAAATTTTGTAGAGCAGTCTTCTCATATTGTCAATAATTTAACTTGTAATTTATTAATTTAAAAAAATCATAATTAAATGACACATTCCTTTACTTGATAATGAATTATATTATGCACAGTAGTTTGTATTGTACAGGTTTCAGAAATGTTTTAATTTATGATAAATATTATAATGTTGTATGTTATAAAAAAAACAAAAAACTCTTGACCTTGTTACAACTTGACTTTATAAGAACAATTTTGGATGATATTTGTCATTATTTCATGCATTGAGATTAGACATTTCAAATGCCCAAGTATTGTTTTGTGTTTCAGAAAAAGATACAGGAGTTGATTGAAAGCAAATACCAGAAACATGTTGAATTTGTAATGCGTGACCCCCTTTTGTTTGGGGATTATGCAACAGTCATGGAAGGAGTTGGATTTTATGAGGATATTCAAGATTTTGCAGCCAGCAAAGCATTATTTCAAGAAGTAAGTGTTCATTTGAATTCTTTTTCTAGACTCCATTCTCCATAAGGAATACCTGCTGATTTACTTCTTGGTTAGTTTGTGATTTGATGCTTAACCCAGAATCAGTGTAAGGATTTATCATATATATATATATATATATATATATATATATATATATATATATGTCATCATACAACCAGATCATTATTCAAGCATATATTGTTAAATATAACAGACAATGAATGTCTATTATGTTTGATCATGAGCTGTTCTAAACTTCATATAGTGGCTTTAGTTTCGGGAAATGTTGGACAGTTTTTGTCTTTATTTTCTCCCGAAACTAAAGCCACTATACGATGCTTAGAACAGCTCATGATCAACCATAACAGATATTTGTTGTTTTTTATACTTAACAATATATGTTTGAATATGTGTGTATATAATTTATAATTGACTTTTATAAATTTTCCATCCAAACAAGTCAAATATTGGCCACAGTATCTTTATCAGAGTAACTTGAATTCATTTTGTCATCTTTAGTGTTGTGAGTTCCATCCTTAGCTTCTTTGTTACCCTTATAGATGTGTTAGTTTGTAATATCATCAAATCCAACCTGACATTAGAATCAAAAAAAGTTGTTGGTTCTCACCACCCAAGATGGATAGGCTGTCAAAGAAGACAATAATTCTTTGTGATGGCCAAAGAAGAATATTCTCTGGTCATGATGAATTGGATGAGATTCAAGAATCCTATTTTTTTTTTTTTTTTTTTTTTTTTGGATAACATGCTGGTATAATGGGGGATAAAATGCAAATCCAGTAGTAAAGCCTGAGTTATTAATATTGAAATCTTGGCAGGTGTTCAGTGCATCACGGAAAAGTTTCCAATAGCAACAGCAAACATGGAGTACATGTAATTAAAAGAGAAAAATAATGATTTAATCAAGATGTTGGTTTTCCAATTTACCAAAAACAAAAAGATAGGAAGGAAACTCCCATCAATACTAGAAAGAATGATAACAATTGACTTGAATTTCCTGGAAAGCTGTTTTATGAAAAACATTTTATAAATTTTAAATGAGAGTAACACATCTTTCCTGTATGGAAACTGATAATGCTACAATTAGCATTACCAATCTGCTATAATTTTCAACTTAAAGTACTTTATGAAATTATCTTTTTTAATCATTTCACCCCAAGCAAGGAATGTCACTAATATGCAGGAGGGTTACAGAGAGTGAAAATGAAAGAGAAGACTGAGAATAGAGAGGATTGAAGAAAGGACAAAAGATGAAGGGGATTCAAGACAGAAGATGGCAATTGATGTTGAAATTAAATTTTTGAAGATTGTAGTGAACAGAGAAGCAAGTAAATGAAAGGGAGTTCCACATGCTGGAAGTGAGAGAAAAGAAATTGTTGGAGTAGAAGTGGCAGTTTATTCAAAACTGTTTGAAATATTCCAATGACTTCTTATTATCAGAACTTTATAGTTTAGGATAGCTTTATTATTTTTTTGTTCATTTTTTCAGGAGCTGCATAAAGCTGATCAGTTCTCCAACTTTCATTAAGCAAATATTGCACCTGGCTTTTAAATAATTATTGAAAGTAATAATGAAAATAAATGCTTTTGGTTAAAATAATCATTCTCCTGATGATAGAGAACTAACCAGCTGAAACATTGAAGACAGCAACAAAATGTTGATGACAGACCAAATAAATCATCTGGCTGAATTTATTTCCAAAGTTCGTATAAAATGTATCATGTCAATAAGTTAGAAAGTTGTTCTTAAAATTTTCTTTATATTTAAATGAAATTTAAAAAATCTGTTTATCCAGGGAATTTTGAACTGTTTATTTAATCTATGGGAGTAGATTGTTCTCAATCCACTGTCCATGTCCAGAGATATCTTGTCTAGTTATTATTTTTAGTACTGCTCAGTTATTGCTCTTCCCTGTTACCAATGAGTCCAAGTACACACTGCCCGGCCCGGGGATTCCTAAGTGAACCCTTTATTTAATCTACAGGGGCAGACTGTTCTCGTTCCACTGTCCTTGTCTTGGGATATCTCGTCTAGTTATTATTTTTAGTACTGCTCAGTTATTGCTCTTCCCTGTTACCAATGAGTCCAAGTACACACTGCCTGGCCCAGGGATTCCTAAGTGAACCCTTTATTTAATCTTCAGGGTCAGACTGTTCTCGTATCACTGCACATGTCTAGAGATATCTCATCTAGTTCTTATTTTTAGTACTGCTCAGTTATTGCTCTTCCCAGTTTCCAATGAGTCCAAGTACACACTGCCCGGCCCAGGGATTCCTAAGTGAACCCTTTATTGAATCTACAGGAGCTGACTGTTCTCGTTCCACTGCACATGTCTAGGAATATCTCGTCTAGTTCTTATTTTTAGTACTGCTCAGTTATTGCTCACCCTGTTTCCACCATGTCCAAGTACACACTGCCTGGCTTAGGGATTCTGAACTGAACCCTTTATTTAATCTACGAAGATAGATTCTTCTCGTTCCACTGGCCATGTCTAAGGATATCTCATCTAGTTCTTATTTTTAGTCCTGCTCAGTTATTGCTATGCCCTGTTGGCGGGGGCTTCATAATACACTAACTGCACCTCTGCAGAGGGGGTAACCCCCACTTTTAATGAGGCCACCTGTTTGCCATAGGTGGTGACACATAATGTCTGGGGTTGGGATTCTGGTGGTTGAGGGCTTCAGGAGTCAGGGTTAGGTACTTCTGATTCCCAACACACACCACTTTGGCCTCAAGTTCTGATCTGATCAATCAGCTTGTCATGACATGCCCTAATGCCTATAGCTCCTATCAATTTATGGAGTACTTTGTAACTGAATGCAACACCCCAAATATACACTGGGATAAAATATCATCTCTATCCAATTTATAGATGTTAGAAGGCAATGGCTTAGGGTCAAATGGTTTGAAGAGATCTAGACTTAGATATGGCTATGAACATGCCAGTTTGCACACTTGTTTGGGAAGTGTAACAAATGGTCTAACGAGTGCTCAGACTCTCTTTCGAATATATGTATACTGGCTTGTGTAGCTCTGACCTGTCAAGGCGACTTGGTTTTCCCCCCTTGACACATCCCAATGTCATCCCCGAGGTGGGTGGAGATCACAGCCAGTGAATCTTAATGCATAGAAATTATGAATAATCAAAATAAAAGTCCCAAAAGTTGTCTTTCAGACTCTTGATTCTGAAAAAGAAATTAATACGGAATTTACAAGATTTTTTGTGCTCAAGTCCCTGGAAGAAACTCCACTGGCAAAACTTTCCCCTTTCTTGATTGAAAAGATAGTATCCAGTAGGGTTAATCCTAAAACAAAGTTGAGAGATGATAATTTGCTGGTTGACGTGGTACATAGGAAACATGCAGAAAATATAATAAAGATGAAGATATTTCATAATATTAAAATTCAAACCTTCCCTCATGAAAGACTGAATACTTCTAAGGGAGTTATTAAAAGTAAAGAGTTGTCTCTGGCCAAACCTGAGGAAATTATATCTACCTTAGGAAGCCAAGGGGTCAGCATTTACCATAGAATTTCAATTAAAAGAAAAGTGGAAACAATTATAACTGACATATATATCCTTACATTTGGCACCCCTGAAATTACATCCCCACCAAAATAAAAATAAGGTATAATAGCAATATATCCCTGCTCCACTAAGACGTTTTATGTGCCAAAAGTTTGAACATCACGGGGATAGCTGCAGTAGTCGGCCAACATGTGGAAAATGTAGCCAAATGGATTCAGACCATTCTGAAGAAGGGTGCCATAATGAAATAAGATGTGCTAACTGCCAGGAATGCCATCCAGCATACTCAAGAACAGGTGATTTCTGGTAAAAGGAAAGGGAAATTGTCGAAGTAAAATATAAATGGATAAAAAAAAAAGTACTATGGATCACTTAGTACACCTCGAAACTTTTGTAAAGGAAGCCTTCATTAAGAAAGAATATCTTACGGCAGTCTTTTTTTGACTTAGAAAAGATGTACAGTACAATATGGAAATTTGGTATCTTGAAAGATTTGCATGAACTGGGTCTAAAATGAAGGCTGGTTCAATTCATAGGGAATTTTCCTGAAATACCTGAGGTTTCAAGTCCATATAGGAAGCACGTTATCAGAACTGCAAGATCAAGAAGAAGGGGTTCCGTAAGGGAGCATTCTTTCAGTGATGCTTTTTTGCATAAAAATTAATTCCATAATTAAAACCCTAAATCCAGAAGTGAGATGCCCTCTCTATGTCAATGATTTTCTAATTATGTACAGACCTTGACATATGAATATCATTGAAAGACAATTCCAACAATGTCTCAATAAAATATACAAATGGGCCACTGAAAATGGGTTTACGTTTTCCAAAAGGAAAATCAAATGCCTACATTTCTGCAAATTAAGAAAATTGTACAATGACCCAAGTTTAAAATTAGACAGAACAGAAATCCCAGTGGTGGAACAACACAAGTTTCTAGGCATTATCTTAAAATTAACATTCATTCCCCATCTAAAATATTTGAAAACAAAATGTAGCAAAGCCCTACAACTTTTGCATGTAGTGGCCTATACTGAATGGGGAGCAGATAGACTAACATTGATCAAATTATAGATTATCACTACTTTGCTCAAAACTAGATTATGCTAGTTTCATATATGGGGTGGCCAGAAAGTCGTACCTAAAAATTATTCAATACAACCTCTCAAGATGTCAGATTAGTACTCGGGGGTTTTTAGAAAATCCCCAGTGGAGAGCTTATACACAGAAGCTAATGAAACACCTCCACATTTATGGTGCACTAAACTGGCACTACGGTACTATGTAAAAATAAGATCATGCCCTACTAACCCAGCTTACAGCAGTACCTTTGAACCAAATTACTGCAATCTATTTTGACAAAAAGATAATGCTATACAACCCTATGAAATGAGGATGAAATCCATTGCTGAAGAGCTAGGTAACACAAATATACAAGAAACAACTGCTGCCAGTATTCCACCATGTAGCATCAAACAACCCAGAGTTCTGCTAGAATTACATAATCTCCCAAAACAAAAAAAACGCACCCACTCACATTTCACAATAAGTTTCAGGACATATTGGTAAACTTCCCTAAGCAAACACCCATCTATACAGGCGTGTCAAAATGTGAGGACAAGTTAAGATATGCAGCAGTGAGCTAAAATATTACCAAAAATGCCACCTCCCAAAGGGAAGCTCTATTTCCACTACAGAGTCTTATGTAATCAAGCTTGCTTTCAACATTATCTCAGAGAACAAACAAAAAAATGTTCTAAATTTTTGGACTCACTATCTGTCCTATTGGCTTTGAAATAAAAAAAATCCAACAATCCACTTATTATGAAAATATTATGCAAAATGAGTGCTATTAACAAACATAAAGACATCAAACTATGCTGGATTCCTAGCCACATCGGACTTCAAGGTAACAATGAAGCAGACCTAGCAGCCAAGTTGGCTTTAGGTGTGAATTTGGATACAAGGACCAAAATCCCATACACAGATTTTAAGGAGGTTATTAACAAATACATTCAAAAGGAATGGCAAGGATACTGGGATGATAACCCATGTAATAAACTCTTCACAATCCAGCCCAAACTAAGTAAATGGAAAATCTCGTAAGGAAGAAATGATATTGGCCCTGTGTATGCATTGGCTATATGAGAATAACGCACTCATACTTACTAAACAAAGAAGCTCAAGCATTATGCCAAGCATGTAAAACAACAGATACTATTAAATATATATTAACTGAGTACTCAGATCTTGCTCTCTCAAGATAAAAATATTATAAACTGATGAGTTAGCAGCCATTGTTAAATTGCAAGGTAACTAACACGATCAGAATTAATAAAGTTTGCAATGAAAAGAAAAACAGTGAAAGAGCAACAAGCATGCGAGCAAACAATTTTGTTAAAGCAAATCAAAATTGGTAAGAAGGTAAAAGAATTCACAGACTACAAGTTGGTGTTTGTATACAAAAGCAAGATCAACCAAGCAAACACAGTATATCTGTGTAGTAGTTAAGGCAGATGTGGACTGAAGTTATTTACCTTAGCCTCCCCACAAAGCAGGATGTGGCACAAGGCCGTTTTTTACGTGGACAAAAATTACCAGTAAAGTCCACATACATGAGGTCAAGCTTGTCTACCTCCCCTGACACAACTCTGCTTTTCGGCATAGCCTTGTCTGGGTTTGTCTCTGTCTGAAGGCAGAGCGTTCGACAAGTCAGCCATGAACCGCCTAAGTCGGCAGACCTGGACTGAGTCATGTCAAATTAAAAGCCGTCTAATTTTATTGGCTAAGAAAAATATCCCAGCATGTATTCTGTGTCCTTCTGACTATAAGAGTGGAGGGAACTTTTGCAATCATTCCCATTGGAAAATCAACATATACAATATATATGATCTCTTCAAGAAAATAAAAGGTGCACAATATAATATTTCTGAAAACAGTAGGTGTCTACCAAAAATTACAAACTAAATGAGAATGTCAAAATCAATTTCTCTCCAAACCATGTATGTGAAAAGAATACATCAATAAAATGAGACTCTCGACAACAACCCTCTTTACAAAATTATATCAATGGAAACAGATCTACAAACAGTTTCCTTACAAAGAATATATATTCTATCCATACGAATCTATTTTAAAAATCTTGTCAACATTAAATAATCCATTGAGGTGTTGATATGACATAAAACAAACAAAAAATCAGTTATTGATTGTCCAGTTTCTGCTGAGTCCAACTATGCACTTTCCAGCCCAAGAACAGTAATAATAACAACAATGATGAGGACAATAATCCACATGAAAATGATGCACATTTCATTTAGTAAAGAAACAATAATAGTAACAATTATTGCAGTAAGTTTACTGATATCTTTTTTTCACAATTCTGTAGAGAATGCATGTTATTAATTGTAAACACTGAATGGCTACGCATGAGTTTTATTAAAATGAGATGTTGTTATTTCTTGTGAATTGCATTTAGTGCTTTTAATTGCAGATACTGGAAGAATACAATGAAAGGCACATCCCAATGCGTCTGGTATTATTCAATGATGCTCTTGACCACTTAACTCGTATCCACCGTGTGATTCGTATGGACCAAGGCCATGCTCTGTTGGTTGGTGTTGGGGGCAGTGGCAAGCAGAGTCTTTGCAGATTAGCAAGTTTCGCAGCATGTTGCAATCTGTTTGAAGTCACTCTTAGCCGGAATTACAGTGAAAATAATCTACGGGAAGATCTCAAGATACTTTATAACAAATTGGGAATGGAAAATCAAAAAATGGTTTTCCTCTTCACAGACCAACATGTGGCTGAAGAAGGTACTGGATAAATCTTTGTTTTTAAAATTGATTCTCTTCATTAATTCAGATTTTGTTATCGTTATATTCCGTGCTAAGGGAATAAATAAATACTTAACACCAGGTGGATAATAGAAGAAAGGTTTATTATACACAACTAGTACAATATGAAATATGGTACAGTTATACACACAGGTCAATCTAGTAGTGAGTGCTACTAATTGGAAGGTCGGATGTGCTTGTG
This sequence comes from Acanthosepion lycidas, assembly GCA_963932145.1. Lineage (NCBI taxonomy): Eukaryota > Metazoa > Mollusca > Cephalopoda > Sepiida > Sepiidae > Acanthosepion > Acanthosepion lycidas. The sequence goes on from OZ010603.1 coordinate 9,943,328, forward strand.
TCTTCTCTCTCTTACTCTTCCTCAAGTCTCTCGTAGACAGTTGACTTTATAGGTACTTACTACCTATAGTGTAATCATTCATGGGGGTAACTGGTTATTCTATTGCATCAGTTATCAGATTGGCTTTTACCATGAAATTATGAAATGCTAACCAAAAGTTATGAAGAGCAATTTGAACAGGAATATAAATGACTTATCCTAGCAGGGAAAGGTTAACACTTTGTTTACTCTATCCAATCATTTCCATCACTGATGATACAAGAGTTTCAAAAGGGTTGCAAGCTTGAATCTGGTTTAAAACCAATGAATTAAGTTTTTTCAGTGTGAGTGAGATAGAAACAATTAGAGAGAGAGAGAGAGAGAGAATTTTTTCTCTGAAGAGAGTTGAACAGATTAATTTGATACAAAGGAAATGAAGTATTGATTGAACAAAATCATACTTCCAAAAAACTGATCAGTTTCTAACTGAACACAAAAGGTTTATTATTTTGAAAAAACCTTGTGGGTAATCTTATAGGTCATATATATTTTGTACAGGCTTGCTCTAGGGTAATATTAATGATAACCTGTAGTACTGGAGATTTAGGGTGTATCTTTTCACTGAAAGGTGTTAATTATATTTTACTTTGAAATTCTTTTGGGGAGCTGATAATGAAAATATCTTTTTACCATTTGTAATGTTTTAATATTTTCACTTCTTTCAGCTTTGCTTTATGCCTGAAAGAGGTTCCCATACATTTGATGGATATTTATGTCTGAAAGAGGTTCCCATACATTTGGTGGACATTTAAGCCAACAACATAGCATGACTAATTAGAAACTTAGTTTCTTTCTAAAGGATTAATGGGTTTATTTTTTATCTGACATTTTTATTACTTCAAACATTATTTTAGGTAGATACCCATGTTTGAAATAAACACACCATTTTTATTTTAAATAGTGTGTATTAAATCAATTGGCCTGTGTATTCAAGAAAACATAACAAAGAAAATGTGCTTTCTGATGTTCTCTAGAAATTGTTTTATTTCCGTTGCAGATACAAATTTGAGTGGATATGGGAAAATCTTAATGAGGGGATGTGCATTTCTTAAAAGGGATAAACTGAATCTTGCTTGTCTGACGTATCTTCTTCAATATTATTCATGTTTCATTGTTAATTATCTGTCATTAATGTGTTAGAATTGATAACAATAGGTTATAAAAGTAATAAAAACAATTGTTTCCCACATTTTGCTAACATTGCTAAAATATTTAATGATATAATAATAGGAATTCAAAAGGGGATTTAGTCAATTTGTGAAAATTACATGCAAATGTATTCAGCCATTAAATTAAGAATTATGACTCATCAGAAAATTCAAAAGAGGAAAACTACCGTGAAATTTTTATGGATCTTGTAAAGATGGAAAGATTTTTGTAGGTTTAGTTTAAAAACAAAAAATGTAAGTAATTTTGATATAATCTTAGAAAAAAATATGTGTAATTTAATATTTATTTGAAAGTATGCTTAATTTTGTTAATGATTTAGTTTCCTTGATAAATTTTTTGCAGAATTTTGGATGTAGCTAATTTTTTTGATCTTTTAGAAAAAAGATGAAAGATAATTTTTTTCTTTGTTTATAAAAATCAATATATTTTGGAGACAATAATTCCTTAATTAATTAAAAAGTATAACATTAAAAAACACAACAATAAACATATTTCAGGAAAAATTGACCATCAAAACATCACAGACATAAGTGAATAATAATTCTAACGTTTGAATTTTTAAAATTTTCATTTGGATTGATATTAATTATTAAATAACAAGTGACTTTTTCTGTTTTATTTGAGAAATAAATGAATTTGTGTATGAAGATATGCATCTAAATATGTAAATGTATTTGTTTATAGGTTTTTTGGAATTGATCAACAACATGTTAACTACTGGAATGGTCCCTGCTCTGTTTTCTGATGAGGAAAAAGAAGGCATTATTGGACAAGTAAGATCTTTTAAGATTCAACTTCTTTTAACATTAATTGAAAAATCTTCTGTAGTGTTTCATCTCAGCTGTAGCATTCTTTTGTTGGTGCTTTTGTGTTTGACATATTAAGTCAACACCAATTAAAGATTTAGCACATGCTTCTCAACAGAACCAATTTATTTTATCAATCAGATTTAATCAGTTTTTTCTTTGTTTATAAAAATTGATATATTTTGGAGATATCATAAGCTCTCTGCCATGAGTCATCTCACTTACTTAAATCTCAACCCAGTTCTTGCCCTATTCACCTACTATTGTCAGTGTGCACTGGAGCAACACTGAACTCCTGAAAACTGAAAAAAATTACAAGATTAGTAGCCATACTTCACTAGAGATATCTAAATTGGGCCAGTCACATGTCAAGGACAGGAAACTCATTTATCACAGGATTTCCTGTTGAGTGAACTGTGTCTATAGGTTTAGTGAAACAAGGGAGCACCACAGAAGAGAGATACAACTTTTACTATATATATATATATATATATATATATATATATATATATATATATATATATAGTAAAATATACAAAGTAACTCCTGAAAACGTTTGCTAAAGAAGGACAGCAGTAAAAGAGAGCTCAATGCCAAAATGACAGACAGGGCTCAGAATCATAATATATTCTGGCATACTCTTGACCAACTACTACAAATGATTTTATACATGGCGGTTAACACAATCTTCGAATACTTGGTACTTGTATTCGTTGACATGGCATTTTATACCTACTTGGCTAGCTCAGTATGAAACCATTGGTAGTTGTTGGTCAAGAATACACCAGAATATATTATGATATATATCAGTAGTGACTCCAGTGGTCAGTCTTGTTGGGCTTAGTCCAAGTGAGTCAGCATTCAAGTATATCTATTTCAAAGCAGCAAAAAATGTTCATATGTCGTTTTCATTCTTGACTTCAAGTGAATCCAAAATTAATTGTTTTAACTGTGCTTCAAAATATTGACCAAAATACATTTTGTTGATATTGTTCTTAATAAAGAATAAAATAATAAAATTAATAATATAATAATAACAAAAACAAAGAAAGAAAGTAAAAAAAAAGAATGAAATAAAATTACTTACATAAAATTGCTTACTCAATTCAACAGGAATCAGTAGCTTTTAATCAATAATTTGCAAGTTTCTCTTGCTATTTTACTCTATTCTTTACATATTCTCTTTAGGTCCCTGTTTTTCAGAGCTTTTTATTAACTTGAATTTTTATTAAACGCCACAAATTCTCTATTAGATTCGAGTCCGGAGACTGTGATGGCCATTCAAATGTATTGACATTGTTTTGCAATAAGCCATATATTCGTAAGTTTAGCCATATGTTTAGGGTCATTACCTTGTTGCAACACCCATTCATTTTGGTGTCCAAGTTTTACTACTGACCCAAACAAATTAGAGTCCAAAACAGCTTGGTATATTTTTGAATTCATTCTACCATCTATTATCTCAAAATTACCCATATCATTAGCAGAAAAAATGATTCAGGTTTATTCTTATGCTGATGAACAAATTTTAACTGGGCATCCTTATGTTTCTTCAATAGTAGTGGAGTTTTTCTTGGAGAATGCCATCTTAGTTAAATTCTATGAAGTTCATTGCCTATTGTTCACTTCGTAACAATAATACCTGATGCTTTTAATTCTTCCTGTATTTCTCTCCGAGTAGTTATTGGATTTTCTTGAATTTGGGGCTGAATTCTTCTCATTGATCTTGGAGAAATCTTGCATGGTGCATCAAATCTCAATTTGTTCTCAACAGTTTTCATCTTTTTATACTTAACAATAATGGAACTAATAATAGTAAATGGTATATTCAGGATATCTGCTTTCACCTTCCTTCCAATGTCTGATGATCAATTCTTTTTGGGAATTTGATAGTTCCTTGCCTTTCCCCATAATGATAATTATTGTGTATGATTTGTATATGGAGATAACCTTATATAAGAAATGAATTGGGGAATGTTCTACATTGTTCCAGTAATAATTGGAAGAATCTAGCAACATTTTACAAAGAATTATGTAAATAAAGATAATTTGTGCTTTTTGATATTAAAGACATATTTTGTATGAATAATTTTTTGCCTCAAAATTTCATAAATAACACATAATTTAATTTATAATAAAGGTTTCTAATTGTTATAAGCATATTGCAGCATTATGCAATGGTGTAGAAATATTCTATGGATTTTGCATTTTTTTATGTTAATTAAAAAATTTCATGCTGTATGAATGTATGAATATTTATTTCCTCTCTCTCTCTCTCTCTCTCTCTCTCTATATATATATATATATATATATATATATATATATATATATATACAAATGTAATAATATATAAATTCTAACGTTCACAGCATTAATTCAAAAGAGGGTTCAATACTGATATTAGAGCAATAATTATTTATTATAATTTTTTCATATAGACAAAAACAATTTACTCATGAAAAAGATACAACTTTATTTTGGTGCATTTAGTTGCACCTCAACTGGTGAGAAGCAAAATGATTATGAACAATTCTGTTTGTAAGCAGGCTGCATGTGGAACATCACTTCATCACATAAGGGTAAAGAAAAGATAGGAAATGCAAAAGGGTGACAGAGTGCAAACAATAGTGCTTGTTGATAGCAGTTTGGTGAAGGATTGTTGAGGTGTGAAGATGATGGCTTGACCTGAAAAATTTAAATCTACAACAACAGTCAAGGGTTTAGGCACAGCACTTCCAGGCTTCCCAAGAGTGAGGGGTGAGAGAGGAAAGGTGGAAATAGGAGAGAGCAAAACGATGAAGAAAGAAGGAGGGATAAGTTCAGATGATGGCTGTAGTAGTAATTGGAAATGTTTTTGGTAAGTTTAAAACAAAGCCAGAGCTGAATTACACATATTTAGGCTGGAATTATTGCTACTCATTTTGTAATCAATGAACGTATTTTGTAAATTAATAAATTAAGAGTTGGAGTTTTTTTTTTCTTGGTATGTTGAATACAAAAGTTATTTGTTTTTTTTTTTACAATAAGTTTTAGTTCAGAATTTAAGATATAAGTAGAAAGTTTTATAAAAGTATGGGATGTTAATATAACTTTTATAAGCAAATTTTGACCTTTTGTTGGACCTTGTAACTTGTAGGATAAGTATGGCTGTAAATCAATTTATCTGTTATTACTAGTATTATATATGTGCAAAAAACATTTTAAGAATCATAAGAGGGTAGAAACTATATCAAAGGAGGTGACTTATAATTTTAAACATTTACAGTTATGGATTTGAAAGTTTAGCAAGATTGTAATGTTAGATCTTTAATTCACCAGGGTAGATTGTTCTAGTTACACATGCCATGCTGAAATGTGAATATGGCAATGAAGATGAGGATAACAGTCCAAATGATGTAAATAATGCAAGTAATCATAATACTTCATCTTGGAGATATAGACAGATATATATTATACAGAGATGATGACTTGTTAATAGTTAAGGACTTTACAAAAATTAAGGTAGACCATATTAGGAAAATGATCCATAGGGAGTTAAAGGATTTAGACTTTAAAGTGAAAATAACTAACATCAAACAAGTAGATTTTCTTGATGTCACTCTAGGCCGTAACAATAGTTCTTTTCAAGCTTATATGAAAGTAAATTCTAACCCAGTATATGTGCATCCCAATTCTACCCCCCACCCCCATCAGTTATTAAGCATATACCTTCTTCCATAGAATTTAGAATCAGTGCTCAAGTTTTTAATAGACATAGTGAATTTTACAATTCTGCTCTTAGAAATAGCAGCTATAAAGGTACTAACATTAAATACATAAATCCCATTATGACCACAAGAAGAAGAGAAAATCTAGGAAGATCATCTGGTTTGCTCCTTTCTTTCAACCTTATGGTTAAAACTAAGTTAGGACTAAAATTCCTATATCTTATCAATAAACATTTTCCTAAAATGAATCCACTTAGTAAAATATTTAAATTAAGTTATTGTTATGTGGATAATCTCAAAAAAATAATTTAAAACATAATAACAAAATATTCAACAAGTATAAAAATTCAAAAGCATGGCATATTGTAATGATTTGTTAAATAATACTAAGTATAATAATACTAATACTGGCAGATGTAATTGTAGGAACTCCAATGATTACCCATTACAAAATAATAGCCAAACTATTTCCCTAGTTTATCTTAGTACTATTTCTACACTTGAAAACTCAAATATTAAAAAAAAATTTACATTGGAAGTACTAAAAATACATTTAAAATCTGTTGTTATCAACATGTATTTCCCTTCAAAAATTATTCTCGTAAATACAGTATTTTGTTGTCCAAGTACTTATGGAGTTTAAAAGAGAAGAACAAAACTCCTAGTGTTAAATGGAAATTAATTAGAAGTGCTTGAACTTGTAATTCTTTATATGCACCATGTTATCTTTATCTCAATGAAAAATAACCTATTAAATCAAAGGAATGAACTCAATGTTAACCGCAGACATAGCTGATCATTTACCTTGCAATCTAGGTAGAAATATTATGTGTGAAAATGGAATGGTATTGTAAGTTTGTATTACTATTATTTTTTATTATTATTATTATCTTTATTGGTCCTTTAATTATTTTATTTATATTCATGTAAATTATATATATATATATATATATATATATATATATATATATAGGTTTTTTTTTTACTGGATCATAGTCATTAATTATTATCTACTCTTATTTGCTAATGATTTAACTTTACATCAATTATTAAGTTGATATTGAATAATTGTGATTTTTCATGAATTAAACTTCTATGGACTCTGAATTTATTATGGTTATTGTGGTAAGCATGTATGTATGTTAATATATTTCTTTCTACCTCTGTTTTATATGGGTGTATTTTTTTAGGTGAATGTATTTGTGCATGTGTGTCTATGTGTTAGTTTTTTATGTCTATATGTATATTTGTATGTGGGTGTTTATGGTTGTATATTATATTTTTTGTACATATCTTTATGGTTGTGTGTATGTGTTTATGTATACATTTATATGTATTTATGCATATATTTGTGTATTTTTTATTTTTTTTTATTTACTGTTTTTTTGTATGTGTACGTGTTATGTTTGAATTTGCAAATTTAGTTATCTGTTTTATATATATATATATATATATATATGTGTGTGTGTGTGTGTATGTATATGTGTGGCTGTTTATATGTTCATGTATTTATACGTCTTATTTTTATTTAGTCTGTTTATAAACTTTTATGTATATTTCAACTACTTATGCATAAAACATACACAATTTTCTTGCCCTTATTACCTTTATTTGATTAACCGACCGTGTTTTTATCTATAGGTTTGTTCATGTATGTAATATTTTGATGGATAGTTTGTGTCATTTTCCTATTGTATTTGTGCTTAAATCTTGGTGAATTTATTTATTTGTATACGAGTATGGGTTTGTGATTGCTTGTATTTAGTTTTACTTATATACACCTTGTTTCAGATGTAATTTCCTTTTATGTTTTTGTTTGTTTGTTCTTTTTATTTTTATCCTCTTTCTTTATCCTTTATTTTTACTTTTATTTTCCTTTTTATGAATTTTTTCTTTTTTCCTTCTCCTTTTTTGTTTTTCTTTCTTTTTTTCTTCTTCTATTTCCTGTGTCATTCTTATATTTGCATGCGTATATGTTTAGTTATAATAAATTGTATTTGTCATGTCATCTGTGTAATCTAACTTCCTCAGGCCTAATGTTTCTAGTGTTTATTGATACTTTTCACATCAGCGTTGAATTTACCAGATAAATTGGCACTTAGCTAAGAATAGTAATAATATATATATATATATATATATATATATATATATATATATATATATATATATATTAAGACATTTTTATGTTTATAGATTCTTTTTAAAATATTTGTTGAGCCTTGTCCATTTCATATATATATATATATATATATATATATATATGTATTATTACTATTCTTATATATATATATATATATATATATATATATATTTTATATATACACAAAACCCTTTCAGAAAAAAATAAAATAAATAAATCTCCATAGACACATAAACCAGACTAGGCGAAATCATCTTCCGTTTTAAATTTAGACACCCCAACCTTACCCTGACTTGACATCTATGAATGTAACTCTATACTGATACAAATTATTAACACCCTACACCCCTCTCTATTTAAACAATCGCTCTAGCCGTTACCATGGAAATTTTGATTTCAATAATGAATATGCTATTAAAACACGTAAATTTCAGAAATAAGTTATTCCCAAAAAAATTTGAAGATGGAACAGAGTTTACTTTAATTCAATTTAATTCAAATAATTATGTTGAAGTTTTCGGCTCTTGTTTTGAAACATGAGAACTCTTATGTAGCGTGTTGGAATCATATTTTTAAATAAATAATTATATTTATGCGCTACTTTTGTATCGAGCACTATTTTTTAAAAATAATAAAAAAAATAATAAAGAACTTTGGATTATTTACCTAACCAGTTCTTTCCTATTTTCTATATATTTTCAAATATATATATATATATATATATATATATATATATATATTCTTTTTCTCCATTCTATTTTTGAATAACTTTGTAATATTTTAAACTTAATGCTTGGTTTAATTTAGAATTTGAAATTTGAAATTTTACTGTGAAATTAAAATTAATTATTTCATACTGATTTCTAGTTTAATCTAACATTAACTTTAATCACCTAATGGTTTGTATTTAGAATACACTGTCACGTTTTTTGAATTTTCATATACTTGTATTCTGATTGGTCATCTTAGGTTATATAACAAGGTTTGCCCTATTGAGGGCGTTTGATTTGGTTTTGAATTTAAAAAAAAAAAATCTTTATTTCGCAATCAACAACATCACTTGATAAGACTCCAGGAGTATTGAAACAAAATGGCTATTTTTTAGTGATGTTATAACATGCTTATGTCAGAGGGTATCCCCCAGATGAGGCTCTGCCGAGGGGCGGAGTCTCATCTCAGGAAACTGACTCCATTTTTACCAGGAGAACTAGTGAGAGTATAGGGTATCATTGATAAAGAGCAGTATTTGGCTATTCTTAAAAATAATATAAAACAATTTGCACAAAAGCTGTCTTCGGGATATCGCTGGATATTTCGACATGACAATGACACAGCACGAACTGCTATAAATTACTTAGATGACAGCAAAATTAAGATATTAGCATGCCCTGCACAAAGTCCTGACCTAAACTCCATTGAAAATTTAGGGGCATATTTGAAGAAAAAAGTAAAAGAAAGATGTCCTTCAAATTTGGAGGAACTGGAAGTTATTGCCAAAGAAAAATGAAGCAAAATACCTATTAGTATGTGTAGTTATCTTGTAAGGAACTATCAAAAAAGGATTAAAGGCAATAATCAAGAATAAAGTTTACACAATTGATTATTAAATCAAAAGTGCCAATAATTTTGTCCTATGTTAAATGTTTTTTTAGTGGATTTTTCTATCATTGTTTGACATCAAAATAAAAATTTTGTTGTGGGCATCACTGCTCATTCTTTCATCATTTGTCAAAAAATGCACATAAAGTTTCCATGAAAATTTGAGGTATTACAATTATTTGTAATTATTAAAGTAGGGTGAATAATTCAGTCCACAGTTGTATATATACTAATAATAAATATTGTTTGGTACCAAATGGTGAGATAAAAACTGCATATTTATAATTGATATTTTAGTTCTGTTATTATACACTGTGCACTGTTCTATATATATATATATATATATATATATATATATATATATAATTTTAGAGAAAGATGTGAAAAATGTAAAAGAGTCTACCCAAAAATTGCTTACTGGCAAAAAAAGTGCTTGATGTCATAAGAAATGACAGAACTTTAATATATTAAAACAGAAATACTGGTAAGTAGTGATTGACCACAACTGCTAGTTTCATGCATTTTTCATGCAATCATTGGGTGGTCGGGTGCTGTAGTTTTGTAAAAAGGGTAGCCTATATACCACCAGGCAAGTTCAAGATGGCAACCCATCCAGTCAAGATCAAAACTAGCCAAAAACTAAATAAATTCTACTGGAAAAGGGGTTGCCGGTATTTAAAAAAAAAAAAGTGTTCAATCACATATATGATAATAGCAGACAGTAAAGGAGCTAAAGTTTCAAGCCAAAAAAGTGCTCTATTAAACCAGGCCACTAAAGTCACATCAAAGTATAAAGAATTTTAGAAAAAGATGAGCAGCTCTAAAAAGAGTCTGCTCAAAAGCAATTGTGGTTGAAGTAGTTATGTTCTCTGCTTAGAAACAAAATGTTACTTGTTTTGGATGAGAGTGTCCTCAGGGAAAAGCATTATTATTAAAAAAAAAGACATTTATTGCTTTGTATATATATATATATATATATATGGATTTTATATTTTTTCAGGTGCGATCTGAAGCAACGGCAAAAGGATTTTCTCCATCTCGGGAAAGTATTTGGCAATATTTCATCAACAAATGCTCCAATAATTTGCACATTGTAATGGCCATGTCTCCAGTTGGTGATACATTGAGAACAAGATGTAGGAATTTTCCAGGTATAAACTGATTTTTGTTTTTATCTTGAATAATATCAGTATGTCCTACATTCATTTTTAGTAATGTATAAGTATCAGCAGTTTTTGTTTCAAATCAATATCCTGTTTGAAAGTACATTTGTTATTGATAAATCTAAATGATTTTTTCTGGTCGCCATGACTGACTGGAATGACAAGTTGTGATCAACTGTGCAACATGAGTCCATAATAAAACTCTGGTCCTCATCTTTATAATACAGGGGGCTGACATTATTTTTTTGACACTTTGAAAAGTGTGCTTAAAGGTGTTTTTTGCTGCTCAGAGCTTTTGTGTTGATGAGTAGGTAGTTCAGCAGTAACTGTCCATTAATGGTATGAACATTGCTTGATGGGTTTGTCTTTGGTTTCATGTTTTCTTTATTTTTACTTCAACTTAGGTGACACTATTTTTCAGACATGACACAAATTCCGGGTTTTTTAATGATTTAGTCATCGAACGTCTACAATATGCAAATTTTCTGCAGGTAAATTGTACCCTGATCATTACATTTGAGTATCTTTACCATTCACTGCGAAAACATATTAAAATCCTGAAGAAGAATGCATTCAAAAGAAGTCATCAGTTTGGTCCAAAAGAAAAGAGAAGATGGGCTCAGCATCTGAAAGATCGCCGCTGAGATGAAGCTATCGAAGTCAACAGTTGAATATATGCTAAGTACAGACTATGAGCAGAAGAAGAAGAGAAGACAGAAAAAAAACAATTTCCAAGAGAACAGAAAGAAGAATGAAGAGGAGTGTTATGAGGTTGTTATCATCTGGAGAAAAGGTGACAGCGAAGAAAGTAAAGGAGAAGTGTGAAATTGACGTCAATGTTCGAACTGTACAAAGAAAGCTACATGAAATTGGACTTAAGTATGCTAAAATCAAGAAAAGAATTACACTAACAAGAAAACACAAGGAGGCAAGACTGGGAAGCACCAAAAGATGGATAACAAACCATGTCGACTTCAAGAAAGCGATATTTACTCATGAAAAACGTTTTAAGTTCGATGGACCTGACAGGTAGTGTACATGGTCGAGAAAAGGTGAACCTGTTATCCTCAACAAGCGACAGATGGGAGGAGGAGGAGGAGTCATGGTTTGGGGGTATGGTATTTCCGAATGGAAACTTGTGGCTTGAGTGGTTAAAAGGATGTCAAAATAGCTTGAGCTACAGAGAACTTTTAATTGAAAACATATGGAAAATGCTTGCAGAGCTTGTTTATGATGAGCCAGAAATAACCAGAGAGGTTGAACTGTGGCAGCGCATACAAGATGCTAGAAAATAGACTGCTAGAAACACGAAGAGATGTTATTATCAATATGTACAAACATTATGAAGATAGACTGATAGAAGTCATTGAAAAAAAGGGTGCTGCCATAAACTATTAGCATTGTTTCTGAAATGTCCGAAAAATACTGTTGCCTGTGTAATGTGAAAATTTGTAAAAAAATAAATTGAATTCTGCTTTTCCCTTTGTAGTATTGAAACAGTTTTTAAATGTTATTGTCATTACACTAAAACAGTACAGACTGCCTGTACTACCTAAAACTTGAAAAAATAAAGTGTCTGAAAAATAGCGTTGGCCCCCTGTATTAAAATCATGAACTGATTTGTAACTATGAAGAAAGCAGAATGTCAGTGGAAATAATATTTTATTTATATATTCTTTTTAGAAATATACAATAGCAATAAAATGTTATACTTTCCTTGCAGTGAAGTTTGTTTTATAAAGTAATTAATCGTTCATAGTTTGGTGTGAAATGTGTGGAAGGTCTCATTTTAAGATGGGTAGCCTAATGTGTCTGTGAGTTCGTAGACAAAGGCTTAGTAGGCGGTTGCTGGTTAATCCCTTCTATTGTGTGCATGGTCATGGCCTTATTTGACAGCTGCTGGCTATTGTATTTTTCCATTATATGTATGTGTGTGGGTGTGTGTCTGTGTGTATGCATGTGTAGATTAAGTTGGCTTCCAAAATTGTTGTGAGCTTTGAAAAGCAGTATGCTTCTATTTTTATATCCGTAAGGGGATTCAAAATCTAATCTAATTTCACATAGAGGTGTGAACTTTTTGAATACAAGGTTTTCATTGGTTAGAAAATAATTTCACACTGGCTCTTTTCATTCTCTTACTCAAACATTGTAATTCTCTATGATTGGCTTTCTTCTATTCCAGAAGACAATAAAAGGAAGGGGTTTATTTTGATGGATTAAATCAAATACAATTTTTTTTTTCTCCCTCAGTATACAGCAGTGTTATAACAACTGATTTTTATGCATTGTCTTTACTTCTCAATATACCTTTTCTGTACTTTTTTTTTTTTATTTCAGGCATGGTTAACAATGCCAGTATTGATTGGTTTTTTCCCTGGCCTGAGCAGGCTCTCTCGGCTGTGGCTAAGGTGTTCATATCTTCTGATGTAAGTAGATGGGATGCAAATTTGAATTAATTATTATTATTATTTTTACATTTTTTCTGTAACAACTGAAACTACTACTCTGCAATTATTACTAATACTACTTTTGTATCTATAAAAATGGGGTGTTTTTTCAGCAATTTATATTAATGATACATCATGTGTGCACAAGTTTGTTACATTTCTACAATACATTTGGATATCCTAGAAAGTACAGTAAGCAAAAAAATCTCTCTCTCTTATATATATATATATAGACTGCAAAAAATGCCACACTTATTAAAAGAGAAAGTAAAATACTTAGAAGGAAAATTGTCAAGTGTACTACTATTGCATCTTATCAAAATATAAATCTGTGTCTTGGATTTTTTCCAATATCTCCATTCCTGAAAGAATTACTTCTTTCCAAGGCCAATATACATGACTATGAAAAATGTTAAAAAATTAAAAGGAAACGGGTAGATTCACACCCTCATCTTATTTAAAAATATATAATACATAAATTTGTCCCATACTAAAATAAGTTAAATATTGCATAAAAAGAAATTCAACATTTACTCATGTTCATTTTTAGACATTAAATTACATCACTTAGTATCCTCCATAGTTTACTGAGACTTTTCAATTAACCTGATGAATATTAATGAGCATCTCTTAAATTTAAAACATTTTGAAAACTAAGAACATTTTTAGTTTTTTTTTTATAAATACTTGTTTCAAAATAAAATCCTTATATTTGCCTTGATCAGAGGATGAAACATATCAGAGGATGAAACATATCGGCTAAGATAAGTTTTCCTTTTGTCTTTACTCATATTGTACTTTTACAAAAACATTTGAGTTGTATCTCAAATTCTACACATACACACACACATATATATAATAAGCTATATTTATGGGAAAAGAGTAATCAATGTTTATTTGAATCATTCTTGCTTTATTTTCAAAATAAAATTAAGATAAGAAAACTAGATGTTAATTAGACCAAATAAAAATATTCAAAATATAAATATATATATATATATATATATATATATATATATTAGTAATTTCCAAGCATAGCCAAGCTGTGGCACAAGGCCGAAAGTAGGGATCACCCAGTGAGGATCAAACTCACTACTCAGTCATAATTGTTTTTGCGAGACAAGCTTGCTAACCATTACACTAACTCGAGGTGCCCTATGATTTTCTAAGCGTAGCTTAGATATGGCACATGGCCGAAAGTGTGGAACAATATATATATATATATATATATACAATATTGAGTTAATGAATTGGCATTAATTGAACTTTGTTGATCCAATTAATACACTGCAAAGACTTTGGAAAATTGTTAGCACTGTCAATGATTAAAGCCATGGATGACATTGCTGAATTTTCAGGTTTTTGTTTTCTAAAGTTGCAATCATTGAAGTTTCACTGAGAATAATGAATAAATTCAAAAGATAGAATAGAAAAGATAATCATGTCAACTTTCCAATTTTATTCATAGATGAGAAATACCGACAAGAAAAAGGAAAATAATAATCAGTGACATCCAGAATTATTTAACAATTCCAACATTGTATTAAATACAAAATATATGAAACTGAAGATTTTTTTTGTCTGAATTTCTGAAATGAGGAATTATCATTATTTACATTCAGACTAATGTCTTCATCTTTCTTGTTATTATCACAATGTTTCAGCAATTCTTCCCTCCAGTCTCTCCTTCAGGTGCATAACAATCAAGGTAACTTTCAAGGAATTTCAAACTGAACCCTTTCTGGTGTCTAAGCTGCAATGCTAAAAAAACATTATTTGGCATCAACCATCAAAAACGTACTTAAATCAACTTTTTTTCTTACATAAAACTATTTCTCCAAATTCTGCCTTAAAATAAAAGCTAATAAATCAAAGACTAAACTGAATCCTAATTCCAGGTAAAGCCAGGTTTAGAAATCCTGAAAGAATGGCTCAAGCAAATCTTCATTTTTGAATCAAGCCTCAAAATACTGAACAATTAAATTTCATTGATCATTTATTCCTTTCATTTAGCTGAAAACCCAGTTTGCTGTGGTTCTTGTGAGGTCTGCTTCACTCAGCTTGTGAATTAATACATGTAAAATAACTGTTTGGCCAGATTATTACTCATGAAATAAAACCATGAGACAAGATTATAGCAGTTGGTAAATTTTATTTTGTTGTAACTTTCTGCTGTAGAAGAAGAATGAGGTGAGGTGGCAAATGGTTTAACTTGCATGCTTTCCTTTTCATATGGTAATCTAGCAGGTCTCTGTCCTGTAAGCAACTAGGGACCACTGTCTTATAGAGAAACCACGTTCTTTGTCCAGTAATTCATCAATTCCAATTCACTTAGCTGACCCTCTTTGTCAAGGTTGTTTGTCAAAATGTTGAAATGATTTCTGTAATATCCTCCAGATGTTTTCTCAAAGAGATATCAGCAGATATTGTTACAGTTTGTATCAAAATGTTTCTGAATATTTTTCAGTCTGACTTATATTGTCCTTTTTTTTTCTTTTTTTTTTTTTTTTTTTTACAGAATCCTCTCATTCCATCCGAACATCGTATGAAGATTATTGATTATTTCGTAATTGTCCACAAAGTGATAGAAGTATACAGCCGTAAGTTTCAGCTGAGACTCCGCAGGAACAATTATGTAACACCAAAGAACTACTTAGATTTTATTAGCACTTATCTGAAGTTGCTTGATGAAAAAGACAAATTTATTCAATCCCAGGTAAGAAAGACATTCAACTATAGTCAATGGAAATCTACTGATGCTGTATTGGTGGGTGAGGAGTCGGGGAGTTATCATCTGCTTCTCAAGGCATGTCAACCCAACTCCAAAGAGGTTTGAGGCAACCAGGGAATTGAATGATAACTGATAAAAGAATTTTTAAAAAATCTGAATTGGGTGAAGGGGGTGAGTAAAATACCAAAAAAGTTAATTAAAATCTTAATTATTTGCAGTAAATGAAATTGGCTTGAAATAGGCCAAGAGCCATGGTGATGTTTGAACTTAATAAAATGTATTCGACTCCAGTCACAACTAACTAAATCCACAGCCTCACGCACTTTACTCCAGCTTTTGCCTGAGTTGGTTGACATAACAAATTGATAATGTTTGGCCTTATCTAGAAATCAGGGTGGGGACTAAAGTCATGCTTGTTTAAATACTATCCACTTCAAAATCCTTCCCACCTTTTTTTTTTAAAAAAAAAATAAAAAGAACAATTGGCTAGAAAATTTTACAAACAAAATCCTTAGCTGTTAGTAGGCACATCTGATTTTCAGACAATACATACTCAGAACCAACAAAACTTATGAGTAATTTTGCTTCATACATCTCGTTAACATCCTTGCAAAATATAAGACCTATATAAGCAGGAGAAAAGAAAGAGTTTCACAACAAGATGCTCACTGAAGACAGGTTTTTGAATTTTGTGGGGTTTTTAGAAAGAAGACATGTCATACTGTAACTACCACCTGTAGTCATGTGATGAATTATTGGAAAAATGCTGTTGCTGTGTATTGCAAGGAGACTTGTAATGAACACGCATACACAATACCTGCCAAGAATATATTGACAAATCAATTCCTAGAAATGCTGTGATGTCAGTTACCTCAACATTCTCTGAGATTTACTTACATTCTCAGTGAATATACAACTCAAAAATATTGATACTGTAAGCAAAACTGTTGTTGAAAATTTGATGTTAATTTCATTAGTTTTACTCTATATAAAAGAAAATCTTAAGAAGCTTGCTTGACTAGAATCACACTGTAGGAGATTTTGACTGTAGCCGAGCAATTTCATCATTTCATATATCAGAACATGACATGAGATGATTTCATTTTGATCTCCAGAATAAATCCATCAGCACAAATATCATTTCAAATTTCAATGACCCAGGCAAAGGTCAATTTCCAAAATATCATAACAAGTCTTCAATTAATCATTGCTTAATAGGCAGAAGTGGAAAGATTACAATGTTAATTCTAACAGAAGAGTAAACACACTATTTTAACAATACACTTCTGTATGTAACATTTTTCATTAGTTATTAATGTCTTCAAATATTTGCTTTGAAAATCAATGTTACTCCAAAGATAGTAAAAAGGTTCAAAAGGTAAAATGTAATTATGTGATACTATGGACCCTTATGTAGAAAGAAAAGAGGTGGTTTTATCTCAGTCTCAAGTGTTTCTGTTTCATGGAACAGCAGGTGGATCATTTTGAAGTTCAGTTTTCTAAGCAGCATGCACTTTAACCAAAGATGAATGAGAAGTAAAGGGGTGGATGAAGGATTTTTGGAGATCAAGTGGCAACAAAACCGGAAATAGGGTATATCCAGGTGCTGGTCTATATTAACAGATATGCTTGGGAGCAAGGAGAGTTCTGGTCTACCCTTGGTGGGAGATGGATGCGTGTCCATGTCGCAGTTCTGAAGCTCTCCATTTCATATTGCCAGCCACTGTGTTGGCATGTGTAGATGAGCAAGGAGTTGGTAGGAGGAAGAACTGGAATAGCAGAAGTTTTCTCAAGTATCACCTACCTACCCACACAGACAAGCAGGCAAATACCTGACTAAAACATCTACAGTGTTCGTGCTCTTATTTCTCAATGTGGCTTTCATCATGTTACCTTGCAATCATGCATTTACCCTTCCCCAGCTTCAGGTACACACTGAAATCTAGGATTGAAATGCAATGTGAGGTAATCATTGGTTGATTGGTGGAAAGCTTGGACAAGTATCACATTATATGTTTAAAATTATAGACTTTTGAGTTTTTGTCATAATATATTCTGTGATGTGCTTTCGTACTGATATGTGAATGAAAGTTCACACATACCCAATGGGGAATATGAATTTTGGTTAAGGACATAGCCACATACCAACTCCAAGAAAACTTTATATATTGATAAATTATTGCATTTCATTAATAATGTATTAATAAAGTATTAAAAAATCATCCCAGTTTTTCAACATTTGCTGAAAATATGTTTAGAAATAAACAACTTTTGATGACGAAAGTGTGAAACTCTATTTACTCTTATTGATACTGCATTGTTTATTCAAATCATCCACATAAAAATTTCTTCTTTCTTTGAGAAACATTGATGACCTAGTTGAATATTTCTTTTGACTAACCATTCCTTTCTTATGAACAAAAACATTGATGTTATCCCTTTTATTTGCGTAATAAGCCTGGCTTGATTGTGTGCTCTTTTCCCACACCTCCAGTGTGAACGACTAACTGGGGGCTTACTCAAAATCAAAGAAGCCCGAGAGCAGCTAGACGTGCTCAATGAAAAGTTAGTTGTTCAGAAGAGTGCCGTGAAAGAGAAGACAGATGCTTGTGAGATCCTGCTGCAGGACATTTCCGAACGGACGAGTGTTGCAAATGAAAAGAAACAGTTGGCTGTCTCCAAAGGCAAAGACATTGAAGAACAAAGTGTCATTATTGTGGAAGAAAAGGTCAGATATTTTAACTTTCGTTTTATTCTCCCTTCTTCCCTAAGTGAACTTTACTATTAGGTCATTACATATTTTCAAAAGATTTTTTTTTTCTCATGTTCTGCAAAAGATCTCAAAGAATAATCTTTTGTAGCATTTTTTACTTCTTAGTAACTCTGGTCATTGAGTGAAACTGTTGCCTAACATTATTAGATTTTATTTCAGATTAGTCACCTTTTGTAATGGAATGTCAAGTAAATAGAGAAGAATGAGAATGTTCAACATCTCTGTTTGCTTTTCATCAAGGTTGTAAAACAGCTTGAGACATTTGTGCTGTGTACAGAGATGACTACCAATAGAATGACACAGAAATGATTTTCTCATTTCAAGGAGAGGAAATTTGAACTTACAGACTTTCTTCATTCTGACCGTCCTGATCAATTTGATGAGAACGAATTGCATGCAAGTAAACTGGTGGCAATAGAGGAACAATGGACTTTATTTCTCTTCGTCAATGTGTGTGCCAGGTTTCTAGACCTTACACATTGAGTGAAGATGACAAGCAATAGTAACACAAGAGCTTACCATCTTCTGAGCCAATTCCCTACAGATTTGTCATGGTTCTTCTTTATTTAGCACATGCAATTGGTTCTCATCAAACTGAATAAGATGGCCAAAATGAGGTGGGTCTGTGAGTTCAAACTTCTCCTTCGAATGAGAAAACACTTTCTGTGCCATTCTGTCGGTAATGAAGTCATCACTGTACACAGCACAAATGTCTTGAACAGCTTTGTGAAATCAATTAAAAGCAAAGAGAAGATATTGAACATGCTCATTATTGCCTTTTTGGCATTCCATCTCAAAGGGGTGTCTAATAAAATTTCAATGACATTAAACAACATTTTCATAGGATGACCAGAGTTACTAAGAAATAAAAATGCTACAAATCTAGAGCAAAACACAATATCCCTTGACATGGACAGTGGAACGAGAACATTCCACCTTCCTAGATTAAATAAAGGGTTCAATTCAAAATTAACTAAAGTTACCCAGATTGACAGAGACTTGAAGAAGGCCAGAAAAAACAGTGGCTGAAATGTTGTAATAATAACAACAAAAATGAGGATATTAATCTGAATGTAATAAGTGTAAATAAATTATTTCCATATTAAATGTGTGAAATGTTAATCATTTAATTGATAATCCCTCTGTTAATACAACATAAGGTTGTGTGTTTGGAATCACATTCTAATTTTGTGAACATAAAATATTTTATATTATCTCTTAATAGTACAGACAAAATGAATTTGTTTTATTTACAATTTGAAAGTGTAGCTCTTGCCAATTTATAAAAGTATCAATATATATGTTTATATATATGTTTTGGCCTAGAGTGATGGTTATCACATTTGTCGTTCAAGCCATTGTAAGTGCATTTCTTTATGAGGGTTCCATGAATAAAAGCTTGAACCAAAGTTAGTGAAATCAATCAAATCTTGAAAAACAATACTGTCATAAAATTTTAAGAAGTTCATAAAACTTGGGAAATTTAAACACCTGAAGAAAATAACAAAAAACATTTGATGTTTTATTAATTATGAAGTACAACTCTGATTTATCATGCACTTTTCTACATCCTCATAAAATTGAATCATAAGAAATTTTGCAAAAAAAGAAATGAGTTATGAAAGGAAACAAGACAATAATCTGTATTTTATTGAGTAGTTTGTTTTGTCTTTCAGAAAGAAGCCCAGGATGCCTTGAATGAAGCCCTGCCTGCTCTTGAAGCTGCACGGTTGGCCTTGGAAGACTTGGAAAAATCAGACGTAACAGAAATCAGGTGAGCAAACAAATATCATTCTATTTTCTCATGTTTGTTTCTTAAAATGAAATAAAAAGGAATAAAAAAATTGATTTTCCTCAGTATAATTTCATTGGAATAATTAGGCAAATAGAAAAATGGAAAATTTTGTATCAAAAAGAAAAATGGAAAATTTTTGTGGCAAAAAGAAAATTAGTGAAGAGTTATATCATTGTCATTTGCTGAGACACTTGCCTTGCTTTGATTGCATAATGGGGGAGGGGTGCTGGGTCATTGATCTTCCAATGAAATGGCATTTTGGGATGAAAGAAATTTATTTTGATTTTATCTTGGTTTATATTATTAATTTTTGTTTTGTTTATCTTTGATCTTGTTCTTATTTTTCTATTACAATCTTCAGGTAATTTTACATACTCTGACTTTAATGTACTTAGCATTGTTTTTTATCATTTCACCCCATGCAAGGCAATATAGCCATTGAGATACAAGGGGTTACTAAATGTGAGAGAATATGAGAAAAAGGAAAACTTATTGAAGAGACAGACCAAGAAAACAACTGGAATTAAAACCAACAGAAGATAACAATTTACATTGCATTTAAATTTTTGGACATCAAACTTGACCAGAAAGCAAGAAGCCAGAAGAGAGTTCCAAAATGAGAATGTGTAAGATAAATTCTGATAAGAAAAATTATGTTGAATGAACAAAATTTCCTAGCAGCAGTCCTAGCAACTGATTCAATATAATCTTTCCATTCCATATCAGCAAAAAACATTAGCCCAAGAAGGTGCAAGGAGTTATAGTTATATAGACTTAATAAAACCTGGATTCAACCATTTTCCATTGGTTTTTATAAACCAGAATCCAACCATATTCCATTGCTTTATATAGATTTAATTAAACCTGAATCCCAAAATATTCCATTGGTTTATATACATTTAATAACACCTGGATTCAACCAATGACATTCCATTGGTTTATGTAGGTTTAATAAAACCTGAATCCAACCAGTTTCCATTGGTTTATATCGAGATAACAAAAACTTGGACTCAACCAGTTTCCATTGGTTTATATAGATTTAATAAAACCTGGATCCAGGCATATTCCATTGGTTTATACAGAATTAATAAAACTTGGATCCGAGCATTGTCAATTGGTTTATATAGATTTAATAAAGCCTGTATCCAATGATATTCAATGGGTTTATATAAACCTAGATCCTGCAGTTACCATTGGTTTATAAATTTAATAAAACCTGGATCCAACTAATTTCTCTTGGTTTATATAGATTTAATAAAACCTGTATCCAAAGATATTCCATTGGTTTATATGAACCTGGATCCAACAATATTTCATTGGTTTATATAGATTTAATAAACTTGGATTAAACCAGTTTCCATTGGCTCATATAGATTTAATACAGCTTGTATCCAACGATATTCTATTTGTTTATATAGATTAATAAAACATGCTTCTGACCATTTTTCATTGGTTTACATCGATTTAATAAAACTTGGATCCCACCCATTTCCTTTGGTTTATATAGATTTAATAATAAAACCTGAATCCAATAATATTACATTGGTTTATATAAAGTTAAGGAATCCTGGATCCAACCACCTTTCATTGGTTTATATAGATTTATGTAAAACCTGGATCCAACCAATTTCCATTGGTTTATATATATTTAATAAAACCTGGATAAAACGATACTTTATTCACTAATATAGCATTCATTAAGCCTGTATCCATCAATATTCCACTGGTTTATATAGATTTTAAAAAACCTTTACTCCTACCATTTTCCATTGGTTTATGTAGACTTAATAAAAGCATTTTCTGTTGGTCTAAATATATTTAATAAAATCTTTACCCAACCGTATTCCATTTGCTTATATTTTATAAAACCTAGATCCAACCAGTTTCCATTGGTTTCTATGGAATAATAAAAACTTGGCTCCAACCATATTCCATTTGTTTCTATAGAATAAATAAAACTTGGCTCCAACCATATTCCATTGGTTTCTATAGATTTAAAAAAACCTGGATCCAACTATGTTACATTGTTTTTATAGATTTACTTAAAACTGGTTCCTCCCAATGTTAATTTGGTTTATATAGATTTAATAAAACCTGGCTCCAACCATATGCTGTTTGTTTATATAGATTAAATAAAATCTGGACCTAACCATATTCCATTGGTTTATATAAAGCTTGATCCAACTTTATTGCATTGGTTTATATAGATTTAATAAAAGTTAGATCTGACCTTTTCCATTGGTTTATATAGATTTAATAAAACCTGGCTCCAACCATATTCCATTGGTTAATATAGATGTAATAAAACATGACTAAAACAATGTTAAATTGGTTTATATAGATTTAATAAAATATGGATCTAGCCATTATCTATTGCTCCAAATACATTTAGTAAAAGTTGTCTTCAACCATTTTCTATTGTTTTGTATACATTTAAGAAAAGCTGGCTGCAACTATTTTCTATTGTTTTATTCCGTTTTTATCAAAAATAATTTTACAAACTTTGGTGGTGGTTTCCTCACACTAAAACACCATGACATATGTCCTTATAAACAAATATCCACAAATCCTTCATTTTTGAGTTATTAAGTTTAAAGAAAGTTTATGGTAGATGGTGCTGTGTTTCCATGTAGACTAGGTTACATTTGTCATTTGTGTACATTTGTGGCTAGTCTGTCTTCAACTTTTAATGTGTGTAGTAGTGAGTCAACTGAGAAGTGTTCCATTTAACAATGTCAGGATATTCATACCATGAGCTGGCTGATATGATTTTTACATATGATCGTGTGAAGCTGCATGGCTGTATCAGAAGTGTTTCCAACCTGAAGGTAGCCGAGTCATCCAACCTTTGCTGCTGTTTATTGTTGCATTGCTGAGACAGGATCTGTGGCACCACAAACTATGGATCATGGAAGACTGAGATCCACTTGTATGCCTGATCATGAAGAACTCATTCTAAAGGCTGTCAATGATACAGGTATCTGCACACATCATGTCATACATATCATCATACTGCATAGAGGATACTTCAAGAGTAGCTCCAATGTATGCAGGGTTTTTCACCCTCTGATTACTCACCACAAGAGAACTTTTGCTGCTGATTTATTGAACAAAATGCTGAACCATTGTTTGTCTCTTCAGTTTTGTTTACAGATGAGGCAACATTTGCAAGAGATGGAATAATAGATTTATGCAATCAACATTTATGGGCAGATAGGAATCCCTATGGTACAGTACAGGCCAGACACCAGCATCAGTTTATAATTAATGTGTGGGCTGGAATTGTAGGTGACTGTCAAACACACTTCCAGACATACTAGTGGATGTAACCCTGCTAATACGAAGACACGTGTGGTTCATGCTAGATGGGGGCTCCAGCACATTTTAGTCACATTATTAGCAATGCACTGGCTGACATCTACCATAAAAAATGGATATGTAGGGTAGGATTGGTTTCATGGCCTGCACATTCCTCTGACCTCAATCCTTTAAATTTTTATCTGTGGGGCCACCTAAAAGGATTGGTTTATGCAGCAGACATTAATAATGCAGAAACCCTTCATCAATATGCCATGGGGACCTTGAAACCATTCAACAATATGTGAGTGTATTTGAAAGGGTACTCCAGTCAATGATCCAATTGGTGAATGTGTATAGAAGAAGCAAGTGAAGGACATTTTGAACATTTGTTATGAGTTGCTGTGTTGAGGTACAACTTTTGGACATATGTTTATAAGTTTTGGTGTCAGGAACCCACCCCCAATGTTTGTAAAAGTATTTTTGGATTTTCTTGGATTGTACATTTAACAGCGTCTACTGTAAATGTTAAACTTAATAAATCAAAAGTGAAGGATTTGTGGACATATGTTGATAGAGAGTTCTGTCCTTATTTTGGTGTGAGGAAACTGCTCCCAAAGTTTATAAAAGTATTTTTGATGCACCCCATATAGATCTCATAAAAGCTGGCTTCAACCATTTTCTATTGCTTTATGTAGACTTAGTAAAAGCTGGCTCCAAATTTATCTATTCCTTTATATAGATTTAATAAAAGCTGGTTGCAACAATTTTTCTTCCATTTTATAGATTTAATATAATATAGCTCCAATCATTTTCTGATGCATTATATAGATTTAATAATAAAAAGCTGACTACAAACATTTTATTTTGTTTGATATAGATTTAATAAAAGCTTGCTCCAACCATTTTCCCTTGCTTTAAATAGATTTAATAAAATTTTCTATTGATCACATAGATTTTTCTGTTGCTTTATATAGCTTTGATTTGCATAGTAAAATGCATCATATCAATTTAATAAAAACTGGCTGAAACCCTTTCTGTTGCTTCGTATAGATTTTGTAATACCTGGCTCCGATCATTTTATTTATTTTATGTAGATTTTATAAAAAATTGCTTCAGCCATTTTCTATTGAATTTTCTGCATTTAATAAAAGCTGGCCCAACCATTTTTATTACATCATATCAATTTAGTAACAACTAGATGAAACCATTTTCTGTTGCTTTATATAGATTTTGTAATAGCTGGCCCCAGTCATTTTATTTACTTTTTATAGATTTAATAAAAGCTGGCTGCAACAATTGTCCATGGCTTTTTTTAGATTTAATAAAAGCTGGCTCCAACTGTTTTGTATCATTTTTACTGATTGATATAGATTTAATAAATCTGCCTCTAACCATTTTCTATTGATTTATATAGATTTAATAAATCTGCCTCTAACCATTTTCTATTGATTGATATAGATTTAATAAATCTGCCTATAACCATTTTCTATTGATTGATATAGATTTAATAAATCTGCCTCTAACCATTTTCTATTGATTGATATAGATTTAATAAATCTGCCTCCTAATCATTTTCTATTGATTTATATAGATTTAATAAATCTGCCTCTAACCATTTTCTATTGATTTATATAGATTTAATAAATGTGACTCTAACCATTTTCTATTGATTGATATAGATTTAATAAATCTGCCTCTAACCATTTTCTATTGATTTATATAGATTTAATAAATCTGCCTCTAACCATTTTCTATTGATTGATATAGATTTAATAAATCTGCCTATAACCATTTTCTATTGATTTATATAGATTTAATAAATCTGCCTCTAACCATTTTCTATTGATTGATATAGATTTAATAAATCTGCCTCTAACCATTTTCTATTGATTGATATAGATTGAATAAATCTGCCTCTAACTATTTTCTATTGATTGATATAGATTGAATAAATCTGCCTCTAACCATTTTCTATTGATTTATATAGATTTAATAAATCTGCCTCTAACCATTTTCTATTGATTGATATAGATTTAATAAAAGCTGGCTGCAACCATTTCTATTCTTTGCTATAGATTTAATAAAAACTGGTTCTAATAATTTTCTATTCATAATAGTTGGCACACAACAATTTTCTATTGACTGATATAGATTTATTAAAAACTACATTTCAGTAACATTGTATAAATTTTAAATTCACTGTCAGTGGTATTTGTAACCCATATATTATTAATAGTAACATTATTACAGCTTAGTTTTGTATGACTTAAGGCTACATTTTGTGATGTACTGAAAGAAGAATGAATCTTTTTTTTTCACTAATTTGTCAAACAAACTCACTAAACATTGCTACAGCATAAGATCCTCCATCAAATGTCCTTTCTCTTTATTTTCTTTGCACTGTTTCATTTCTTCTTTCTTTCACCATCTTTGTAGATCATTTGCCAAACCACCCAAAGCTGTACAAGACATCTGTGAATGCATTGTGATCGTTAAAGGTATTAAAGATGTCAGTTGGAAGTCTGCGCGAGGCATGATGTCTGAAGCTAACTTTCTTCGGCAATTAACAGAAATGGATGTTGACTCTATCACATCAGCACAACAGAAACAAGTGAAAGGTAAGCAAAGTCACTGTTTGTCATTTCCTCTCTATTTATTCTCTCACTCTCTCTCTCTCTCCCTCTCTCTCAATCCCTTATCCACTCCTCCTTTCTTTCTGAATTATTATCTCTCTCTTTCTCTCTCTCTCTCTCTCACTTCTCCACTCTTCATTGTTTTATATTTTCACTTTTTTCCTCTTCTGCTTGCTTTCCCTTTTATTACACCCTACCCTCTTGTCAATCTCTCAAAGTCTCCTTCACCTTTGAAATCAAAGTAAAAAATAAACTGTAAATTCATTTGTGACAAAAAATGGAACATTCAAATTCATAGTGGGTCTTTAGTTTCATCGATCAAGTTTGCATTTCACAACTAATCTATCTGATTACCTTTATGAAATTTGGAAACCTGAAATCTGACTATCCTCCCTTTCATCGTCGTCATCATGATTTCAATTAATTAGAAACGTTTGTTTTTAGTTAAATTTCTTTATTTTGTATCTACTTTTCATTGTAGCACATATATTTTGTGTTGTTGATAAAATATTGGAAATATTACAGATGTCAATGACATTGTTGTTATGTAAAGTGCTTCAGATTTGGGGATAAGATGTCAGCCATTATAGAAAGATGTAAATGTAGGTAGAAAAAAGCAAATGTTCATAAGATAGCGAAGGTCACAAAGCACTGCTCGAGGCCCCCAATCAGGCTCCCCATTCCCCTGGGGGTAGTATGTGCCGGCCCTTACTATCTATATCATATAAATCTGTGTTCCTCATAGGATTATATGCTGTTTTGTTTGTTGTCTTTAATTTTGGTACGCACACACACACACACATACACATCCTCATTTGTTTGTGTTTTTTGTTTTCATTATACCAGTTCCACATGTGATAAAATATATCAGGATAGAAGGATACGTGCACATACCATAATGAATTTGTTTGAATATTACAATGAAATGATAATCTTTGATGTGTCTTACAGCTCGTCTGAAGATGATGGATATCACTGTTGAAGACATGAAGACAATCAGTAAGGCTGGTGCCGGACTGCTTAAATTTGTTGATGCGGTCATGGACTATTGTGATGTTGCCAGGGAAATAAAACCCAAAAAAGAAAAGGTAAGAAATTGGAACTTTCGTATTTATGTGTGTAATTGACTTTTGAATAATAATAGATGTAGACCAATTGACCTTTGAATGCAATTTTTAAAACATGCAAGACTTTTTTTAATACTTTTCTAATTTTTATTAATAATTTTTATTTTAACTTTTACTTTTAATGATAAAATCATTACATTTTTACGAAAATAATCATTGCCACATTCAACATTGTTTAGATGCTCAAATCTCTTTGCTATTGATAACACAATATTCCAACTTGGACATTCTTCAGCCGTAATCATTGAGAAAACGGAAACCTGTTAATCTCAGAAATGATTGGACTTATTCACTAATCTACTAACTAGATTGGAGTCTGTTTTCACAGCATCAGGTACACCAAGTACCCAGGTGATTCTAAACTACATCAAGAAAAAAAGGGAACTTTCTAATACAAATTTTCTAAGGAAAGGAAAATGACAATATTGAAATCCATGCTAGCCTCACTTGTAGACACAGTTGACAAGTCAGTATAATATTCTACCTGAATTCTGCTTGTCAGTTAATTGGACTTTATCCATGGCTTACAACCAAAATGTATATATAACCTTTTTAGAGCACTACCATATATATATATATATATATATATATATATACACACACACACCTGGTGTAACATTGTCCAAATAGTGTAACAACATAATTATCCATCCCACAAAATGTTTAATATCTAAAAAAAACACTAGATTAATTGAGTTTCTTTTTTTCCCAAGTTTTCAGATAAGAAATTTAACCATCTTGACACCATTTTCCATAAGAATCACTGAAAAACCTTTTGAGTTATTCAGTTAGAAAGAGAACGGGCTAAAATCATTTTGTGTCAGCTCCACTGTCTTCCCAAATGAGCAATGGTGAGAGGAAAAAGATAATTCATGCCTTCAGTAATGGTACCAATATTCATACTTTGGCTTCTATCTTCAAAGTTTATTCAAGATCCATCAAGAAAACGGTGAATAAGTTTAAAAAAGAGGGAACATTACAGAGGAAAACTGGATCAAGAGGTCACAACAGCAAGAGGGATCATCATTTCAACTTATCATTTAGAAAAGATCCAACTCAATCCATAAGACATTTGGCACATCAGAAAGAAGTTTCAGCTACGACAGTCCAAAGAGCAGTGAAAAAAAACTTGAAAATGAAATTGTATGTAAAACCTGTGAGGCACCTTGTTACTTCAAGGCAGAAAGTTAGAAGGTTAGAAAGAGCAAAGATCATCTTGAATAAGTTGGAAAACGATCCTGGAATAATATATATGTTATATAGGAATAAAGTGTTGCTGCTGATACTTGAGTTTGAACATAGATCACCAGTGAGGAAACACAGGTGATCCCATTATTGAGTTAAGTAGACCATGTGACCACAGAGGAAACACACATATGGGAGGTAGCGGGTGTCTAATTGATTATTATTCCTAGTCTATCCTCTATTGCTATTTAGATGACCATTTCTATTCTATCCTCTGTTACTATACAGACCACTATTCTCTACTCTATTCACTATACTATTTCTCTATTTGGATCCGTACACAGGTTACTATTCAAGCAAGTATTATCAAGCAAGTACTATTAGTGTGAGTGTTATTCAAAGGTATCTGACACCAGTATTGTTCAGCGGTGTATCTGCAATTACAAAGTCTCTACTACGAGTATTACAAAAGTAACAACGATTATTTGTTGACATCACAAAAGTGGCAACTAGTGTTCGCTGACATCACAAAATATTTGAACTTTATTTTAATCCTTCATCAGCTTCTG
Organism: Acanthosepion lycidas; assembly: GCA_963932145.1. Taxonomy (NCBI): domain Eukaryota; kingdom Metazoa; phylum Mollusca; class Cephalopoda; order Sepiida; family Sepiidae; genus Acanthosepion; species Acanthosepion lycidas. Next base: position 9,972,512 of record OZ010603.1, read on the forward strand.
ATCCTTAGCTATGACTAATTAATGATGAACATGTCATTTTCATTTATGATCAATTTCCTCTTGGAGGGTAATTATACATTCCTATTGCTCAACATAGAGTCCAATAGTGTTATAAAACCTTGGAGAATTCCAGTAAGATATCTTTAATCATTTCTAAAATACACTGGTTCAAAGCTTAATCTAACAATCGGACAATTTTGCTGTTACACCCAGTATATATATATATATATATATATATGTGTGTGTTTAGCTAAAACCAATTAAAGTTATTTGTTAAGGAATTTTATTTATTTTTTTCAATATTTTAGAACATTTTCCTAGTTTCCAGTAAAAATTTAAATCTTTGAGAAAGGATAAAAGAAAATTAGAATGTTCCCTTAACTCTGGAACTTTTGCCATTTCTGGTTGGATGTGGGGAAAAAAAAAGAATCTTGGAGTTGCATTGCTTAATGTATGCAGGGAATCTGTTAATTGTTCAAGGGCAACTAACTCCTGACTGATCCAACACATGGAATAAAGTCAAAAGAAAGAGACAGTGGCAAAAAGATGAGAGATCAACACTCTTCTTAATCATGACAACTATATTAAAAGATTTCTTTTTATTTATTGTCAATTCCTGTTGTTTAGAAACCAAAGAATTGATTGGTTTGAAGATATTATGATTAAAAGCATGAAAAATAAATAAAGAAATTAGAAAGGGCACATGGTCCAGTGGATAAAAGTGTTGGTCGAAGTAACACAGTGACTTGACCCAAGTTGTGAGCCACAGCAGAAGTGAACAAAAACTTGGAGAGTTGAGTTACTAAAGGGAATTAACTGAAACTGAGATATCCAGAAAAGGCATGGCACGTGGAACTAGAACACTCTACTCCAGTGGACAGTGGAAATTCCAACATATATCACCTGAAGAAGACTGGAGTGTATTTCAGGAATTTTATTTTCTGAAAGAAAATAAAACCTGCTGCAAAAGTATTTTCACTATTGCCTGAATTAATAATGAAAAAGAAAGGAAAAAAAAAATGCAAATCAGATTCAATTACAAAGAAAAAATATTTTTTTCTAAGCAGCTAAATAAGGGTTCTTGCAAAGATTCGTCCCTTTTTGCTGAGAATAAGATAACATATTCTCTGAGTAACACAATGTAAGAAAACATAGCAGAAAACAAACTTAAAAATTACAATGTACCAAAAACCAAAAAAAGAATAGCGCCCACCTGCTGTGTCAATGATAACAATAAAAAAAGCTCTACAGTACACTTTCAGTCCTTTGAAGGTTCAAAAGTTTTTATCTATTTAATTTTCTTTCTTGTGTAGACAAGGCTCTCTTCTTGGCTCTCTTCTTGGTCCCCAAACTCCCTCCTTTCTTCACTTATTTTCCTCCTGTCTGCCAGGAAATTATGCCTTTCTTTTACGGCCACTAGAAGGTGAAAATTTACTTAAACACGTGGTAAAACACTTTTTGAAAACGCATGTGTTTGCTCCTTCTTCTTCTCAAACAGCTTTAGCTCCAAACTCCACTTATGGACTTCTTTTCTACTTTCTTTTCTGGGGCTTCTTTGAGAGGACTTCTCAAAACTTTCTCTGAAGGGGAAACTTTCCCTCAGCAACTTTGTTACTCATGCATCCTTCACTTATGGGCAAACACTGCCTGCCTTTTCAGCACGGAGAGGGAAACGAACATCTTTTTAAGCTGTCTTGTTTCCAACTGCTGCTAAGGTACAGTCCCAGTTCTTCCTTCCCTTTCAAAGGGAGGCAGTTCACTTTGAACCGTCCAATCACAGTCCATTAAAATAAAATAAAATAAAATATCAGCAGGTTCTTAGGGCCAGTAACACAGTGAGTGTCTTTTGTTCTCTCTGGCGTAAAAATATTCAAATGTACAATGGCCGAAACGTCATGAAATATGACAATAAAGATGAGGACAACAGTCTGAACAATGTAAATAATGTAAATAGTTAACATACCTCATCTCATAAGTATAGACAAAAAAGTGTAATAACAAACATATTTTATATTAGAATCTGAAAACAACTTAAGTATATTAATTAAACCTGGATTTTAACTCCAGCTGATTGTAACATAGACTGTTTTCTGAACTATTAATATCTGATCAGAAAAAGACTTATTTGATTGGACTTATTTATTGAATCTTTTTTGTAGAAAGGAAAGTTTGCCTGATAAATTGAAAACTAAGCCTCATTTGTATCTCTTCTTCAACACTCTTTAAAACTTAAAGGCACATTTGAATGACTATCCTCATCTTTGATTTTTTTATCATATTTCATCTAATCAGTTCTTCAGCTTTCTTTAGATATCTTATCTCGATCCAATTATGCCAATGACATTTAATGATGATTACTCTTAAATCAAGTCGTATTGAAATTTACACAAATTAATGTCTTCTTTTTCTGATCACAGGTTAACAAATTAGAGAACATATTCAGACAGGCCAAGAAAGATTTGGAAAAAATTAATCGAGAAGTTGCCATGCTGGAAGAAAATCTAAACGAGTTAGCAAAGAATTACGAGAATGCGATGCATGAACGTCAGCAGTTGCAGGAAGAAGCGGATTTAATGGAACGACGACTTATTGCTGCAGATAAGCTTATATCAGGTTTAAGTTCTGAAAATGAAAGGTGAGCTTTGTACTTGGGCATGAGGATCTTTTGAAGGTGAAGATTTGGTTTTGGAAAAGTTTAGGGAGGAAGCAAATTTGTCAACCCAAAGAAAGCTACACTTGCTATACAGAAAATATTTTTTATTGACAATAAACAAATAATAAAGAAATTCATTTTTTAGATGAATAAGCAAATTGCAACAAAACTGCTGGTCATCAATCGTCATTAGGATAATTTTTCAGAAGATCAAGTCAGTAATGACAGCAAATAGTTTGGAACTTTTTTCTGATTGAGAGATTTCTCAACATGTGTTTCTTATTTTCACGACATAAGTATGTAGATAAGTAAAGAAGTAGTATTGAAGATCTACTATGAATTAAAAATTTAGTAATTGCGAGTTCAATCCTTAGGCCAGGCAGTGTGTACTTGGACTCTGTAGAAATAGCCAAGCAATAACTGAGCAGTAATAAAAAAATAAGAAGCTTAATCTAACAATTGGACAATTTTGTTGTTACATGATTTGGGCAATTTTGCTATTACACCCCGTTTAATTGTTATATATGAAAGTTCTTGTAATGTGGTTGTTAGTAAGTGTTTTTGGTTTGTATTTGTCTTGATGAATGAATAAATTATTTACAAGTGATAAGTCTATCAATAAAAGGCAATATTAAAGATGAGAAAGTGATATTTATGTAAGTTGACTTATCTATGATCTTCATTTCTAGAGCTGCTTAATTCCATGTACTCTCCTTGCAAGGCACCAAGGAAAAAAGAGGAAATCTCTAAATTTCCCATCAGTAGGACAGTTTACTTTTTTCTATGGAATCATGGGAATTAGATTTTTTTTTTTTATTTCTCATGATCACGAGATCATTACACCTCTTAGGATTGGCATGAATTCATCTCTTCTCCCTAGTAACTATAGAATATATTTCTCTGGGATCTCTAATCTTGAGTGGTAATCTGTCTAAAAGAAGGACAACTTTGAATTCAAACTGGTTAAGTGTACATGTGCCATAAAATACAAGAGCATTATTTACATTGAAGAGTAGTCTCATTATTCACTGCAAGTGATTGTCCACCAGTTGTCTTTGATGACACCTTGTCACTGGGTCCTGGGGGTGAAGTCATGTAGGTGGGTTTGTATCTGTGCAGCCCCTTACCCACCTATTTATTCCTGCACGCACACACTGTTCATTGAAAGAAATCATCTTCATCACTTTGGATAGTTAGCAGTACACAGAGCAGTTGTCAGATTATTTAGTATGTTAAAACATTGATAGTTTTTCATGCATGAGTGTGTGCTGAAATGTTGTTGGACCAACCAAGAACCATTCACTACCCCCCCAACCACCACCACCTTCCCCCAAAATTTTGATATTTGGTGATTTGACTAGATTTTGGGAAGTGGATCAGGTCAAGAACTTTTCTTCACTCATATCATCCAGTATCAATTGGTTTATATTTCTATGCATTTTGTTCTTTTTCTTTAGATGGCTGAAAGACTTGGATCTGTTGAAAGAAAAACAACTCCGTCTATTAGGGGACTGCTTGCTTGCTGCAGGTTTCCTCAGCTATGTTGGGGCATTCAGCTGGGAATATCGTATAGATATGATTTATAAAGAGTGGCTTGAAGATCTGACCCAGAAAGAAATTCCCCTCAGCCTGCCATTCAAACTGGAGGATATCCTTACCAGTGATGTTGAAATCAGCCGGTGAGTTGAGATAGAATCAATTTTCATCAGGAAAGGCTTTCTTTGGGATCTTTTTTTTTTTTTAAATAAAACCATTTTCCCAGCCATCACAAGAACAAGCATTTACTATGTCAAAGTATTGAGTAAATTATCTTTTATAACCAAGTGCTCTTCTTGACACTAGTTTTTTTTATTTTCATTTGCAAAAAGATTATTCTTTTTTTTCAGATACTCTGTCATAAGTTTGTTTGTTGACAACTCAGCATCGTCTTTATTGATTTTTAATCATTTCAAAGCTGATAACTAATCATTTATTTATTTTAATATTCTATTACTCAATGCTAATTGCGTAAGAAAGAATCAAACCAATTTGGCCAGATTAATGATTTCAGAAAGTATGCTTATATTTAATCAAAAATGTTCTTGTCAGTCATTTGTTTATATTTCATTACTTAGGTGGACATCAGAAGGGCTTCCTCCAGATGAGCTGTCCATCCAGAATGGTATATTAACCACTCGAGCAAGCCGTTTCCCTTTGTGTATAGATCCACAACAACAAGCTCTTAACTGGATCAAAAAGAAAGAAGAAGGCAAAAACCTTAAAGTAACAATCTCTACTTTATTTCTTATTATAAATTCATCATTATTTTTATATTAGAAAGCACAGAAATACAATTGTTTCCATAAAATTTGTTTAAAAAAAGAACTCTATCTTCTAGTGACAATAACAGAATAGAGTTTCTTCAAATGGGAATAAGTTTTGAGTTAAAAATGTAGATTTTGTTTCTTTAGCAATTATTTTGCTTTTGAAAGATATATAGATAAGTAAAATATACAGAATATATTCGAAACTTTCCAACTGGAAGATACAAAAATATGGACAATGGATATCAATAATGAAAAATACTTAGCAGTTTTGCGCTTCATATAATGAAAGCATATTCAGCTTGCAGCTAGTTTATATATATATATATATATATATATATATATATATATATATATATATACACACACACACACACACACAGCAGGAAACAAATATTTGTACACATACAAATTTTTAATTTATTGTATTTCCGACTAATGAATAAGCATATTTTTCCTATAATCAATTGTACACAGAAACATAATAACTAAATAGGCATAGAAAACAAAAAAATTGATTTAATAGAAAGAAATCTCATTTATCCATTTTAATGGGTTAAAAAAGTATTTGTACAATACAAAAAAGAATACATAATCTTCATTTAGTACTTTATAGAATAGCCATTATTCACTTCTACAGCAACCAACTTTTCCTGTATTTCTCAATTAATGATTTGCAAATTTTAGTTGTTATTTTATTTCATTCTTCTTTGCATATGGTCTTCAAATTTGTTGGAGCTCTTGATTGGATTTAAATTTTCAAATAATGCCACAGATTCTCGGTTGGGTTTAAATCCGGGTACTGACTTGGCCATTTCAGGATATTTACATTATTTTTAGCAAGTTATTTCTTTGTAGATTTTGCAGTGTGCTTAGGATCATTATCTTGTTGGAAGATCCAATCAGAAGAAAGTTTTTCAACTGAAATCATTAAATTTGCTTCCAAAATATTTTGATATGCTGCAGAATTTATTCTACCATCTATTACTGATATGTTGTCAGTACCTTTTGCAGAAAAACATCCCCAAACCAGAATGCTGTTTTAAAATCTGAAATTTGCATTGGATGAATAATTTTTTTACTTATTAAAATGGATAAATCAAATTTTTTTTCTGTTTTCTATGCATATTTAGTTATTATGCATCTGTGTACAGTTAATTATATGAAAAGTAAGTTTATGCATTAGTTGTAAATACAGTAAATGAAAAATTTGTATGTGTATGAATATTTGTTTCACAACACTATATATATATATATATATATATATATACACACACACACTTAAATATTACTCACTTATTTCTATCTTACCAGACTTTGAACTATGACACTCTGAGTCCTCCATATATTTTGACTGACCTTTCAACCACCTGATGAATATTCATGAATGTTTCTCAAATTATAAAGCTTTAATAAACTAATGACATCCTTTCTTTTGTATATAAACATGTGCAACAAAATAAACCTCTATATTTACCTTGATAAAGTCCCTTGGAGGATGAAATGAATTGACTAATAAGTTTTCCCCTTGTCTTTATATATATATATATATATATATATTATTGTACTTGTGTATTTAGAGTTATAGGAATGTTTTATTTTTAAAACATGGTCAGCACATTGTGGCCGTGTTCATAGTTGATATTATTGAATGTTGGCTTTTCTTTTTTGAAGCATTATTAATAAAAAAGAAAAAGCAAACATCATCCTTGATCATGGCTAAAAATATGGCCAAGAGTGCTTCTACTTAATTTAGAAAGAAAATTATAAGAACACAAAAAAAATTAAATAAAAACTTAACTGAGGTACCTGGTCAGTCATTTTTAATGAAACTGTGTGTATATGTGTGTATTTTTTAAGGTAATGGATTTTTATTTATCAATCTGACAGATTTTTATCGTTTTCGCTTAAAGGCATGTTTCAGACTTTGCTTGATCATCAAGAACACTCTGTTGCCAAGTCGGTTAAGGTACCTCAGATCTGACAAGGGTTTCCCTTTGACCAGAGGAATGCATGTTTGAATCCTGCCAGAGTGCAAATTTTTCTTTAATAAGATTTGTTGAATGTTCAGGCCAGTAGATGAAAATAAATATACTGTTTAATAAATAAATGAAGTGTCTACTAAAATACAAGTATCCACTATAAATGATGTTTAAAGTGAGATATATATATATATATACACACACACAAATGAAATGAAAACGAATCAAATATAAATTCAAGCGTTCACAACATTAATTTAAAAATAGTTCTCAGTACAATAGTAGAGCGATAATTCTTTATTGTGATATTATATTTGACCATATGTAAAACTGCTACATAAATGCATTCATGTTTTGATGCATATCATTGCATCTCATCAGGTGGTGGTAATATATATATTACAATATTTTATAGGAGAATTCACATTTTTGTACAAAAATCATTCAAGTTTCCTGAGATAAAATTTGAGAAAAATATTTAAACCTATTTTGTGTGATATTTGTTGTTATTTACTAGATATTTTAAGTATTGGTTTAGATTTTGTAAAAACTAAAATATACTAAAACAAAATTACAAAAAAAAAATTGCAAATTGAATTTAATATTCTTGCTATTGTGTTGTATTTACAACTCACACCACTGAAAAGAAAAAAAAATTGACTCTAATATCATTTGCATCACTTAATCTCATTGTGTCAGAATTGCCAATCGGTTTCTTTTCATTTACCATCCCACACTTATATTTGGGCCCGTTGCTACTGGTCCACTGTTCTACATCCACATCTATTGCTAGAAGTAATAGCAATAGACCTGGATGTAGAGTAGTAAGTAACCCCACAAAATATGCTTGCTTTTTTTATCCACCATTATCTAATAAATATTTTTAAAGATTTCACACACCCAGGTTTCTTTTGAATACACCCAATACATGAACACTTTTGCTACTGCCCAGAAATTATTGTGTATTTTATGTTTCTGCGACATTTGAACAACTGGAGATATCTGTGATTAAAGAGACATTCCAGGTGAACTATTTGGAGTGATCTAAAATGGCAACCAAATACTTGATAAATCAGAATGAGTGTTATATTACTTTTTTTTTTTTTTTTTTTTTTTATAACTGCATTCATTGATACAAACAACAAAAATTGTACCATATTTTCTAACAAATTTGCATCTATAAAGAAAATCTCTTGAAAAGTTTGATGCAGTATCCGAATGTCATGTTAAATAATTTGAAAAGCTTTTGCAATTGAATAAAAAATATGATTTGAAAATGCAAAACAGGCTAAAATGCAAATGAGTATCTGACTGAGCTGAGAAAATGAATAAAAACATGTAATTTTGGAAATAAAAGGAAAGAAATGATCCCAGATGTGAATACTGAAAAAGAAGAAATTGTTATCTAAAGGAGGAAAGTTAATCCTTGAGAATATTGAGATTTTACCATAGTTCTGGAGAGTGAAGAGAAACGTAGCTTAAAGTAGGATTTATGGAATAAGCTGCCTTTTAAGTCATGCAAGAAAAAGTTAGTCTAAATCGAGATCATGAGATGACCTTGATAATGCTTGTATGAAATTCGGTGAAATTAAAAATGTTTATTTCAATGCAAACTGGATGACCAAGGATGCATAAGCTTGTGGTTCAAGAAAAATGTGTTATACTTTCTAAAAGAGGCAAAACACTGCAAAGATTGTATAAGAAGTCTGAAGTGAAGTGAATAAATTAGAAGAAATCAATGACAAGGAATTTTATCAAAAGACAAATTATTTGCTCTATACACAAGCAAGATACTAAGAATGGAGATCTGTCCTAATATCAGAGAACTTCAATGAACATTGTCTTTCTTCATAATAAAGGTGGAGATATTTTTGAATTTGAACTTGCACAAACACATTTCATGCCAAAATTTATGCACAAAATTTATTGCCTGATTTTGTGTAACTGACTGAGGTAAGCCTAGATTCCTGCTCAGATTTTCATAAATTATGCTCCACCAAAGTGAAGGGGGTGATTTTTGTTCTTGTTGTGGACCTGAAGCAGACAGGTCACACTCAAAGCAGAAAAGGTTCTCAACATCTACTTATACTTAAATAGTTTTATTTTTATTTTTTCATTTCTAATTCATTCTTGTGAATTGTGTCATGCCCTATTCTTGTAATATTGTTTTTGTCTAATCAGGAATCATGCTGACCACTAACTTTTATATGGCATTTCTACATGTTATGTTTCTTCAAAGTACCATTTATACTAACCTTTTTTACTCCTCTAGTTTTAGTGTGGGCCCCATGTCTTTCTTTCTCATCTGTAAGTCATGTCCAGTTTCCAATGGAAATCATTGGATTATGCAAATATAACTAGGAGAGAGACATGTTATTTTTATTTCGTTTATTTTTGCTTACATTCTATTCTTCAGGTTGATTGCCTCATTTTGAAAGCACATATTGTCTAAACCTTGAAGCAGTGTGGCTATGGGATCTGTTAATTAATTACTTTAACAAACATCTTCATTAGATTTGTCTTAATTCTTTTAAAAGACGCTTTTGGTTTCTGTCAAAGATGGAAAGTGAGGATTGGACAGCTTCAGCTCAGATATGGCAGCAATACTCCATTTTTGACAGTTGATCTGACAGTTGTTACGATAGTACATGGCAGGAAGTTTCAGGCACTTTCTGGAGTTATACAAGGAACCAGGCATTTTTTTCAGCCCCTTTAGTGATGGTTCATATATTAAGAGTTTTACTTGGGGAGAACTTTAGTTCCAATAGACATTTAAAGCAAGGGGCCTTATCATGACTGGATGAAATTGAGAGTCAGCTCAATGATGATGAAACATTACTAGTTTGGTTTTGGAGGTATTGAATGTTATAAGCTAGTTTTTTTACTCCATTGAGCTGTTAGAGCTTGATCAGAGGACAGATCAGCTGCACAGCTCTGTTCATCCAGATATTTGGAGGTTCACCCATACACTGTGGTATCATCTGCATAGATATTTACTAATGATCTGAAGATATTCTTGGTCAGATCATTAAAATAAAACTGAAAGAGATTAAGACTGAGGAGAGAACATTGGGATATGCCAGCATCGATCTCATGGGATTCAGAAAACCAGCTATTAGTAATCACTTTAATGGATCTATCTGATAAGGACGACTTGATAATTGCAAATACTCTTCCAGAAATATTGTAGCGCTGGAAAGTCTGTATAGCAACCCCCAATGCCACACCTTGTCAAAAGCCTTTGAGATATCTAAGGTGATCGTTCTTGTGACATATTTATTATCGAGTGTCTCATTTTCAGAACATTGCTAAACCCATCCTGCTGCCATTCTTGAAACAGGAAGCCATTGTGCTGTTTCAACAGGTTAATGCTCACCTACATGATACTCTTACTACTCAACAGGTTCTGCAAGATGTTCAACAATTTCCCTGGCTGGCATGATTGCCAAATTTGTCTCCCATTGGAAGGTCTAGGACATGATACAATAATACCAATACGTGGATCGTTCATTTAGTCTATTTATAACTCTTGGTGTATTGCAAGAAACAGAATAACATATCACAGGATGGTATTCCCCATCTGCATGATTATATACATACAAGAGTGTAGATCTATGCTTACACCCAATGCGGATATACAGTGTATTAATACAGTGTCTGAGTTGTGTTGATACACTCCTTATTTTGTGTGTGTGTGTGTGGATCTGTACATGTGAACATTTGATGTAATCCATTTTTATTAACTGTGTAGAGGAATATGTGTGGATAAATGAGAAAATAAATGATTTTCAAACACAACTTTACAAATTTAAATAAATTTTTATTATTGAGTATTAGTTTTCTTTCAAATTGAAAGAAATTAATTACAAAGATTCTTTGTGAAACAACTTCAAAAAAATATTTTTTGTCTGCCATCTTTACAATACAACTGAATCAATTGTGTCAGTTTAGAAGAAACTGAATGTGTCTACATATGAGAATGAGTGTCACATATCTGGCCCAGAAAAAAAAAAATTGGGGAATCACTTCCATAGATAAAGGCAGAAAATAACTAGAAATTGTTTGCTGAAAATGTTTGATTAGCAAAAAAAAAAAAAATGAAATGTGATTTTGTTACTCTACTCTTGATTGTTTTTCAAAGTGACTTTAATCCAATTCCAAAATTGTCTGGTGGATTAAAAAACGAAATCTCTAAAATGCTAGATTTGTTTTGATAAAACTACTCCTTAGAAGTGACATTCATTTCATCAGCCAATCTTTTCCAGAGAAAAAAAAACTTGTTCATAAATTGATAATTTACTGATTTGTCAAAAAAGAAAAACATTTTAGTCATTTTACAATTTTTTTTCATCATTTTTCTTACTTCCTTTTGCAGGTGTACACATTTAACGATCCAGATTTCCTGAAGCAGTTGGAGATGGCAATCAAATATGGCTTTCCATTCTTATTCCAAGATGTTGATGAATATATTGATCCTGTCATTAACAATGTGTTGGAGAAAAACATTAAAGGTGAACAGTTTTCCTGGTTTATACAAAATGCTGAATCTGCCTATGATATTTCTTTCACTTCATGACGATAGTAAATCAGAAATCTATTATTTCCTCTCCAGACTATGAAACAATTGTTGATGTGTTTTTAGATAAATGCATCAATTTATTTTGCTGCAATTGAATTCTGTAATATTTTTATTTATCTTGTTAGACAGATTAGTCTCTGAGAAATGAAATTCCCTTGTGAAAAAATTACCACTTCAACATCTGAATTATTGTCACTCGTCTCTTTTTTTTTTTTTTTTTTTTTTTTTTTTTAAGTGTTTCACCCCAAGCAAGGTGGGAAGCCACTAGCATGCAAGGGGTTACAGATAGGAGTGATAGAGGAAAAGATGAGGAGAAGGATAGTGGAGATGTCGATTGACATTACATTTGAATAGTTGGAGATTATAGCTATCGGGGAAACAGGAACAGGGAAGGGAGTTCCATGGGCAAGAGGTGCAAGATATGAAGCTATTGGAGTAGAAGAGGCGACTATATTTAACAGTTTCAACAGTGAAAGGGTGAGAGCAGGATGCCAGCCTCGTAGGATGATTGAATTCATGAAGTCTGGGAACCAGTGAAAGCAGCTCATCGAAGCAATTACCATGAAAGTATTTGTAAAAAAGACAGACAGAGGTGATGGCACGTCTGTGAGAGAGCGACTGCAGACAAGATACCAGATCAGGGCCAATTACATTGCATATCCGTCTCTGGATCTTATCAAGAACCCCAAGGCAAACAGAAGGGGCACCAGACCATATATGGCAGCCATACTCCATGCAAGGGTGAATGGTTGAGTTGTAAATTTGAAGGATCAATTCCGGGGAGAAAAATTTCCTGGCACGGCACAGGGAGCCAACTTTCCTTGCAGTGGACAAAGCAATTGACTCAATGTATTTGTTCCATCTCAGGTCAGCAGACAACATGAGACCAAGCAGCCGTAGAGATGTGCTCTCGAGAAGTTGAGCGTCAGACATTCTAATAGGGTGCAGGGAAGGATCTCTGTGGTGATTAATAGAGAGCAGTTTTGTTTTTGAGGTGTTAAAGTTAACCATCCAATTACTGCCACAGTTCACAACCAATTGGAGGTCCTTTTCAAGATAAACGGCCTGGTTAGTTTTGTCAGCGACACTAGATTTGTTTTTGAGGCAGGAGTAAATTGTAGTGTCGTCCACGTGATTCCTTAGTTTCACTGACACCTCATGCTATTCTCTACCTTTATAAGAGCCAGATCAGGCTGAAAATGGAGTACTGTTGCCATATTTGGGTGGGAGCTGCTCAGTCCTCATTTTCCAGTTTTGATAGAGTCCAAAAGTGTCCCTGAGTCCTTGTTGGAGAAAAATTATTTTCCACCCTCCATCTTCTCTCTCACAGGTGGGATGTGGCTAGTCTCTCACAGCTGTATTGCTACTTCCATGGAAAGTAACCAAACTAACTACATTCCTTGGTTCTGCCAGTTCTAATCTTCATGCTTAGGACCTGCCATGCTACCTACATAGTAGCAAACCACCCACAATCTTTCCATATTTCATTTTATTTTCATCTCTCAAACCACTTCTTCCTGTGAACCACTGCCCTGATCACTACAATCTTAACAAGTCTAGAGTTAACTGTTATCTTCCCTCCTATCCATATAAACTACCCCTTCATTTGTACTTTGTACAGGATGAACCTTACTGTAAAAAAAAAAAAAAAAAAAGAAACCAAAACAACAATCTCCCAAGTTCCAAGTCAATGCCTGGAATGTAAGGGAGACAAACTCAATTAATTTGGCTCAACAATTTCTTATTTCCAGATGGGGTTTCATAATAATTGGATGAGTTAAAAACAACTGATTTAAAACAGTTATCATCTCATGACTCGAGTTACTCAAAACCTGATTTATTTCACCATGCACTTTCAACGCATATTGCAGAAGTATTTATGTGCATATCACAGGCTTTGATAATGACACTTCTAATTCATTTGTATAAAAGTTGCTTGTCTAATACTAAAAGCTTTGAAACTTCTGGGATAGCATTTAAAAATGTTATATTAGCATGATGCTTTTGTTGCATTCTGGTGAAAAATACAATAATACTTTTATTTTTTGCAAAATTGATATATTGAATTGTAGAATATTAAAAACAGATTCATTTTTTTTAATAATTCTTTCCAAATGAGAAATATATCTTTTATATATCAGTCATATGTTTATACTTGCACACACCAATTGTTATGTATCTATTTCTTCTTTTAAGTGCCATGTCCCTTCTGGATCATAGCTCTTCACAGCTTCTTTTTTCTTAAATATCTATGAATATATCATTGCTATGATTGTTCTTGAAAAAGGTAATGGAGTGGTTCCTCACTGTCTTCTCCATGATTTTGAATTTTCCTAGACTAACCAAGGTTAGAAAATTCAATCTGCTATGTTATTTTTTTCTTTCTTTTTTTTTCTTTTTTTTTCTTTTTACTAATATTCACTCTATACAAGGTCCAAGAGCCACTCAAGGCAGGGGTTATTGAAGGAGGTTGTTTATGTGCAGTAAGGATAAGAGGTAGGAAGCAAAGTTTTTGAGGATATGTGAAAAAAATAAGGGTTAATCCTAGTTTTGAAGAGATTTAGATTGTAGTGGTCAAGAAATCATCCACTTGGGAATTGGTTCCACAAAGTAGTGGTTTATGGGAAAGAGCTGTTCAAATGAAACTTCCTTCATACTAATGGAATAAAAAAGGGTATGAAGATGGTTCAACTCAGTGTACACTACATAGCAGGTCTTAACTGGGGATTAGAATTGGTAGAACTAAGGAATGTAGTTTGTTCAAACATTTGCTATGGAAATAGTGATAGTGATGGAAATTATAACATTTCATTTGTAGGGAAAGGGGTTGTTAGGTGGAAAATAATTCATCACCCACAAGGCCGCATAGATGCTTTTGAATACTATCAAGACTGGAAAGTGAAGACTGGGTAGCTCCAACTCCATTTTCAGTCTGCTCTGACTATTGTAAAGGTAGAGTATAGAAGAAGAAGCCAGGTACTTACTGGAGCAATACAAGGAACCAAAACTTTCCATGTCAGAAAGGATCCATTCAGAAATGAGGACCACAATTCTAAAAAGCTCTATTTTTGAAGAATACTGAGAGAGAAGCTTCTGCCATGTAAGATCTGAAACTGTATATTAATAAAGACATTGGACTGTGACACAAAGATGATAAGATCTGGACTTTTCAGAAGATTCAAACAATAGGATGTGCATTCTTGAAACAAATAATTGAACTTCACTGGTCAAGTGATCTAAAGTATGCTGGATAGATGGTGGTTTCTCCTACAAAGATAGATGCAGGTTTGGACCCTGCCGAAGATCACATTTTCTTTATTAAGTTTCTCAAATGCTAGTAAATGTAATTCGCACTGTTAAAAAAAGAAAACAAGGCGTTTACAGGCGCTACTAGCCAAAAAATGTTTTCAGTTGTAGAAAATTATATATTCTTGCTTATGGAATTCTTTTCCCAGTCAACTTTGATCTTCAAAAATTTAAATGCAATATCAGTCGTTATCTTCTGTCTTTGTAATTCTTATTCTTTTATTGTCCTCTCTCCTTAATAGCAATTTCCTCATATTCTCTAACACTCAGTAACCCCTTGCATCTTAGTGGCTTTATTGCCTTGCTTGGGGCAAAATGTTTAAAAAAAATAATATACAAGGCAATTCTCATACTGAGTTGCTGAAAAATCCTCAGGTGGAGACTTTTTAAAATTTAGCCAAATGATGAAACATTTTTTATGCAATCTTTTCTTGGTTAGGCTAAGAATTTTTCAACACACCCTCAGATTTATATTCCAAACAAATTAAAAAAGCACATACAAAAGTATAAAAAAGTATTAGAATATTCTATGAAAATTTCCCAGTTAAACATTTTCAATGAAATGTTATTAGGAGGAACTTTACTATAACTTGTTTGTATGAATATATATTAAGTGGCTGTACACACACCTATATATACCTACATACAGTGTATATACTAATGGAAATATTGTATAAGTATATATCTTTTTTTATCTCTGCATTATTTTCACATGGTTTATCTATTCATTAACAGGCCAACATGTTGAAAATCAACAATGAAGACTGAATTCATTCACTATTCCCACAAACTAACATTTTGTCTATATTTGATTCTGCTTCTTTCACTGTAAATATTTTAAATTTCTCATTGGTTGAATGGTGCATGTCCCAAAAAGAAAAGAGAATTTAATTGTCGTTCTCGAGTTTTTTTTTCCATTTCTACTTTGCTCTTCTTTTCTTGTCTTCTTTTTTCATTAACCTCTTCCCTGGTGTAGACATGTATATACATTTTACCGAAAGTGTTTTTTTTAGACATGGACAAATAAACACATCCAAAACATAACATTCAAAAACTAGCTACAGGCATGTTTATATGTTGATCTTGATTCTTTTTATTCCCTTCTGAGCTTCCTAAAGCAACGAAGAAAGACAGCTCCTATCTGATGGCTATTGCAGTATAGAATACTTACATCCTGTGTAACAAATAAAAAAATTAATCTGAAAATGAAATGATTTTTCCCAAAATAATTCACAGGGAAGGTGTTAAAGTTTATCTCATCCAGCTTGATCTTAAAATTCTTTTAATTTTACCAACCACTGATGAATAGCCTTGCTATTGTCATTGACTTCATTGTCTTGCTCACAAAATACCATTTTTAATAACACTATCATGTCATTTTGCCAGATATTACCATGATGATTAAAATATCCATTATCCTGTGATAATGACACTGGCATGTTCCACAATGTGTTAAACTTTTCACTTTTAACAAAATTAAGTAAACATCAACTTGTGAGTTGATTTCTTTTGCAATTAATAAGAGCTGGTACCACCTTCACTTTATACTAACTTTATACAGATTACCCATATCAAGGAAAAATGGTTGTTAATCATAGAATTTTGAAAGAATAATGTCAGCTTCATTGTAGAGATTTTCCTGGTTGCTTGTGTGTGTTTATGTGCTCAGCAGTGACAGTGGAATGAACAAAACTCAAGGCTCAGAATAATTGTTCAACAGCTTTTTTTTGTGATTGAAAAGAGTGTGTAAAATAGTAATATTAGGTTGGTGCAAAAATAATGTCGTTTTTGACGTATTTTTTTTACATAAAAAAAGACATTATTTTTGCACCAACCTAATATTTTGTGGAGGGAAAAAAGTTGGGTTTCTCAGTTAACAAAATTCTTCCCTTGAGTAGATGTTTCATAGAGAGAGATTTCTTTACTTGTTCCCACAAGGAATGAGAAATCTGAGTGTGAAACTGCTAGGACTGGTGCATGTTTTCTGCAGCAAGGATTGTGTGTAGTTTTTCCTTAGGGTAGGTGTCTTGAAGGGAGATTTCTCCACCTGTTCCCTTCAGGAACAAGAAATCTGAGATCAAGCTGCCAAGTCAAGCTTCATGTCTTCTGCAGCAAGAGTTGAGTAGCCTTTTGAGCTGGGCCTTGAAGGTAGAGGCCACTGAAAGGGAAAAGTGGAAAAGAGGCCAAATACAGTGTTGTTATGATTTCTGGGACTTCCGGTTGTACCCTGCTGATTACTTCTGTTTCTACTACTACTGAATCAATCAAAGTAAGGAAGGCTCCACATGTCACAATAATCAACAAGTGAGATTGTTTCTATACCATTTCGTCAATTGCAAGCATTTTCTGTTCTTTTTAATTAAATAAATTAATTCCTCCATTTTGTTTGGTTTCTTCTCTCTTTCTTGAGTAAAAAGACATGTGAATTATGTTAATAAAAAGATTGGAAAAATCACACACATTGCCAAACCCTAAAACATTTAGAATATCATCAAGAATAATCCACTTTTTCCTTTAGAATATCTGTTGCAATTGTTTCTTTTAGATCTGAAAAAAGGATTTTAATTTAATCAAAAACTTATGAATAATAAATTTACAATGCAGTCAGCTTTTGTTTTTAGTTTTTTAATGTATATTTGTCATTTTATCTACAATATATATACATTATATTTAATTTATTTGTCATTTTATCTACCACTCAAATTTCCCATTCTTTTCTCTAAAATGAAAAGGAAAATATTTAAAAAGAAATTTCTAAAACGGAAGTAAATTTAATTTCTTTCCTGCTTCAAAATATGTCCTCTCTGATTGATTCTTCTTTAAGAAAACTTTGTTTTCTTGTCTTTATAACCCTTTTGAACATCTAAGTTCGACCACAGCCGCCAACTCCAGTATTAGTTGAAGAGGTAAGAGTGGCCCCAGTGAAGCCGGTTGCCACTCCTAAAACAAATAGAAAATTATCATTGAAGCCTAAGAAGAAAAAAAAGGGTAATCTTTTGTATTTATGCTTACCCACGACACCGAATTGATTGATTGGTATTGTGCTCACATGATCATTGGTACTTTGCACTTGGCCACTTCTTGGGTCGACTTTTCAAGCACAAATTCTAAAACACAATGTTCTTTTGTTTGTTTTTCATTTATGCCTTCACTTGGATTTCTGATTTTCTTGTGAGTTTTACTCTCTGTTTAAGATTAGATAGAATTTATTAAATAGAGATTTCTGTTTGTTTTTTATTATTGAAATATAATTTTTTGTTATTATTCTCTTTGGCGTAATTGCCAAAGTCTGATCGATATTTAAGGCGCACAAAATTTGTTGTCTTTATTTCACACACTCTTCATATGAACGTCTGTTGTAATTTTCCGTGTATTTTTATGTATTTTATTAAACAAATCCTTATGTTGCGATCATATTTTAATAAAGCGTTTTCTACATTTTCCTACAAATGTTTCAAATTTATCTCGGTAATATCACATTAATTTCTAATAATCTCAATCCCAAATCATTTATATTCTACTTTTTAAAAACCATAAGATTTTCTGTACATGAATTAAAGTAGAATTATAATAACTGTACAGTATTTAAATAATATTCCCGAAATAATAAACTGAAAACAAAAAATACAAACTTGAGATTAATACAAGCTTAGTGATTTTAAATTCAACTTTTATAGTGTCCTAACATAGATGAACAAGTTTTGCATGATTTTGATAATATTTTTATATTTTCCTATGGTTTATTCTATACCAATAATTGATGGACCAAGGTAACTTTAGCATGCTGTGTCCATATACAAATACATAAATAAAAAATTAATTATACTGTCATGGTGTCATGTCCATAAAAAAAATTAATTATAGTGTCAAAAATAATTATCAAAATAATTATAACAATTATAATTATCATTAATTCACACTTTCTAAACCAATGAGAATTGACCCCACTTTTCTCCTTTATACACACATGTGACATTCCCATTATTGGACCAGCAATTTACACAGACAGGTCATCAACATGTGCACCAACAAAAGTTTTGACTCCTTTTCCCTTTTCAGGCCATAATAGTAAGATTTATCTTTTAGTGCTCTACAAAAATTTGAGGTAAGAAAACTTCAGACACTTCTTGTATTTTGTAACTAAATTATTTGGAAACTTATTGCACACATTGATAAAAAAAGCATACGAGAAAGACTGTATACACTTTGTTTATTCTTTATCCTTCTGATGGATTCCAATTCATATTTGATCGACATCTCACAATTTTACTCAGTATTATTCTTTCTCATGTCTCCAACACTACATAACAACCAGATAATAAATAATAATCATTTAGTTGTTTCCACATCTTGCTGTTTCTCATTTTTATGAGTATTTTTGTATGGATAAATGTTAGGGGCTTTATAATTATTTACTCAGGGTTATAACTCATCTACAAGTACAAAGCCAGATTCATGCAGTAACCAATGAAAAAATTAGCTTTTTAATTGACTTGTATGTTGACCATTGCTCTTCAAGTGATATTCTCATAGAAAAATTATAATGATTTTGATAGAGAAAAACTTGTATTAAATATCTACATGAGGATGTGGTTAAATATCATTCATAAAAAAAGAAATGTCATCATCCAAAAACAGTTTGAACAGCTTTGATTTTGATAAAGACAAATCTAGGTTCTTTCAGTTTTTGTTCAAATCTTTCATTCATTTTAGTATTTTCGCTCCTTAAAAGTTTATTTCCTTCCAATAAAGACTGAATAAGTTTAAAATATAATGCTCCAATATTTGTTGATCTTCCACAGGTGCCCAAGGCCGAGAATTTGTGTTGCTAGGTGACAAGGAAGTGGACTACGATCCTAATTTCCGATTATACCTAAACACAAAATTAGCCAATCCGAAATATACTCCAGATGTTTTTGGCAAATCAATGGTTATCAACTATACAGTCACTATGAAAGTAAGTTGTCTTCTGTTAATTAGTTTCTTGTTTAGCACACACTGAGATGAATATTTCTATAAGCTTGTCTTTAGTAATTCTTTCAAGAATTCTTTTCTAGTTTTGATTAAAGAAGTGCATTTAACATATTTTTATTACATTTCTTTCTTTACCCCTAAACTAGATACACAACACAAATTATTTAATATGAAGAGAAAAAGCAACAAGTTTAATATTAAAAGACATATGATTTATCAAAAAATTGAAAGATTTATAATAGAAATGCATTGAAAAAGGATTTCATGATAGAAATGTTTTTTTTTTTAATTAACACTTTGATTTCTGTATTTTAGTTGTGAAAGCAACAGAGTTGATGTCTATTTAATATTTCAAGATTTTCACTGACTTCAGTCATTGTCGAGAATTAAAATCCTATTATGACTTACTTTAAAGCTCAATTTTAAAAAAGACATGTTAATTATTTTAAATTTTTGAATGTCTTTGATATCATGTGAGAATATTATTTGGGATTTAAATATTTATGATGTCATGTGAATGTGGTGTCATTTGAATTCTGAGAATATAAATACATTTTAAGAATGTTGGTCCCTAAATTATGAGTTGTTTTATTAATTATTTGTTCAAATTTAATATTAATAGCTTCTAAAATCTTTTTTTTACAATTTCTTTTTCCAAATATTGTATTATCAACAAGGATCTGTCTTATATTATAATTTTTATATTTCTGTATCATGTCTTGCTCTCTAGTGCTTTGATTAGACATATGACAAATGAGTTTATGAGTAAGGGTTGTAGTTTTATAACCTATATTAGATGATTTTTATTATTTTCAGAGATACATTTTCAAATAAGGCAAGTAAGTTTGTAAACAACATTGATCTCTGATAGACAATTTTCTTTTATTCAGGGTTTTGTTATTGAAAGCTAAATTAAAAGTTACAAATTTTTTATAGGGAATCTTTATTTTTTTTTTTTTTGATTGATTCTTTACTATTGGTTTACTTTCGATCTTCTTTTTTTAAAAATGATCAACAGTGGTTGAGATTTCAACAATTTCTTTTACAAGTTTCCACCTGACATTAAACAATTTATTTGATATATATATATATATATATATATATATATATATAATTTTTACATATTGGCTGTTTGTACATGTGCTTTCATTAAAAGATTGCCAATATATTTAATGAGACTTTTGTACCTTTCAGGGTCTGGAAGACCAATTGTTAAGTGTGATTGTCAAATTTGAGAGGAAAGAACTTGAAGAACAACGAGAACATCTCATTCAAGAGACAAGGTAAATCATTTTAGATAAATTTGTCATTGTAGAATTAGCATTAAGAAACATGGATAAGCCAAACTTGTAAAATCTCTGAAAATTCCAATTCTGATTTGATTGAAAAACAGATGGAGACTGAATAAAAATATAAGATGTTGGCAAACACTTTGTTCTTTAAACAATTGTGGAATGATTGGCCATGGTCAAATGCAAAATAACTGAACTGTCCAACAAACAGAATTAACAAAGTTTGCAATAAAAGAAAGGAACAAGGCAAAAATGAAATAATATCAAGCAAGCAAACAATATATGCCAAGCAAATTAACAAGCAAGAAGGCAAAAAGTTCACAAATTAAGAATTGGTGTTGACACACAAAAGCAAGTTCAGACAAGTGAATGTAACATTCAGTCTTCTAGACAAGGCAGATCAGGACTGAGTCATACCAAACTGCAAACCAGCCTATTTTGTTGCCTGAGAAAAAATCCCAGCATGCATTTGTGTGCTTTTGCCTATAAAGGGGGGGGGGCAAGTATTTTGTCATTCTTATAGGATTGAAATCAACTCAAATTCTTTTTCAGTTTGTATTTATTTTATTCTAAGAATAACAGGAATTACCATAAAATATTAACAAAATTTATAATGAGTTTTTATTTGTTAATCAAATCACAATTTCCAAGAGAAATCTTTTTTTTAGAATTACTTGCACCCATTATATTAGAAAACACATATTAACAGAAAATGTAACTTATATCATGGCTTGTTAAAAA
Organism: Acanthosepion lycidas; assembly: GCA_963932145.1. NCBI lineage: Eukaryota > Metazoa > Mollusca > Cephalopoda > Sepiida > Sepiidae > Acanthosepion > Acanthosepion lycidas. Next base: position 9,994,342 of record OZ010603.1, read on the forward strand.
AAGCAAAAAAAGATTTTGATATGTTTTCTTAGAAGTTAAAATAAAGCAACTTACAACATGTCATATCAAACAGAAAATAATTCTATGAAGTAAAGTTATTTATGTTTGACGAGTTTTGAATCTACAACCTCAAATTGTATCTTCTTTTTTACCATGATTATTGTTATATGTGAAATGCTAATTCAGTTTTGCTGATGAATTGTAATCTCATTTGCTGAATGATTTTGTGATAGAAATAATGTCAGTTTGTTTCATTGAATTTCATTTTTTTACCAGATTTCAAAAGAGTTAAAAAAATAAAAAATGGTTGATCCTGAAAGCTCACTGTGTCATTCTACTTGGCTTCAAAAGATTTTCTTCTCACTTTTCTCTTTTTCTTTTGTAGTGATAACAAACGCCTCCTAAAAGATCTTGAAGACTCCCTGCTTCGAGAGTTGGCGTCATCCCAAGGAAATATGTTAGACAATGTAGAACTTGTCTCAACCTTGGAAGAAACAAAAACAAAAGCTACAGAGGTGAGGAAAACACACACAAACGCATACACACACACTTGCAATTTTCATCTTATGTGTGTGTATTTGTGTTTATATATATATATATATATATATGTGTGTGTTCTTGTGTTTTTATATATATATATATATATATATATATATATATAAATAAATATACATATACCTGACAACTAGGGAAAACCATGAAACTTTTAAGTTGTACTACAAATGTAGGTCTATGTATATTTATTAATATATACTTCTTAGCTCTGTCTAACCACATTGAGCACTCTTTTGTTTACACCTTATATTAAATTAAGTAAATGTTTATTTGCTTATCTGTGTATGCACACTAACGTAGATATATACAATTGCTAATATCTAATTATTTGGCCTATATCCATGCTTCTCTCTGTCTCTCTCTCTCTGTCTGTCTGTCTCTCTCTCTCTCTCTATATATATATATATATATATATGTATATATATTCAGACAAATTGCACATCACACCAAAAATATCTTGGAAGATAAGGAAAAAATCATCAGCCTACAACAACCAATCAAAAACTTGCAAACTTTGCTTGGAGGAAAAAATAGCTATCATTACTTTCCCCAACCAAAATAAATTATTAAACAAAAGATCCGAGCTCATCTCAAAATGCAGACATGAAAATAAATTTTTACTACGTAACCTAAAAAATGAAAAAAATAAAATAAAAACAAATAAATATACTAATAAACAAAAAACAATAAAAAAAAGAGAAATAAAACCTATGTTACTTAAAAATCGAAAACCGAAAAGAGAAAATATACAAGTAAAAATAAATTGAACTAAATTCATCCAAGTGAATAAATAAACAAACCAATCTCAAATAAAGATAATCAATTAAAAACTGTTCCCACCAAAATAATACTTAGAATGAACTACAACAATCAACACCAAAATTGAACAAATAGCTTTAATTAAATTCTCAAACCAAAAAAAAACTGTTAAATAAGTGACATAAACAAATTTTTACTACGTTAATAAATAAATAAATAAGAAACAAAAAAATAAAAAATAAAAACAAGCAATATAATTTGACCCAAATAAATAAACAAACGACTTCCGGTAAAATAACCGCCATAATAGAATACCCACAATGCACCACTAACCCGTATATATATAAATAGCCGAGAAAAATAACAGCATATGTGGCCTGACGATTGCATATAGCATGAAACAGACTGTCGCCTCTAAGTGTTGACTTCTATGTTCACTTTTATATTTATATATATATATATATATATATATATATATTTAATTATATGTTTCTCTATATCTAATTAATGTGTGCATGTATGTAATGCCTATTCAGTCACCTACTCTAGATTGGTCACTGGCACCTCCTGAAAGTGAAAGTCTTCAAACAAAAACCAATATCCTGAACCAAAAGCATCTAATACAAACCAATCTTGGATCTGGATTCACATTGCTTATAAATAGTGACCGGATCAAATCTAAAACAGTGCCATCAAAAGTTTGTGACAAACTTTTTAATTTAGCAGATGTACTTGACGATTAGTTGAGTGAAGCTTGAATTTTATTTCACTAACTTAAATTTTATTATCTAACTTAATGACAATAAGTATATATGAAAATTACATCACATAAAAGTTGTCTCTTTACAATCGTAAATATCAAAAATTTGACCCATTTATATAATGTTATGAAAGATAAATTTTAAAAAATGGAACAAAACGTATCCAATATTGATTCATAAAAAGAAAAAAAACCTGCTGAAGAATTTTAAGATGTTTGGTTCTAAACAGCTGGAGTTTATTCTAGAATGTTCTAAATCATGGGTTTCTCAACAGGGGTGAAATTCACCTCCAGTGGGTGAGTTTTGGATTTTCAGGGGGGGATTGTCACCACAGTAAGTTTAGGGTGGAAGGAGAGCAATTATAGACTATCTGGCCTGTCACCTTGAAAAGGAGGTGGGGGGAATAGCATTTTGTCATATGGTGAAAGACATGCATGGGGTAAGCAAGGTTGAGAACTCCTGTTCTAAATAAAAACCCACCTTCTTGGGATGATGGTACTGTATATCAGTTGGTTGCCAACCATCTTCACAGTAGCAACCATAACGCTGAAGACTAAGGAACATTCTGCAGATCTCAAAGATAACATTAATAGTCTTTACCATAAAAGTAAAGAACTACAATTTCATCCATACAACTGTTGGTCTGACAGGTTTGCAGTTGCAAGGGCTGGAACTTAACAGGGAACTGTCTTTGAATTGGTGCCCATAACTTGAAAGATTTCTAGCAACGCTAAGAATAGTAAAGAAGTAGACAAAGTTTACTCGCAAAGAGTTGGTAGAAGGTCTCTAAGCATCATGAACAACAGTTATACCTCACCATGGCTTGTGATATTGCAGAACATGAGAAGTATTGCTTCTGAAGAAATCACACATGAAAATGCAACAAACGGGTTTGCTAAAAAGAACTTATCAAAATCATCCTGGAATATTATTCTTTTATCTGATGAAACCAAGAGAATGTTATTTGGTCTCAGTTCACATTGTTATGGTCTAGAATGATGATGATATTTCATCATCCTAAGCCTCATCATTATAAAAACGACCCTTCCACTATAAGAGAGTAGACTAGGGTACCTGTAGTAGTAGTCAGTGATGAGTAGATGAGTAGTAGTATAGAAACACACATCTGGCCAGTGCTCTGTGAAGATCAAAAACAGTCAATTTCAAATGCCATCCTCACAAACAAAATTCTTGGAACCAAACCAAGTTAAACAAGAGACACTGAGAACATTTTTACACACACTATACAAATATTCTGTAATTCATATCACAAAAAGAAAAATACAAATTCTTGTTATTTATGTCAACACATGTCTCAAGTTTTTATTGTTATCGTTGTACATTTTATGCATTCTAATATCTATCATTAATACCAACCCCATTACAAGTCTAGATGAATGAATTTTCCATTGAATAAAACTCTGTCAAGCATAGAAATGGCAAATGCAAAAAGGTATTTGCATGTTTTGCATCACATGGCACAGGACAACTTCACCTAATCAAATGAAGAATGAATAAAACCAAGAATTATAGAATGACATATACAGACAAGAACATCCTTGCATCAGTCAAAGCTTTAAAAATTAAATGTAATTTTGTATTTCAGCAGAACCAAAATACTAAACATACCATCAATATAACAATACAATGGTTTGAAAATAAGAAACTTGACTTATTTCCCTGACTTGAATGCAATTAAAAATTTGTTTATGCTAATCAGCCGATTAAATTGAATGTAGTAAAGAAGATTTGCCATGAAGTGTGGCCAGAAATACCAGTAAAAAAATGTTTAAGGCTAATGGCTATTTATAAGGAGTGAGTGAAAGTCATTGTTGTAAACAAAGGCAATTCTACAAAGTAATAGGCTCTGATTATGTTTTCTGTAGCCTATTGGATACTATTTACTATTGTAAAAATGGAACTTATACGATACATGTAGGTAATATGTGTGCAGGGCTGAGGGGTTAGAATATAAGCATTCCAGTAATAAAACCTGAGTCAATTTGTCATGGAGATTTCTTGATAGTATCAGTCTGGGAAGATGATGCAGCTCCTTTGGGAAATACCAGAAAACCATTCCGTAGAGGTTGATCCAAAGCCTTGTGAGTAGAACTGAGTAGATGGAACTGTTTCAAAAGCTGTTGATGATTTTGCTAACACAAAAATCAAAAGTCATGATGGATAGTTTGAGTGTACTGGCCTTGTTCAAACTGGTCATCATGCCAGATTATGTGCACTTTCCTAGAAACTGTAACTAATGTACACTCAGTATAGTTGCAGTATAAACCACAGGTGGGCTCTGTGGATGTCGAACAAACACAAAAATGTGTCTGAGCCGGCATCTGTAACAAGGATTAACTTGTCACCCTAACAGACAGGCATATTTAAAAATGAGTGGCCAGCTATACATGTAAGTAAATAATACAATAAACTGCTTTGTGTGGCATGTACTGAATACTTATTTTTCCTTGTTGCATGTGTTTGTATATATAAGTATATCAATGTCTCTCCTTCCTTGTCAATGCACTTAATTCAGTGGTGAATATGTAGATACATCAATAAGTCTGCAGCAAATATTAATCCCATAAACTGAATATTATAAAGTGAGAATTTCATATATAAATTTAGCTAATAACTATTTGTCAGGTCATGGACTTCTTGATCTACCCTCTCAAACACACAGACACACACTCTCATTAAACAGCTGCAGAAATGGCTAACAGATAATTTGTTTATGCTGTACTAATCAAATTTGCATTAAATAAGCACACTAACTCTATTATTGGTAGAAATTATTTATAAATCACTGATCTGTAATAAGCCTTTACTTATATAGATGCATATATGTTTATATGTTGATGTAAATGTATTTGTTTGCATCTATAATTTGTCATGTTTTTAAGTGCCTTCTACAGAAAGGATTAAGAAAATATGAAAACTTGTGCTTAGATTACAAAATACATCACTTGTTTTTTTTTTGTTTTTTTTTGTCATTTCAGGTGACAGAAAAACTTGCACTTGGTGCCAAGACAGCAAAAGACATTGACAAACTCCGTGATGGTTACCGACCAGCTGCAAGCCGTGGTGCCATATTGTTTTTTGTTTTGGCTGAAATGTCTATCATAAATTCAATGTATCAGTATTCGTTGTCAGCTTACTTGCATGTGTTTAGATATTCATTAAAGAAATCATTGCCAGATGCTGTCCTAAGCAAGAGGCTCGCCAGTATTATGGACACACTTACACAAAATGTTTATGATTATGGCTGCACAGGTAAGAATACCAGGACATTAATTAATTTAATTATTTGATTTTTGAGAGTGTGTTTGTGTGTGTGTGTTTGTGTGTATGTACACACACACACAAACACACACACACACACATACACACAAACACACATTTATCCTCACTAGTAGCAAGACTCAGTATTTCATACACAATGCAAACTTCAGAAACACTCAGCATCTGAAGACTGCATTGTGCATGAAAATTCTGAGTCATGCTACCAATGTGGATAAATATGTATGTTAATATGTAGTTTATAGCTCTGTTATATTGCATTTAGCACTATTTTGTTAACACCAGTACTCAATGTGCAATATATATATATATATATATATATATATATATGTGTGTGTGTGTGTGTGTGTGTGTATATATATATATATATATATATATATATATAAAAGAGAGAAAGAACAGATGGAGTAAAATTCCACTGTTTGTAGCATGCTGAAACATCAAAGCTATTGTTTAGCGATTTCAACATGTTTTTGTTCTAATCTCTTATAATAAAGATAACAATGATGATATCTATATATATATATATATATATATAATCAACACAAAATAATAATGTAATAAATAATGAGCAGAAGACCTTACCAAACAGCACTATAAAATAGCTACAAATAACCACATTTGAATTGACAATTATTTCTATTCAATAGTCTCTAGAACAGGGGTTGGCAACATCCAGCTCACAAAGGATTTTTGTTCAGCCCACCAACTTAACTCCTGGACACTAATTATCTGATAAAGTTGTGGAGGAAGTGGCTTGACATGCTATACCATTTAGCTACAGAGCATTTACATAAAAATTATGTATAAACAGAATATAAATATATATATATGTGTGTGTGTGTGTGTGTATATATATATATATATATATATATATATATATATATATATATATAAAAGGAAGAACAGTAAGATATATAATCCGGTGTTCTTATTGATATTTTTTATTCTTATTTTTACAAAACAGTGCTCAATGTAAATTTACAGAGCATAAATATTATAAATTTACTGATTTAAAATATGTTTTTTTTTCTGCTACACAGTAATAACCATGTTTCAAAAATGGAAGTTAAAAACTTCAAATTTAATTTTGTAATTAAATTAAAAGCATTAGTTCCATTTCATCATCAAGCGAATATTGGAATAACATATTTTTAAATTTACTGAGTTTTAAACGCACACATAAAATTCATAATTCCCTGTTTTCAAGGATACAGAGAAATCCAATCATTCAGATAAGGGGCTGTAGTGTGTTAACTACTGTATTAACTATTTTTGTATCAGTTATGAGTTACGTTCGAAAAAGAGGTTAAGTTTAGGAAGGGTAGGGGTGTATTTTTCAACGAATTCTGACATCCATTATATGCATGTCGTCTGGGTTTTTTTTATATTTATGGCAAAAAGTCTTTCGTCATTTTTACCTACTTGTATATTAAAAGATTTTTTTAGGGGATGTTTAGGTTAGAATACATTTTATCTAACTACAATTTTAAAATGTTTTCACTCTTAATTACTAATAGACTATATTTCTTTTTAAAACTAGTAAATGTAATAGAATTACTTAAATTACATAAAATTATTTTTCCATATCACATATAAGTATGTATATTACCAGCTCGTATTTTTTAATTTTATTTTTAAATATTATTTGATGAAATTTTTTGACAATGACGGCAAAAAATAGCTATTTTAATGACCTACATATTCTAGCTTTTCTTATTAATTTCCATTTTACTGTAAGCGCTTTATTGGATTCTTTTAAGTGCCAGAAGTACTTTGAAATAGATGTCTGATTTCTGTGTTTATTTATCCTAAATGAACTTTGATGTTGATTGTACCATTTTTTGAACTCATGGCTTGTGCAACCTATATAGATTTTTATGTTTTCGGGATTCTCAATAGAAGAGATATTGCTTTAGTATAGTAATGATTCCGTGTGACATTTATTTTGTAGAGGACAGTTATGAGGGTGTCTACAGTTACATAGTTTTTGTTTATCTTCATCTGTTTTTATTTTTCTATTGTTTAAAACTTTTTGGTTTTGGTCTAAGTGTTTATTTAAGATATTAGCATTATATTTCTTAATGATTTTTTAAAAGTTTTCTGTACAGCTGTAACTTAATTTTAGTGTATTTTTATTGAAAATAGTACTTAGTTTACTTTCTCTAGGAATGTGCTTAATGCAAGGAATTTTTGTCCTAATTTGTTCTTTACCATTTGGTTGTATGGGGGTGTATACCAAATTATTTTTCTACATATATATATACACAAACACACACATGTGCATACGCACAATACTGGGCAAAAGTTTCAGAGCATTTTGAACTATTGTAAATCTTTAATAATTGCCATCTTGAAAGGGGATATTTTTTTATTTTTCTGTCTACAGATGAAATTTGGCCATATTCATGTTATTTTCACATGTTATTACTGTATTTTTTAGCAGGGATTCTGAATAAGTGTACAAGATACAAAAAGGTAGCTTAGGGGATTATTTTATGTACGATATTGATCTTGATTGATACTTTGATTTATGGCTTGCATTTCAAGACCTGTTTCGCCCATTTGTCTTGCTAATTTTGCATGTAGTGTCTAAGATTACCGCCCACATTAGAAAAAACAATATTATTTCAAAGAAATCTGCCAAAGATTGAACATATCAAAATATCTATGAAACTCAATTTGTATCAATTAAGTGAATTATTTTGTTTTATTGATAACTATTGTTCTATTTCTTGATATCTCTATTTGCAAAAACCCTTACCTTAAATGAATTCCGTAATTTGTTTCCGTAACTCACATTTTTCAGAAAAATAAGTTTTCCCTATATATATATATATATATATATATATATATATATATAACAATAAGGAAAATATATTATATATATATATATATATATAACAATAAGGAAAATATATTATATATATATATATATATATAACAATAAGGAAAATATATTATATATATATATATATATAACAATAAGGAAAATATATTATATATATATATATAGAGAGAGAGAGATAGAGAGAAGAAAAAATTTCTTAGCACAGCCAAGAATAGATTTCAAAATGAATTCTGATGTCAGGTGGTTTTAGATTTCTGGGGCATGAATTGAGACAAAGATTTTCATTGTGTGTGTGTGTGTGTGTGCACAAATCCCTTCCTGTTAAAAACATTTTACACTCATTGACATTCAGTGACACTTGTTGCATGTTTACAAACTGTGAGCAAAATGTTGAATAATGTATTTAATCAATGCAAACAGCAATGTACGTGACAATCCATGTTCTGAGTGGCCCCTGCAACCACATAAGAAATGACAAGAGCTTGAAATATGGGGGGTACTGAGGGGGTATATCATGTTTGATAATTGCAAACTTTCTCAATCCACCAGTGTTCCCGGTATCTGTTTTCATTTTTAATTTGCATAGAAATAAAGTGGGGGCATTACATTTGAAGCATTACTTTTTATTTATTTGTCTTTTTTTAGGCATTTTTGAAAAACACAAATTGCTGTTTGCTTTTCAAATTACAATCAAACTACAGCAATATGAATCAAAAGTTTGCCAGGAAGAATTGGAATTTTTCTTAAAGGTCAGTTATTTTAATATGAATGACATATTGGAAAAAATCTCTTAGAATATCCATTTCATCCCTTGAAAGAATTTTTCAGATAAATAATGGTTTTATTGATGGAATCCTATATGTACATATACATATATACATATACTGGGTGTAACAGCAAAATTGTCCACAACATGTAACACCATAATTGTCCATCCCACAAAAAAATATCTAAAAACCATTAAAATAATTGAGTTTCTTTTTTGCCAGGTTTTCAGATAAGACATTTCGCCATCTTGACATCATTTATCATAAAAATCACTAATAAAACTCTTTGAATTATTCAGCTAGAAAGAGAGCAGATTAAAATTGTTTTGTTTCAGTCCCACTGTCTTCTTAACTGAGCAATGGTGAGAGGAAAATGATTATTCAGGCCGTCAGTAATGGTACCAACATTCATACTCTGGCTTCTATTCATTCAGGTCTATTCAAGAACCATCAAGAGAATGGTGAATAAGTTTAAAAAAGAAGGAGCAGTAGAGAAGAAATTTGGATCAGGAGGTCACAACAGGAAAGGGGGATCATCATTTCAACTTAGAGCTAAATACAGTCTTATTGTTCAAAGTAGAGTCCAATATTGTTATAAAACCCTCGGAGAGTTCCAGTAAGATATCTTTAATCATTTCTAAGATACAGCAGTTCAGAGCTTAATCTAACAATTGAACAATTTTGCTGTTACACCCAGTTATATAACAAAGTGGAAAAAATTTATTTGTGACACATTTTTGTCTTTCAGAACAGTAAGATAAGGATAAAAACAAAATGGGTAAAAAGCTGAAAAAGTTCAGCTTGATACAACAGACATTAAACATTTAGGTTTAAATCTAAGTATCTGTTACACCGGCCTCCTAACACAAGGGAATTACACCGGTTCTCACTATATATAGTGCCAGTAATACCTACCCGGTGTAAGCAGCGACAGTACTGCAACTGCCTAGCTGAGTAGTACCCGTTTCCTACCTTTGTATCTGTGATGTTAAATACACTTGTTCCTTAAACCAACCTCGACTTGATTTTCTTATTTTTACTATTGTGCCACGACACAACAGATTGGCAACGTCGGAATCGAAACGATATCACTGCAGACAATCACCTAAAGTGATTGAAATACAAGGATTTGCAAGATTCTTACGGCAAAACACCTTTGTCATTTTAAACAGATATTTAGATACGCAAGGATTAATAGCAAATTAATTACTACAATTGTAATTTGGCGACGTAAAAAAAAAAAAAAATAAAAACAACCAAAAATTTGCTACCAAAAGTCTACAGCGTGAGAACACGAATAATATTGTCAATTATTAAAATAGTTGAAAATACTGACACCAAGTGTTTCGAGAGAAAAAAAAAAAAGGGTTCACTGTAGAAACCAGAGTTTTTTCACGGTAGGATTTTTTTTTTTTTGTTTTTCTCCTCTTCAAAGTTAAATGATTTGTCGAGTGGAAAATATATATTCGCGTAAGTCATTTGTGCTTAACAAAGACTGTTAAATATTCGAGTCATATTTGTGCAAAACCACAACGAGGTTGAAAAAAAAATTTTGTGACTTTCCCATTAGTCGTAACAAAGAAAAACTTGAATTGACTTTTTGGGCTAAGAAATAATATATTTCTTGTTTGTGTATTAGTTGAGCAAACTTAATTTTATTAAGCAAGCCTTGGGAAAACTGATTTGTTTAATACAAGTGTAAACTGTATGGTGCGTAAATTGAATTCGTACCATGGACGCAGAATTAAGAGAGTCTCTTCTTCAATTGTTCAAATTTCAAACAGAACAAAGTCTCGCGTTGCAAAAGCAACAACTTCAACGACAACTTGAAAGTGAGGAGAAATTTAAAAAAGAGTTGTTGGAACAACAGAAACGCGTTGGATAAATCTTTATGAAAACACAGGAGGAATAGAGGAAACTTCTGGAGGCAACACGAATGCAAGCGAGAATCATAACGCATTCTCCCAGACGGCTGTGTGGAACGCTATTGAAAGTTTCAATTATAATCCAGAAGACGATGTCACGTTTGCTCATTTCTATAGAAGATATGAGGATATTTTTGTATCGGATTGCGGTACATGGACAGACGCTAAAAAAGTTAGGTTTCTGCTAAGAAAATTGGGAACTGCCGAGCATACAAAGTTCGTGAATTTTATCCTTCCAAAAAAGACCAGTGAGTTGAACTTCCAAGAGACAGTTACTCTACTAACAAAAACTACAAAAACTTCTCTTTTTCACAGGAGATATAAGTGTATGAATGTCACTAGAAGAGAGGAAGATGATTACACTACTTATGCAAGTATTGCAAACAAGCATTGCGACGACTTTAAACTGGAGGAATTATCATCAGATAATTTTAAATGTTTAATATTTGTGCAAGGGCTGGTTTTAGGTAAAGACGCTGAGATCAGGCGTCGTGTTTTAAATAAACTCGAAAACGAGCCGAATTTAAAACTACAAAGCTTAGCGGAAGACTGTGAACGGTTTGTTGCGTTGAAACAGGACAGTCGTGACATAGAGGAAAGCGGAGTGTCGCACATTAAAAAGGTCCATCAGAAGAAAAATTTAACTTCAAAAAATAACCAGAGGAAAAAACAGGGAAAAGATCCACCTGGACCGTGTTGGAGGTGTGGAGATAAACATTGGTACAATGAGTGTCCCTACAAATTCAAACAATGTGACAACTGCTACCAGAAGGGGCATAAGGCATCACATTGTAGGAAAAAATCTGGTAGAAAGAAGACATCCATTAAACTAACGAAAATTGAACCTGAGGAACGAAATATCCGGAAATTTGTACAGGTCAAAATGTTTAAAAAGAAAGTAAGACTACAGCTTGATAGTGGGTCTGATATTTCCATCATTAATGTACAGACATGGAAGAAGCTTGGGAGACCCACTATGATTAAATCACATAAAACGGCGAGAAGCGTCAGTGGTGAAAAAATCACCTTCGAAGGAGAATTATTGACAAATATTTCTTTTCAGAATAAGACCGAAAAAGCAAATTTTTGTCATGCGAAAATCAAATAACATCTTTGGAACTGATCTGTTCGAAAAATTTAGACTATGGGATCTGCCTTTAAGCTCTTTTTGTCAAAAAGTTGAGGATTCGAATGTGGAGGCAGAAAAACTTAAGAAGGAGTTAAAAGAGAATTTTCCAGATGTATTTACAGGTGGTCTTGGAAGGTGTACAAAAGCGGTAGCAAAATTTGAAGTCAAAGTAAATGAACAGCCAGTGTTCAAAAAGGAAAGAAAGGTTCCATACGCCGCTATAGAACAAATAGACGGTGAATTAGAAAGACTTGAAAACATGGGTGTCCTCGAAAAAATTGATCACAGTGAGTGGGCTACGCCAACAGTTTACATCAAAAAGAAGAGCAAGGAGATTAGGGTTTGTGCCGATTTCTCAACAGGTTTAAACAATGCATTAAAGGATCACCATTATCCCCTTCTGAGCCCTGAAGAAATATTCGTGAAACTGAGTGGAGGGAAATATTTTTCTAAAATCAACCTCAGTGACGCGTATTTACAAATCCCAGTCGATCAGGAGTGTTCAAAGCTGCTATGCATCAATACCCATAAGGGATTGTACAAGTTTAACAGACTTCCTTTTGGGGTCAAAGTCGCCCCTGCGATTTTTTAGCAAACAATGGACATGATGTTAAGTGGGTTGGACTTCGCAGTAGGGTACCTGGACAATGTGTTAATGAACAGCGCTAGCAAAGAACAACACAAAGCTCATGTAAACCAAGTATTCAAAAGGATCCAGGATTATGGATTTAAACTGAAACAGTAAAAATGTACCTTTTTCATGGAAAAAATAAAATACTTGGGGCAAATCATCGATGAACATGGAAGAAGGCCGGATCCAGATAGATCGAGTGCAATAAGGGACATGCCTGCTCCAGAAAATATTGCGTCTCTACAAAGTTTCTTAGGTTTGGCGAATTATTACAATGTATTCGTGCCAAATATGCATAAACTAAGATCACCCTTAAATGAATTGTTAAGGAAGGACCAAAAATGGGTCTGGACGCAAGAGTGCGAAGAAGCATTTCAGGAAATTAAAGATATATTAATGTCTGACTTGTTTCTGGCACATTATAATCCCAAGCGTGATATTATAGTTGCAAGCGATGCCAGTGCCTATGGCATAGGAGCATGCATACTACACAAAATGGATGATGGAAAAATAAAACCCATAGCCCATGCATCCCGTTCACTTTTACCAGCCGAAATGAACTACTCACAAATCGAGAAAGAGGCGCTAAGCATTATATTCGCAGTAAAGAAATTTCATCGTTTCTTGCACAGTAGACAATTTCTGTTACAAACAGATCACAAACCTTTACTAACGATTTTTGGATCGAAAAAGGGACTACCACAACATATGGCGAATAGACTCCAAAGATGGGGCACCATTCTTCTGAATTATAATTTTCAAATGGAGTATGTACCATCTAAAAAACTTGGTCATGCAGATGGCTTATCAAGGTTAATACCTAAGCACACAGAACCATTGGAGGATATGGTAATAGCAGCCATTCAAGCGGAAGTTGAAGTAAAAAATACTTTATGTGACACGATAAGAGAACTTCCAGTAACGCTTGATGAGATTAAGAGTAAGGCAGAGGTGGACGAATTTATTATAAGCACGAAAGAAAAAATCAACAGTAACCAACTGGATGAGGAAATTTATTCAATTTGTGATAACGTCCTGTTATATAGCGACAGGGTCGTAATTCCTACGACATTACAGAAAAGAATGCTCAAGGAATTCCATGTAGGACATCCAGGCATATCGAGAATGAAAAGCCTTATGCGCTCTTTCGTTTTCTGGCCAAACATGGATAAGGATATAGAAGAAAAAGTCAGAGAGTGTAGAGGATGCGCATTAGCTATGAAAGCTCCTCCGACTCAATTCGGATCGTGGGCAAAACCGGACCGACCTTGGTCGAGAATTCACTTGGATTTTGCTGGACCGTTAGATGGTTTCTACTATCTCATTGTTATAGACAGTCTATCTAAGTGGCCGGAAGTACTGAAATGCAAGAACCCCACATCCAAGGCAACTATTAACTTCCTGTATGAACTATTCGCTAGGTTTGGAGTTGTAGAGTGCATTGTCACAGACAATGGAACGCAATTCACGTCTACCGAATTTAAACATCTCTGCGAGGATTATCTAATCGAGCATATAACCATTCCACCATACCACCCAAGAAGTAATGGACAAGCGGAGAGATTCATAGATACGTTCAAGAGAGCCCTGAGAAAAGCTAGTGGATCACCGACGGATAAGTCAATCCAACAGTTCTTACAAGTTTACAGGGTCACTCCGAATGCAAACATCGAAACGTCGAAGACACATGCTGAGGTCATGTTCGGACGCAAGGTTAGATCAATTTTCCACAAGTTGTTACCAAACCAGGATAGGCCAAACCTCAAAAAAACGATATAAAGTTGGCGAAAGAGTTTTCTACAAGATTCATAGAAATAATAGGACCTTTTGGGAGTCCGGCACTATTGAGAAACAATTAGGCAACATGGTCTATATGATTAAGGGACCAGATTTCGTCCACAAACGTCACACTAACCAAATCCGGAAAAGATACTCGAACAGTGAGGTGACCAGATCACCCGAGGAGGACATCATGGACGCAGTGTTTGATACTTTTCAGGTGCCCATAACAGAGACAGCTCCTGAGAATAGGAGGTCAAAAAGAAAACGAAAATCAACAGAGTTGATTAGGGTGAACCCAAAACAAAAACGTTATTAATTCCCAGACGGGATATTTTCAAAGGGGGGTGTTACACCGGCCTTCTAACACAAGGGAATTACACCGGTTCTCACTATATATAGTGCCAGTAATACCTACCTGGTGTGTAAGCAGCGACAGTATTACAGCTGCCTAGCTGAGTAGTACCCGTTTCCTACCTTTGTATCTGTGATGTTAAATACACTTGTTCCTTAAACCAACCTCGACTTGATTTTCTTATTTTTACTATTGTGCCACGACACAACAGTATCCTTATACTTTCTCAATGTAAAATTGTAACTGGTATTTGTTTTATTTGCCAAGCCCTCCTACCCCACCCTTACATATGACTCAATCAATAAAACCATTATTATTCTGAAGAAATCCTTTTAAGAGATGAAACATGTAATGTAAAAGTTTTTACCATTTTGTCATTCAATTACCCATTTATTTATTTGCTATATAAATTTGTAGATCAGTTCTTCCCTCAGGATAATGTACCAATTTGAAAAAGACTTTCTATATCATCTGCTTTCATATATTATGAATTATAACTTTGTAAATATTTTTTATTCCTCTGTATTAATATTCATTGCAAATGATTTGCTCTGAATATTTGTTCCAGTAGGTATGTATGTAATCATCTCTTTCAGGTAAGATAACTGTTTTTTTCTTTTCTTTTCTCCTTGATTGTTTCCATTCCTTCTACTTTAATGATGTTTTCTCTCCAGGGTAACATTGCACTTGAGAAGAGTGCCCGAAAAAAGCCTTACCCCTGGCTGCCAGATGAAGGCTGGGAAGATTGCATCCGTCTTGCCGAGGTTATGCCTGACAAATTTGGCACACTCCTTGATGAAATAGAAAAAAATGAGAAAGTCTGGCAACATGTAAGGAGGTCTTTTTTTTTTTTTTTCTTGCTTTCTCTCTCATGGAAAAATGTCATTTCTCATTCATATTGATTTTGATATATACAATGTTATATATGCAATTAAAAGTAAAGCTATATATACACGGAATTTGCATGCCAAGTTTAAATTCAAACCAAGGTCATTGCATTCACTTTTGCACAAATACCCTTGAGAAAGGGGTATAAATCCACCCCACCCCTCCACATAGGTTAAATAGCACGGTAGATTGAACTTAGTTAGTAACCAGACTAGGTGAAGTAAAATTAAATTAAAACCTGAGGAGACTTCGTAGTACATTGGGTACTATTTCATACTATCAGTTCCTCTGAGAAGTATGACGTTCTACACAGGCCCAGTGGCAAAGGGGGACTGGGATCCAGGGCATGCAGTCATAAATATTTTGTCATTGTCTACCATAATATTTTGACACTTAGAATTGTCAGTCAACAACTCTACAAGCTACTTGCTACTTCAACAGCTGCCTTAGAAAATGAGACCCTCCTCCTCAAAAAAAGTTTTTTCAGTGCTTTTTAAGAAAAAAAAAGTAATTTTGGTTTAATCTTGTTCACAATTCACCAAATTAACAGTTTGTGTTTTAATGAGATATAGATATTTATAATTTTGATGTAAACTTATGGATGCCACTTAGAAGTGGAGAAACAATCAAAAAGAAAAACAATGTGCTGGTCCTTCAAACAGAAACACTTGAGATCAAGTTAAAACCACCTCTTTCCTTTCTATGTGGATGTTCATAGTATCACATGGCAGTCAAGTTTGCTAATTATTGATATAATAAATGTTTACTGTATATCTGTAAAGTAGGATGGAGTAATTAACTTTTTAGAATATGAAATGTACCAAGTCCTCGGAAGAATTCTTTTCAGTTGTCAGTTCTTACATTATTCTTTAGAGTTGTTTTTTAAGAAATTTGTTCTTTTACATTTTTCAAGATTTAAGAGACATCATAGAAAATCCATTTGTTTCAAATTGCATGTGAAAAGAAAAAAAATCAATAGAAATCTGATTAAATTTGGATGTTTAATTTGACTCAGATTGAAGCCTGACTGATCTGTGTGAACAGTTTATTAATCTTCTTATTTTATATACCATGTTAGGACATAGGCAATCATGGCTCTCCACCGCTTCCTGTCTTTAGCTGCTCTAATAACTTTTGCTTCTTTACAATCACTTTTTGTCTTTGTTCTGCCATCCATTAACCCAGATTCATCAAGAAGGTTTCTTGCTGTTTCCCTTTGCTTCTCTTCAATATGTCCTGTGAGTATCAGAATCTCCAAGCCCTCTTCATATTATGTCCCAGAAATTTCAACTGTTTTTTTTTAATACCACTTCCTTTTCCCTTTGCAAATACAAAGTGAGCAAAATTTTTTGTTACTTCTGGTAAACCGGGGATAAAATATATTTTTTGATTATGAAGGAATATTTTAGCACAATAGAAAGCTTTCTATTAATTCATAAAATAACTGAATCCATTTATTATTATTTCTTTGACTCTTTGAAGTATTTAATAATGAAAGACAAGCAATGATAACATGCAATAAAACTGACAAATATTTAACAAACAAGATTTTCCATATTCTTAAGCAAATAATTCTCAATTTTATTCATGTTATATTAAATTGCAAATAATTTTACAACAATAAATAAGAATGATTAGTGACTTGGAGATTGGCAGGCAGAGTTTGTTACATACACTTTTGCAAAAATACCATTCATCTTTTTTCCCATTGGCCAGCAGTCTAGGGTATTATGATAAACTACATCTGGCAATATAATATTTTTATTTATAATAAAATGAGCAACAATACATTTTTATAGCAAAATGACAATCAATGCAACACTAAAAAATATAAAAATACATTTTTATAGTCAAATTACTGACGATACATTTTATGATCTACAAAATATATATCTAAAGAAAATAATCTTACCCTGAAAGTATAAAATTATGGACAAAATATCTGCAGTTGAAAGCATAAAATTAAGTACGAAATATTTAGATTTCAGTATTAAATAACCCATAGAGGTGTTGATATGCTGCTAAACAAAATCAATCAACCAACATGAAAGAACTTTTTCATGACATTAATCCATATAATATCCTACAATTTCTTAAAGAAATCAAACTGTATTCTAAAATATAACTTAAACAAAACTACAACATAAAACACAGACATCATTGTCTCTAGTAATCATGTCCACATAAACATGTATATGCACAAAAGCTGAGTATTATCTACCATGTATTCAATTGTGAAAGTAGAATAACATGTATTTTTATTACTTCAAAGCTCCCAAGAAAATTTAATTTTGGTACTGAATGACCCATAAGGAGTTGATATGCCATTAAACAAAGAAATCAAGCAATCAATCCCACCAGCTATGGGTCAAATAACAGAGTAGACTGGGCCCTCTTGCCTTGGGGTGGCAACAAGTGAAGGAAAACACTAAATTCAAAACCAGCCTGAAGAGAGATGGACTCCATTAAGGTCTGACTGCATTATATGTAGTATCCCTAAAATCTTAATAGATTACTTTTTGTCATATAATATCTTTGTGTGTTGTGGTTTGTTTTTGCATGTGCATTGTGGAATGAACATATGTGCATAAGAGGCAACATGCCACAAGATGCACATGTGCATTGTGTAGCAGTAAATATAGTTGTCATTTTCTAATTTCAGTGGTTTGATCATGATTCGCCAGAATCAGTATTGTTGCCAGGCAACTACGAAGAATCCCTGTCACCCTTCCAAAGGTTGATGTTACTACGATGTTTCCGTGTTGACCGTATCTACAGAGCAGTCACCTTATATGTTACCAACATCATGGGCGAGAAATATGTCACACCACCAATTCTCAGCTTTGAATCCATTTTTGAACAAAGTTCCCCAATGTCCCCAATTGTGTTCATCCTTAGTCCTGGCTCTGACCCTGCCAGTGACCTCATCAAACTAGCAGAGAGAATAGAATTTGGGAGCAATAAGATAAAGTTTCTCTCAATGGGACAAGGTCAAGAAAAGGTTGCTGTCCAGTATCTCGAAACAGCCATTGCTCGTGGCCAGTGGCTTATGCTACAAAATTGCCATTTACTTTCTCATTGGTTGCAGCAACTGGAAAAGCAATTAGAACAACTTACCAAACCTCACCCAGATTTTCGCTTGTGGCTGACCACAGAACCAACTCGCAGCTTCCCCATTGGAATCCTACAACGTTCGCTCAAGGTCAGTCATCAGAAACAAATGTTGTCCATCAGACAATCTTAAAAACATACAGGATGAAAAATCATTCTCATAGATAATTGGTATTTCAGTAAGAAAGTGGGTTTCATTTTGCTAATAATTAGACATTTATTTACACCCAGAGGAATGATAAATAAAGGATGTAAGTCAATCTGAAAAATACTTAGGTATTCAGTATTTGCTTAACAAATGTTTTGAATATGAAGATATTGTTCTGAAGATGATATCAATAAACATTAAAATAGTAAAATCAATCAAATATTTTTAAATGTTTGTCAAATATTGATTATCAATAAACATATTTATTTTTTTTAATTTTTTATGCTTTAAAATTGTTCCATGATGTTTGTATAGAGTGCACATACAAATGTCAAAACAGAAAAATATCAACTATTTTTAAAATCTCTTCCTCTAGCTTTGACTAAAAATGATCTAGAAGTTTCTCTTGAATGAAGTATCAATGGCATGTAAACTTTATGAAACATGCACATTTTAACTCTAGTTACAGGCAAATTCATTTGATAGAATAAATTTGAAGTATGACTGTAAGTAAATGGAAGATGCTTGTAATTTCTTGAATCTTCCAGATTTTTTTCAGATAGTTTTCAAATTGTTATTAACAGAGTTTACCCTTTCATATATAAATCAAATCTAAACATTGATTAGAAGCCTGCAAATGGATATTCTAATAAATAATAATGCCGATTTGAGTTCAGGTATAAAATCAGTCACCAAATGATATGAAACAGAATCTTGTAATCCCAAGAGTTGAAAGCTAAAAGAAAACAGAAAAGCAACAATGATTAAAAGTAATGGGGATAAGACAGATAATGTTTCTCTGACTATTTAACATGAAAGGGGCTTGAGAGAATATATTTGAAGGAAATCAGTATTTGATAAACAAGAAATGTCATTGATTTTGATTGTCAACATGTTTTTTGTGTTTGAAATCATCTAATTTTATTCTTTTGTATATCTGTCGTTTTTATAGCCAAGCTACTTGTATACAGTAAATTCCATGTATTTTTTTAAATTTTATTTTTTTGATGCAGGTTGTTACAGAACCGCCTAATGGCCTGAAACTTAATCTTCGGGGAACTTACCACAAGATTCCACCTCCCTCCTTGGCATCCTGTCCCCATCAGGCATTTCCATATCTTGTGTTTGTCCTTGCTTTTTTCCATGCCGTTGTCCAAGAACGACGTAAGTATGGCAAAGTTGGCTGGAATGTTCCTTATGACTTCAATGAATCTGACTTCCATGTGTGCATGCAAATTCTGAACACTTACCTATCAAAGGCTCATCTGCAAGGAGATCCAGAAATACCATGGAACAGCCTGAAATATCTTATTGGAGAGGTGATCATATTTTATTCATGCTTCATTTCATAAAAATAATTTATAGGAATGACATATTTGTTTTTTGAGATTTTAAAATCAATTGAAATTTTAGGATTGTTAGAAAATCCTGATGAAGAAATATAAAATGCTCTTTGGTTTTTACTTTCTTGCAAATTGGATTAAATCTTCAACTCTTTCCAACTTTGTCCATTTTGCTACAAATAGAAAATTAAGTTATATGCATCTTTTTAGTTATATTCTCTCCTTTTAAAATCTACTATGATATTTGATCATATATAAAACCCACCTTTCTTTTATCACATATATGACCCACACTTTTTTGATGCCATATAAGATACAACCATTTTCATGACATATAAGACCCATCCTCTTTTCATGGCATATTCAATATTTTTTTGATAGCACATAATTCACTCTTTTGATGGTATATAAGAATCACACCGTTTTATAGCACATTTTTGATGGAATATAAAATGTATTTTAAAGTATATAAGACCCACCCTTTTTGATTGGCATACAAAATACATTTTTGGCAGTCTATTGCATCAACACTTTTTATGCTATATAAAATACACCCTTTTTGGATGCCATATAAGACACACCCTTTTTATGATATACATGCTTTCTTTATAGCATATACAAGACACTTTTAATGGTGTATAAGATACACCTTTTTCACGATATATAAGATCCAACCTCTTTATGGCATATAAGACCTACACCTTTTGCCAGTATATAAAACCGACCATTGTTTATGGCATATAAAACATACTTTTGATGGTATATAAAATCTACCTTTTTTTTTCACTGGCATGTAAGATCCACCTTTTTCTGATGCTGTATGATACACCTTTTATGATGTCATATGACACATTTTTGACAGTATATAAGACCAATTTTTGATGGTATTTAACATCTGCCCATTTTTGATGACACATTAGAAACATTTTTCCCAATAGAAACATTAAATTTTCAGAAATGCATAAAATAAAACTTCTGATGAATTGAGCCAAATGTAAAACATAGGTGAAGCTCCAGCAATATGTGTTCTAAAATCCAAAAAATTTGTCTTAATTTTCCTGCTGAAATAGTGGAAAAGTTCTACACCTATGTGCTATCAAATGTGGTAATTCTTACAATTTCTGTTTTCTTTGACAAAATTCTGTTTTCCTTTGCAGGTCATGTATGGTGGGAGAGCAATTGACAGCTTTGACCGTCGAGTTTTAAATATCTATATGAATGAATACATGGGAGACTTCATTTTTGATACATTTCAACCTTTTCATTTCTTCCACAATGAAGATGTTGATTATTTTATTCCTGATGGTTCAGCTAAAGACGTATTTGTTGGTAAGCAAGAAGAGATTTCAGGAAAAAAAATTGAATTTTTTTAATTTAAATCAAGATACTTTAGGGCATGAATTTCATGATTATTTATGGCATATTACCTAATTGACATGAAGAGGACTTGAACAATTTCTGGCCTATCAATAGCTACATGAGTCATATTGCATTTAGAATCATAATTTAAATCATTCTTTGAAGATGTATATTGCATTGGCTTCTTTATGTATGTAACATTTTGGTATATAATGTGAATAAGATTTAGTGAGCTATCAACATGTATATGGGTCATATGTTATGAAATGTTATTAAAGAAATATCACTTCTTTAAATGAGTTTTGTATATGATGTATGTCTTGCGTGGTAGAAAACTGCAGGTACCTTGATGTAGATCAAGGTACAACCAGGAAATGTCCTTGACACAGATCAAGGTCTGACTTGGGAATGATCACAATGCAGATCATGGTCTGACATAGAAATAATGTGAATAGAATTAAAAAAAACAGATGGCAAGAAGTTTCAAGAAATGTGTTTTGACACAGGAATGCATCATGTGAGACTCTGATGTACCTGCAAATTCAAAGAGTTAGTTCATTCAAATAGTTAGGCAAGAGAGAGGTGAGCATCCACGAATGGGTCCACACATACACATCCTGATCCTCCTCCCTGTAGGTAAGATAAATTTGGAGAAAGACCACACACACAAACATACACACAGTTTTGAAACTGACTCCTAGAAATCAACAAACTATGCCTTCTTAGGCTCACATTTTTCATTGACTTGAAGTGGAGCAACTACATTGAATCAATAACTGCATCTTCTGCAAGGAAAATTGGGTCACTGTGTCATGCCAGAAAATCTTTCTTGTCAGAAATCATCTTGCACATTTACAAATCTACTATACATCTATACATTGAATACTGTTGCCATATCTGGTCTGGTGCTTCTCTATTCATTTCAAGGTCCTTGACAAAATCCAAAGAAAGATATGTAATGTAATTGATCCTGACTTGGCATCTTGACTTCAGTCACTTTCTCACTGATGTGTGGTGGCTTTCCTCTCTCTTTTCTACAGATATTTTCATGGCAACTACTCTGACGAGCTTTTTTCCCTGGTTCCCCAAGTACACAAATTTAAGTGTGCTACTAGACATGCATCTAGGTCCCACCCATTTACTGTTGAAATAGCTGAATGCAACTGCCACTTCTACTCCAACAGTTTCTTTTCTCGCACTTTCCACCTGTGGAATTCCCTTCCGCTTACTTGCTTCCCTGATAACTACAATCTTCAAAAATTTAAATGCAACATCAATCATCATCATCTATTTTCTTGAACCCCATTCATCTTTTATCCTTTCTTCAATCCTCCCTATACTCAGTCTTTTCTCTCACTTTCACTCTGTGTAGCTCCCTGTGTACTAGTGGCATTCCTTCCTTGCTTGGGGTGAAATGATTATATATATATATATATATATATATATAAAGGCATCAGTTAAACTGATGCCAAGAGGTTATGTGTGAAACAAGTAGAGGCATAAAAAAATTTGTATACTTGCTAGAAAGTATTAAATTCCAACCTTGTTAACAAAGTCTATCTAAATATATTTAGATAATCTGCAAATTTTGTGATATTAATTAACTCTAAAGATAGACAAACATGGTAAAAGACATTAAAAGTTAAGTTAACTAATAAACCTTACAGAAAGGACAATATTTCAGTTCAAATCCTTGTCAACTTAAAGAACCAATATTAAGAAACTAATTAAATACATCACAAATGAATGAATATTATTATGATTTGATTCCAGCAACTACAGCTTAAAAAATATTTAAAAGAGATAATATGATAAAAGAATAAATCCAATAATAACATTAGACTTAATGGATGTTGTATTCAATAATAAGCAATGCCTTAAGCAAGATGTAATATACATGAGAAGAACATGAGAAAATTAGTGACAAATGCAATCAAGTATTTAGTAAAAATTCTCTTTAACAATTGAAATAGTGAACACATTTTAAAGCAGATCTTTTGTAAGACTAAAAGGTTTTGGTCAAAGAACTGTCAAAGTAATTAAAGTTTAAAGTTACTAATGTACAATACTAATACAATATTCCTGTTCTTTGTTGGTCCACAATTTTTTGGACAAAATGTAAGAAAAATGCTGCCAAATTGCAACCAAAATTACTGGCAGCAAGAAAAGCTTGTTACAGAAATGAATTTAGCAAATTTCTAGTATATTTCTCTTTTCTTTTTTTTTTCAGACTACATTGAAACGCTGCCCCTTAATAACACCCCAGAAGCTCTTGGCCTACACTCAAATGCTGAAATTGGTTATTACACACAAGCTGCTCGTGATATGTGGAATCATCTGATTGAACTTCAACCACAAACAAGTAAGTCAGAAAGTCGGTGGGGGGGGGGACAATTGGATTTTGTAGGCCACTAAAAACATTTTACTTTCTTTCAAAAATCTTCCTTTCTTTTATATAAACTTATTTCAAGAGAATATTTGCTTTACATGAATATTTTGCACTTTGTATTTTTCTCTATGATTCTCTTTATAATAAATTCATTTTTAAAAGGACACCAGAATTTAATTTCTGTTTTGGTGTCTCTTGCAGATTCACTTGGTGAGCACGAATGATATTTTCATTTTTATAGAGGAAGAGCAAATAAATTGTCAAAAAAGAAATATCATTTAATTCTTAGAAATAATTTCTTTATATTTTCAAATATTTGTGTCATAAAATATCATATTTTGTTCCTTTATTTTTCATCATTTCAACAATTTACTGTCAGGTTCAGATAAATGAATTAATTTAACTAATTAACTGAATTAATGAACTAATTCATCCATCAAATCCATCTCTCTATTTATATATGAAAGAGAGTGAGGGAAAGAGTTTGTTTTGAATTATGGTCAAAA
This sequence comes from Acanthosepion lycidas, assembly GCA_963932145.1. Taxonomy (NCBI): domain Eukaryota; kingdom Metazoa; phylum Mollusca; class Cephalopoda; order Sepiida; family Sepiidae; genus Acanthosepion; species Acanthosepion lycidas. The sequence continues at coordinate 10,018,898 of OZ010603.1, forward strand.
TCTCACACTAGATTTTAAATATATTTTACAATTTAATTCTATAAAAATATCTTTGATGTTTGAAAATCTTTTAACATTTATAAGTTTGATAGATGGTCAACAAATGTTTAGTAATGTTTGACATACATACCTGGAAGAAATGGTGAGTGAAAAGGATGTTTTTTCCTTGATGCCACCACTATTACTCTCTAGACTCTCTGCAATTCTATTTTAATAAAACCCAAACATATGAATTATACATTCTCTTTTTTCATCACATTCTATGAACAAAAATTATTCTCTATTGTCTGCCAACCCAATTGTTATGTAGAATATGTAGATAACACATTCTGTTTGTTCAATGATGCAAGGAGACAAACAGTCTGCATTCTTCTCTGCAGTTCACTATTGGAGAGAAAAGCATCTGTTCCCTAACATTTCTGGACGTCTTAGTACAAAGAGCTCATTTGAAATTTATTACATTGCTGTACTGTAAGCCCTTATTTTCAGGTTTATATATTTGATGAGGCTCTTGTCCTAGGAGGTATAAGATCAATTTGGTCAAAACCTTAGTCCATCAGGCTTTAATGATGGGTTTTCCTGAAGAAGAACTAAAATTTTTTAGAAATATTTGGTGGAAATTTGATATCCTTTGGACATTGTGCAAACAAGCAAAGATTCCACAGAGATTTCATAGCTGTAAATGTTTTTAACCTGAAAAATATCCTGTTTATTTAAGATTAATCCTTGATTGGAGAGACCGATAGTTTTTTTGTAAAGCAAATTCCATCCACTATTTTACAATCTTATTTGTTCTGCTAATTCACAAGTAATGTTCTTGTCTCAGTTGATGTTGAAATCTCTTTATATGGACAGTGCCTGTGTCTCTCTTCAAAACAAGTTCTGTTATTTATTCTTTTAAATGTCAGCGCAATGCTGAAAATATAAGGAGGGCAATTTGTCTTTTCGAGAGAATTTCCCAGCATGTTCTGGCATTTATCGGGAGAGGGTCAGCTGAGTGATAATTTGTGTAAGTCTGTTGCATCCTAGTCTGTTACTGTGCAGCACCTGATAAAGAAATTACCAGTGGGCTGTGATGTACTGGAAGTACATGTTCCTTTGTTTTGTGCAGATCACACTCAGAATTTCATCTCAAAATACTTAAGACAATTTTCATTAAATCTATGCAGCCTTCCATGTGTAAACAGAAGTAATGTCTGGTAGGAATTAATGTGACTTGCATATAAATATTTAGTGTTAGTATTTTATTTAGTGTATTGGTGTTTACTTTTTTTAGTTGGTATATACTTTTATTTTATTACTCTAGATTGAATTTTGATAACTGAGGAGTGAAACTTGTTAAATTCCAATCATTTTTTTCCCTTCTGCATTAAACGTCGATTCTTACTTTTTCTCTTGCTTTTAACTCCATATTTTACATATTCTCATTTTTTGTGCTATCATTAAATTTTGTACCACAAACAAAAACTCAAATTGTTTTATTCAATTTTTTTTACTCCGTTACATAATAATTCATATTTATTTTTAATTCTGTAGCATATTTCAATTTCTATGCTACAATTTATTTTATATATAATTTTATTCAAATAAATATATTTGCATGATGCACATGTAAAATCTAGGGTGAAATTAGTATAACTGTGTATATTATCAAGGCAATAGTTTTTTAAATTATAAACTATGTCAATATGGTAGAAATAGTCATACTCAACTAATGAGTCAACACTCATTACCATATATATATATATATATATGAGAGGGAGGGAATGAAACTTAGAAAAATGTTATTGTAAGAATCATATGTGATTGATATGAAATCATTCCAAGTTGATGTGATTTTCTCTGTCCTTTTATAGAATTAAGTGCCTGAGTAAAATGAGTAAATAGGAACAAAAGAAGCAAAATATAAAGACAAAAATGTTTTGGGAGGATGGTTGAAAAAAAATGAAATATTGTTCAAAGATGGCTTCAAGTTTGTTTTTTATATTTTCATATACAAACTGACACTTGATATATAATTAAAAACTTCAAGAGAAGTGATTCAATTAAGACAACAATCTATTATTTTTTGCTGCATATTTTAACTCAGATTCATTAGATTATTTTGTACTAAAACTTTATATTTTTTGTAATGTCATTAAAAGAAACATAAAAGACTGTTTTAGACTTGGCCTTCTGAATTTGCATCCATTTTTGTTTTACTCTTGTTTTAATCACTCCCCCAGCATCAATGAATATTATGAACTTTTCTTTCAGCTGACATTTGAACTCTTTTAAAAGGTGTTCAATATAGAATTCCAAGGTTTGATTCCATTCATAAATGATTCCAATCATTTCTTACTTTCATATTTTTTTGCTTTCATCTTTTTATTCCTTGACATTTTAGCAACATTTTAGAAATTCATCCATTTTGGCGTTTGTTCGATTTCATTACATTTCGTTCTCTTAATGTCTCGGTGTTTCTTCCTAATAAGTATTAGGGAATATTTTGAATCTTGGAATAAGAGAAAAAAAAGTACAAGTTGATTTGAAGCTTATACCCTGTTCACATGACACATTAAGCAGCATTATATGGCTGAATAAATTTTAGAATAAATGTTATAGATTTATTACATTACCACTCCTGGTTTTCTCACCCCCTCTCCCTTACTTCTTTCTCCCCTCTCTTCCTTCTCACTCTTTCCCTTCCTTCTTTCTTCCTGCTCTTTCTCTTCCTTCTTTCTCCTTCCTTCTTTCTCCTTGCTCTCTCCCTTCCTTCTTTCTCCCTCTCTCACTTCTTTTCCCTCCACCTCTCAATTTCTTCTTTCTCCCCTTCCTCCCAATTAGCATGTTATTTGTAACACTAACTTCTAATTCTAAATAATTGGAACTGAGTAAATTAAAGAATCCATTCCTTTTGTTCTACAGACCCAACTTAAGAAAATTGTTAGGTGTATTTTTTTTTAAATTGTTGCCTCCGCAGAATTTAATATTGTGTATAATCCACATAAAATCTCTGATTCCTAAATTAACAAAGATTAGGTCCAGTGCAGTGGTTCTCAATCTTCTCAACCCATGGACCACTTTTACTATTAAGTTTTTTTGCTGGACCCCAATAACCATTTGATGAAAAAAAAGCTTATTTTATTTTTTACTAATTGATAAGTATAAAAGGAATTGTATTATAGAAATAGTAAATGTATATGCTTTATTTTGAAGTAAAACTAATTTAATGAAAATAAATTTGTATTTAACAATTAAATTTTATGGAACCTTTTATATACACTAGTAAAATAATGATTTCAAAATATGTTAGTAATTAATAAATTCAAAAAAGTTGCTGATTTATTCAATGTTGATCCCTGTGATTGATGCTGCTCTACAATATATTTTTTATTCTGCTTTAAAATAAATATTCTTATCTATTTTTAATATATTAAATAAATTTATATCACAAATTATAATCTTTATATAATTTTTCTTTACACATATAATCTTTCCTTTATATATCCTTCTCAGTTTTTACTCAACTTTTCCAATCAAAACATCCAATAGAGTAAAAGGGACGCTAACTTACATCAATTGCTCTAATTTTCTGCTAGTTTTGGAGTTGTTTTTCTATTTTTAGTATTTTAATATGGCGTAGATTACTGGAGAAATTCCAATTCATAGTTGTAACAACCATTCTGAAGTGAAATTGATCTATGGACTCCTAAAATATTACTGTGGACCCTTCATTTGCTATTTTTTGGTGTAGACACCTAGTAATGTTACATGGACCCGGGGGGGGGGCATGTAACATAATGAGAACTACTAGTCAAAGGTTAACTGAAAAACTAATTTCTGCAAACTAAAATGATCACTTTTTCAACGGAGAAATTGGCTCTGAAAGTTAGATTTTAAAAAGTTAGATTTAATTAAACTTGTAAGTTTATTGTTAATAAATATTTTCCCAATTTATAAATATCCATTTTAAGTAGGGAAAATACTTTTGATCATTTTCTGCAGTGAGCCTTTGAATTTTTGTAGCAGACGATAAACATTGATGTTTGAAGATTCAGGGACTACTGCACAGTTTATATGATGTCACTGACTAGTTAATAATATATATAAAAATTCAAATCAGAGCCAAAAAATTGCACAAAAATGAGTTCATTTTTTGAGTTTTAGTAATATAACTTAAATCCGTTGCATTTTTCTACAATTCTGTAATGGGGTTCCACAACCTCCTCAAAAATTGAGCTGCAAGTATTTGCTGAAGTCAAGAGATTGATGAAATCAAAATGCATGTTGATCTGATCAAGATGGTGTTTCTTTTTCACTTGATGACCTTCCTTCCTTAAGGTTTTCATCAAAGGAAACAAATTGCCCATCAATGGAGAGTTTCATTCAATAACATGAAAGATTTTGTATCAGCACGACAAGACTATGAAGCTCAAATGAGAAGTTTTAACTGACAAAATCAATTGTTTACCAGTATGATTATCTGTTAGTTCTTTCTATCACCTTTGGTTTTACTGTATCTTAGTTCCTTTCTAATTGATACACTGTGTGATGTTTTACCATTCAAATATCTGGTCTATTATTGTAATTCTGAGCCATATATTCTGATCATATCATTTGATATTATGTGTTCTTTATGTTCCTATATTAATAATTATTATCTTTACAATACTGTGTTTCACTGGGTCTCTTGCCAGATATTGATGGGGTCAGCATTTTTAGTTTTAATGTTATTAAGTGAAGCATTGTCACTCATTAATAATTTTGACAAGTATTTACTTGCATCTTGTTTAGTTTTTATGACAACTTTTACTGGGGTTGTCAAAAATCTCTGGAAGAGTCTATTAACAGACCAGATTGGGAATAAAAGACAGACTCAGTGACATTGAAATTCATATCCAGTTTCAAAGCTTGAGTGAGTAAAGTTGCTTTATATAACAACCATAACAATTAAGAGGAAAGTAAATACTCATCAAAACTAATGATCAATTAATAATAAGAATTGACATTAATTCAATAAAAGGTTGCCACTAAATATAAAAACAAAAACTTGTTGCTAAGAGAAATTGTAGAATGAAGGTTAAAAGTTAGATTTGATCTTCTGTAAGTTGGTTAAAGTAGTTGATGTATTTCACAAAAGACATTTGTTTACTCTATTTATATTCGGACTATCATCCACATCTTTGTTGTTGCTATCACAATGTTTTGGTCATTGTGTTGTCTGGCCTTCATTCATTTGAAAAAAACTCCACATTTTGAATAACAAAAGTAATGTATTAATTATTAGTAAAGTGGTAATGAAAAACATTTTATTCTGAATTGAAATAAACACCTCCCCATCCTCTATTTCCCTTTTGAACACACACACACACATATATATCCAAATGAGAGAAAGAACAGATGGTGTAAAAATACACTGTTCATAGCATTTACTTTTAAAAAAGTGCACAATACAAAGTAGAGCAATATATTATTATTATTTTGCTGAACCAAAATGATTGGTGATTGCCAGCCAAGAGAAAAAGTTGAGCTGAGATCATTTACGGCTGTCAACATATCATTGAATTGGTGCCGTGACCAGGATCCCCCCAGCATGAGTGGGGCACAGAATGAGGGTTACAACACAATATGGAAAAGTTTGAAGAAAATATTCAGACTGAGGACTCAACAAGAAGAATAAAAAATAAAAGAAAAAAAGTAATCAAGACATAAAAATCAGGACAGAGAAAAAAAAACCCTGTATTTATGATGATATCATTATGTTCAACTGCTCACGCACACACACACGCACACACGCACACACACACACACACACACACACACGCGCACACACACACACACACACGCACACACACGCACACACACACACACACACACATCTAAGCAACAAACTAATATGAGAAGTAATGATGAAAAAAATCTAGGAGTTAAAAAAAAAGTGTAAGCGGACTTGTTTTGTCACATGAGCAAGGGAACAGGTTTTGATGGACAAACAAGAAAAAGGATAAATAGAAAAGAAGAAAGAAAGGCTTACAGCATGAGCAGTGAACACTCATGCACACACACTGATGTGACAATGTCAATTTTGGTGAAACATTTTAGTGAGAAACTGATTTTTGTTTTTTTTTTAGTCTTTTTACAAAAGTTTAGAATTTTATTAATCATAATTAACTGACAAATGATTGCTTTGTTCATTTTTGGTAGCAGTGTGTGGAATTCATTTTAAATTTAAGAGCCATGTGTATGTCATTTTGCCTTCATTGGTTGAAGAATTAGATTCAGCTTGCATAGTTTTAAATTTCCAAATGTGTTTGGGTCTGTGTCCTGGTTGGGGGTGGGGAATTGTCACACCTGGCTATATAGATAGGGAAATAAACAGGAGCTGTAAGCTGTGAAGTGTTCACAGCAGATGAATATACCCTAGGATAATCCTTGGAGCTGAAGAAGGGCTCTGATGACCAAAAAGAATTGGTCAGGTGGCATGTGGGATGCTAGATCACAATAACAACTAAAGGAAGAAACTCCTTGTAACCACAGTAAAGCCAGTAATGGATTAGTTAGTAGGTGCTGAGAAGGTGTGGTTGTTTTCCCTGTGGGGGGGAGACCCAAGGTCAAAAGGAATTGAGATGATGCTAGTTGAGACACACAGAGACAGATGGTTAATAATAGTAATTATAGAAAATTAGTAGTGGTAAATTTGAGAAGATTTGTTCAAGTAAATCTGGTAATATACAAACTACAAAGTAATTGGTTGTGGTTGAATAAATAGGGTGATAATGGACTGTATGTGCTGTGTCATTATGAGTAGAAAATAACCATAGATCATAATATATTTAAAGTGTAAAATGTAGGTGGCAAGGACGTAGCTCACTAATGGAATTGGTTAATGCTATGGCTTGGGGCTTTCAGTGTGTATTGTGTGAATTTGGGACCAGTAGTTTTTTTCTGTGAGTTGTATGTAAATTTTGTGTGGTCTCAAGTGAAGAGGCAAGGAATTTTGTTCTCCCCAGGAATATTGGATTGCAGAGGTGGTACCTGCTGACCTGGGTTTGGGTGGAGACATTGGAGAGGTTAAAGTTCACTGTTGGAGTAATTTGTATCCAGGCTAATGTTTGAGTTGTTGACCTTAGATCACATAAGCTAGTGACCAAGAATGGACAAAGGATTGTCTGGTATTCTTTTTTCACATGAAATATTGTCATCTGAGTGTCCTTTTTTAACATTTAAATGAAAACAGATATAAATTAAATATTTGATGGTCTGAAATTTAAGTTCTTATACCTTTTGCTATAAAAGCTTGGCATATTAATTAACTTATATCTTCATGGTTTTATCAGCTATTTGGATTACTTCAGGCAACACTTTTATCCACTAGGCCATGTGTCCTTTATCAGCTAAAATGACTGAAATGATTTAATAATTTAGACAATGTTGACTAGATCATAGCCTGATGATTGTTACTGGCAAGGTTTTCCATGAGTTTTCATCTTGTAAAGATATTGATTATTTGATATATATATATATGTGCACGTGCATGTGTATGTATGTATGTATTTGTCCCAGATGCTTGCTAATAAGCTTTTAAGCCTGAGACATCATGAATAAGTTGACCATTTCTTGAGAACTAATCTAAAGTAGGAAATCAAAATTCTGTCCAGAAGAATTTACCAGCACAAGAATATTGACTTTTTATTTGGAGACAATTTTTGCTCTCTTACTCTTGACAATCCATTCTTTTTTCTTTAATGAAATTGTTGAGTTGAATTTGATTAATTTACTTTTTTTTTTTAAATATACTGTTAGATTAAACAATCTGAAAGCTATAAAAATTACTTTTCTTTACTGATTTAAATTTCACCTGAAACATTCCAGGGGAAAAATATTTATTATTTTTAAATTCAATTTTGGTACAAATAAAACTAAGTCTACTATTGCATTCTGTATATGAAGAATTTTTGTTACATTGACAGAAATAATGGTTTAATATCTCACAGTTAACAGAATTGATGAAAACTTTTTTGTTGCTTTTATAAAGAAAATGCATGGAGTGGGTGTTGCAATGAGCCAAGACTTTAATTTGCATTCAGGAGGACAAAGAAAAATGTAGGCTGTTTGAGCCAACTATGGCAACTATATGTATTTGAACATTTTTCATTAACCAAAATAGAACTGATTTCAATGCATATGAATTGGCAATAGAAAATGTTATAACAGAAATAACAAAATGGTAGCCATTTTCTTTTATTAGAATGGTAAGCTAATTTCAGTGATCTGATTGATCAAAATTACAGTTGGAAGCAAAAATACCAAATGAGAAAGTATTTATTTTTTTTTGTAAAAAAAAAAAAAAAAAAAAAAATAGTATTCAAATTTACCAAATTATCTGTCCTTTATGATTTATATAGTTTATATGATATGTATTCAACTCAGCCTAATAACAACATGTAAGTCTTTTTGTTGCAGCCTTACATAATTTTCTATTGGACTTGAACAATGAATGATTAGAAAGTCTTATTGAAAGCCAAGCAGAGGATACCAAAACTGAGATTATGACTGCAATAAATCTTATTGATTTTTCCCAACTAATTTGTTCCAATCTGAAAATAGTTCCCCTTTGTTGGAAGTCTTTGCACTTTCTATTGAATGCTTTTCATTCATTCTTTTTTCTTTTGTTGTTGCAGGTATTAAATATAGAAGAAAGAAAAAATAGAATCAAACATTTCTTTGAATCTGAGACTTAATTTCAGATCCTTTTTTTCTATCTTTGATTATTTTGATTTTCAGTTAAAAATGTTGAGAGCAAAACAGGTAGGCTAGGTTGTCGTTTGTGTGTGTTTGAGTTGTGTGGCCTTCTCTTTAAAATAGGAAACACTTTTATTTTTATTTTATTTTTATTTTAGTGATACTATTGCATAAGCAGCCTGTTCTTTCTTATTTTGTTGTGTGTTATCTGCCACTTGCTTAGAGAAATATATAGACACACTTTTAGTTTCTCTTTTTATCTCTAAGCATATTTCTTTCATTGAGATCTGATTATATATCATTGGTTTCTATCATATATACAACATTATAGCTTTTACTATTCAATAAAAAAACAAATATGTTTATCAGATTATACAACCAAAGACTTAGATTTTATATATCTATAAGAAAATTCAATCCATTTAATTTTTTTTTTTAAATTAGTTTCTTTACACCTTTTCTCAGTAAAATTTTAATAGAACAAAATTGTAGATTGTAAAATTGTGTTTATTAGAAAATCTAGACATTACTTACATGCAGACTATTGTCCTCACTATTATTATTATGTTTCAGTAGTTGTGCCTCTGGCCTTCATCAGGCACATGCACACGCACATCCGAGTAATTTTCAGGGAATTTTGAACTGAATTATTTATTTAATATACAGGGATCAATTTTTCTTGTTCTGCTGGCCATGTTTAGGGACATCTTGTCGAATTTTTATTTAGTACTGCTCAGTTTTTGCTCCCCGCATTTCCATAATGCCCAAGTCTGCACCGCCTAGCACAGGGACTGAACTCACAATTAATATGTCATAAAATTCACAAATTAATTAATTCACTAGGCTATTGTCCCATGACATAGTAATTACAAGTTCAAAATAAAAACTAGATATTCCTAAATATGGTCAGTAGAACAAAAACAGCCTGCCCCTGTTGATTAAATAAAAGGTTCAGTTGGACATTCCCTGAAAGTTATCCAATAAAATTCAGACAGAAAATATAGACATTTTTAATTTTACACAGAGTCTTCTTCAGAAACGTCCATGAAATTCTTTTCACATTTTGTTCTTTAATCTTCTGATTCTTTTATTTGTTTGTATTTATGAAAGCACCAATTGTCATGCACCAAATATCAATCTCTCACGTTGCGTGTGTTGCTTTTTTTTTTACCTACTTCATTGTCACATAAGAATTACTTCACTGTGCAAATATATAATAGACATCCACCATTTCATTTCTCACTGTGCATTCAATTTTGCTTAACAGTCAAAATCAACTGAAAATATTTGTTCTTCTTCATTCATGTGGAAACATTTGAAAATGGCAAATATTTTGATTAGTAAAAAGATTTGATTCTAAATTTCAGATTTTTCTTTTTTTCATTCTTTTTAACTTTATTTTGTGGGGTTTCTAATAATTCACTTGCTAATCTCTCATCTCTTGCAGCGAGGCGTTCAACCTTTAACTCTCTGGAGGTGATTTTGTTTGCAAAGCAAAAATGTTATCCTTTCACTGCAAGTAACTCAGATAAATGAATGATAGGGTGTTTGAATTTTGCAGTTGTGTTGTCATATCCTGCTATGGCAACAGAAAATGACCATAACTGAAATTAAGTAGTGCAGTAGAAGAGCCTTGAAAAACAAGTGGAAAGGAAATTAGTGAATAATACAGAGAGTTAATGGTTAACCTATATGCCACATAAAAACATTGTTGTTGTTGTTCTTTTCTGAGATTATTTCTGGTTCAGATGACACATTTTAAAACTCTTCAAAGAAGTGATTTGCTGTCGACATGTAGTGAGTCAAAGACATAATTTGCACTGCTAAAGAAGCAATTTATAAAGACAGTCTTTTGATCAATGTTCTTGTTTCACAACAAATAAATTGAATGCTGTTGTAACAAGCAACAAAACAAAATGGACTGATTGTTAAGGCTTACAAGAGATCTCTTCTAATCATGTCAATTATTCATATTAACACTCAGTGTAATGGCTCCAAGTGTTCTATTTGTGAAGAAGAAAATAGAATGCAATTTCTCAAAATGCAACAGAGAAACCTGAGGAAATGCAAAGAGTCTATCAACAAAAACATTGAATTAAAATCAAGAAAGATGAAGACAATTTATGAGGAAAAAAACAGAAATAAGAAACTATATAATTTAATAATTTTATCAATAATGAAAGTATCACTAATAACCTTAATAAATTCACTAATTATATGTAGATAATATATGTAAATAATTATATGTAGATAATATATGTAGATAATTATATGTAAATAATTATATGTAGATAATTATATGTAGATAATTATATGTAAATAATTATATGTAGATAATATATGTAAATATTATATGTAGATAATATATGTTGATAATTATATGTAGATAATATATGTAAATAATTATATGTAGATAATATATGTTGATAATTATATGTAGATAATATATGTAAATAATTATATGTAGATAATATATGTTGATAATATATGTAAATAATTATATGTTGATAATATATGTAAATAATTATATGTTGATAATATATGTAGATAATATATAATTCATGTTGCAGGTTTGTTATGATTTTGTGGTGCATTAATAAAGTCTATAGAATTACATATGTACATAGAAAAGTTGATTTGTATTTCTATTATGTATTTAAGAAATATTTTTTAAGACAGAAATCAGATGATTTCAATAAAGGAAACAATATTATGCTTATAATGCCGTGAGATTTCCATGAGATATTCTTAAGAATTTCCATGGAAGTAGAAATTTGTTGATCTAATATTTCTCTATGGTTAAGATTATTTAATGATGATCAGATGTCAAATCAGTTTGTTCTCCATTAGAGAACGGCAGGTCATAACAAGTATTTTACATTCAGTTCTTTGACTCTTTGTCAGGTTCCAATTGACTAGTGGCCATTATTTACCTTCTAGAAGAACTAAAATGCTATTTATGAAGAAGAGGCCAAAACTGCAATTGGTATCTTGATTAAAATCCCTGGTTTTAAAATGTCTTGTCTTAGGATTCAAGAATCCGGCAAAGAACATTTTACTGACATGGCCAGAAAGTGAGATTTATTTAAATGTAACTGCCAATGATCAATGATTTTTGTTTGCAAGGATATAAGGAAAATATCCAACAACATTGTTTTTTTTTTTGTTTTTTTCCTACACTACTTCAAGCAAATGGTTAAGAAGGAACTACTCCCCCATCAATACTTAAAAGAGTAATGACAGTTACTGGACTTGAGAAACCTATTTTCCTGAGAAATTGTTTTAGTAGAAAACCTTTATAAATTTCAACTGAAAGTACCAGTGGCTGCTCAGTCAATGAATGCCAAACCTTTCCTTATAAAGAAATGCTTAATATTACAAGTACCATTATCGTTACCAGTATTTATGCATATATCACTGCACTTCAATAAAGTAATAAAGTCTTCTCAAGTTAACTATGAAGGAATTCTGAAAAGGTCACAGCCTGACCTGCTTTCCAAAATTTGATCAAAATTCTTTTTTTAGCAAATGTAATAAGCTTTAGTTCTCCTGATCTCAGTTTGGTACATCTATCTAAATAGATAAACAACAAATTCTCTCTGTTCATTTGTGTGTCTAACTCGAGCCACACTCACTCTACATAGACATATTATACCTTTTTTCAAATGAGGATGACCCTGAGGACTGAAAATCTACCCATCATCTGGTGCTTGAACATCCAGTATTGGGATTTGTGTCTGCATGAGGAGGGAACAGTTAAAAATTCAAATTTTAAAATGACTGAAAAAAAAATTAATGATTTTAAAAATTTTTAAATTTATATCGAGTTTAAAGTAACACTAAAACTGAATTTAAAAAAAATTTGTTTTAAATTCAATTTAAAATATTTCAAAACTTTGTGAATTGAGGAAATTAATTTTTATTTTTTTTAAAAAGTTAAGGAATCACAGTTAAAGTTAGAGGTTAAAGTGACGTGAGGGGTTTTGAAGTTCTGCAGAGTTTGTGATTTGAAAAAGCCCAACACAATTGAAGCTCCATGGAGTTTGTGATTTGAAGAACTCAATTTGTTTCAGTATTACTTTCTTTTTACTTATTAAACCAGAAGACTGTTTTTTCAAATTTAATGTTGTTATTGGCCAATGAAATGAATTAGTTGTGTGTAAAAAGTCACATAAAGAAAGAAGAAACATATTTATGCTCTGTAGACATCATCTGATCTGATTTTAAATAATTCTCTCACTTTCAAATGAACTCATTTTAAAAAAAGATCATTTCATTATTATTTTTATTTTAATAAGAAAAAATTGCTTAATTTGTAAAGTGATTATTTCATCCATTGAGTTTAGAACATATCTGTAACTATAAGATAAAAAACTTCATTTGAAAAGTTTCACCTGATACATTCTCTGGCCTTCATCAGGTGTTTATATTGCATTTGTCTTTAAAAATAATTTGTCTTTCATTACATTTCCTTCTTTCAAACACCATAAGACAAGGATTTTGCTGGATTGTGTCTTTCTTGTTGACAAATTCATGAATGCAAACTGTTTTTTTCCCCTGATGAACTTTCCATCATTGTCTTCTGTCCATTATTCTGAAAGAAATCCTTCTGTTCTTTTCCTTTCTATTCATGCTCCGCTATTCTGCATTTCGTAAATTTGCATGAAAGAATAATGGCAGAACCTTTGGATATTTTTCTTTCCTCAATTTCCAAACAACTAAAAAAGAAATACGCATACAAAAAACCAACACATGTAGATTTATAGTTTGAGTTCAACCACCTTTTTGGCTTGAAGGCAAAAATAGTTTCTTGTCTACAGTATTGAGTCAAACTCCTAAATAGTGACACTAACATCTTACAGTATAAGAATGACTGATATACTTGATTAAAGAAAACAGAATTATACAATAACATGATTTTCAGAAGAGCTATTATCATTTCATGAAATGTTGCAATTGTTGAGCTTATTCTCTTATAGTTTCATTGTAGCTGCAAATGTTTCAGCCAATTCATTCTATGACTTCAGAGATTGTACTCTTGAAGAAACCTGGTGAAGACTGTAGAATTAAATATTGGGATTACAGCAGAAACAACAATAAAGAATAATTTATACTATTTACATTCTTTGGACTGTTGTCTTCATCTTTATTACGATATCCACAACATTTCAGCCGTTGTATGCCCCGGTTCTTCTTCTGGTGATATATGTTGGAATTTCAAACCGAACCCTTTATTTTATTCACCAGGGTAGATTATTCTAGTTCCACACGCCATGTCTTTTCTGGATATCTAAGTTTCAGTTAGTTCCCTTTAGTATATCAACTCTCCAAGTTTTTCTTCACCTCTGCTGTGACCAGATATTGAACTCACAACTCTTTGATGTAGTCACTCGATTACTTCAACCAATGCTTTTCTTCACTGAAACAACATATATCACCTGAAGAAGGTCAGAGCATACAACAACCGAAACATTGTGAATATGATAATAAAGATGAGAACAATAATCTGAACAATGTAAATAGTTACAATACCTCATCTCAGAAATATAAATAAATAAAGAATAAGTTGAATATTTTTAACAACTCTTGGAACACACATATGAGTTTGTATACATGCAAAAAAAAAGTGTCTTAGATCAAGTGTGAATTTTAATACCATATAGACTCTAATGCTCGGGAAAAAATTTATAGCAATTAAAGCTTTTTTCCTGTATGAGTGGTCAATGCTATACAGAGCCCAATGCTCATAAAAACTAATTATAGCACTTGAAGCTTCTTTTATAAGATGTCCAGCACCAGAGGCTATTTGCAGAGAATTATGACACTGTGAATATATTAATGTTTTTCCCAACCAAATGGCACCTGTTTGAGTGCAAAATGAATGTTAACATTCAACTTTAATAGTCTATCCTGCAATTCTGTTGGTGTTTCTCATTGAAAAGGCAAAAAGAAGAAAAGTAAAAGTATTGAACAAATTCTAGTCCGCACACAAAAATACATTTGAGGAAAACTAAAGAATGTTTCAGTGTCAGTTTTTGTGTTAAAAGAAACAAACATGGAGACAAGACCCTGAAAAATCTATGGAATAAAAATTTAAGCTATTTTTATAACTAAAGGTAATTGTTTTTATTTATTGCATATTTTTTGTCATTTTCTATATTTGTTGTTTTTTTTTTTATTTAAAAACTCTTGTTTTAATGAATAATATTGATTTAATTTGATATGATTATTTTTTCTTCCTTGAAGACGCAAGATTTCCATTGTGGTTAAAAGGTAGGAGAATTCATACAAAGGATAAATGGATGTGTGTGTTTTATGTCATTCAGCAGGAATAGTTGCTTGGTTTCAATTTGATTTTTAAGTAAAGAATTTTGTGTAGGTTCACATGATGAATAATCAAATAACAATTGTTAAATTGTCTTTGGCAATCTGGAATCATGAATGATTTCTGAGATTCTTTGACAATCACTTTCACTTGTCTATCACGGACATTTCTTTTCTTTTTTTGATTCAATTATATGATAAACTGTGCTTTTTGTTAATTTTCTTCATTGATAAATATTAAGACTCTGAAGAATGCCGTATTCAATGTTTTGCTCAGACATGATAAAAGTAGAGGGAATTAAACAGAAGAAATGGACAAATATTTGATTGTACTCCAAATAATTGTCTTAATTTACTTAAATGAAAGCATAACATAGAATTGATTAAAGCAGACGTTTCCAATCCTCTGAGGCATTTCATATACCTCAGCATTATTTCTATTAATCCAATCCAATGATCCTGCACTGATTCTAATGAGGTTTCAGTTGTAATTTATCAACCAATGGGATTAGCTGATTTGGATATGTTTTTGAGAAATCCTTAAAGTAGTTGATATTTAGAAAAAGATCAAATTGAATCAGATTCATTTAGAGGAAGCTAATTAATGAAGGAAAAATATACTCAACACAAGTAAAATGGCTAAACTTTTCAAGGAAGCTGAGTTCTCAAGTGTTCAATATAATAAAATTGATGTCAGATATTGACAACCATTAATTAATGGTTGTCAATATCATTTTACTTGTGTTGAGTGTATTTTTCCTTCATTTCAACAACAAAAAAACAACAGTACAACTGGAAATATTCTTCTAACAAGGCTGTAATTGTGTTCAAATCTTTGTTTCCTTTCAAAAAGCTTGGCTCATTAGACCACATTTTAATTATGACTAAAAGATGCATTTGTAAGCAAATTATTTTGCTTACTTTTGTTGATAATTTACTGATAATATAAAAGAAAAACAGTTAAGAACAAAACAAATACAATTGATCTTTGATTAATAAGATAAAAAGAAGTAATTAAAATATTTGTTTCAGTTTATCAAATAATTGACATTTTATTTTTAGTTTTTTTTTTTTTTTTAATATCCCATAATACCAAGCTGCTTTGGTAAATGAATTTTTTTTCTCATGTTTAACCCTTTATGTGCTACAATTGCTATTTCACAATTCGTAGAGTTTAATAGTTTTTACATGTACAGCTGTACATCACATTGACTGTAGATAGCCAGCACATTGTCTGTTGCAATCATTCTAGATTTGGGAAAAATTTTGCTAGAAAATTCATAGTAAATTTGAGGAAAAATGTCTATATCCTTGCAAAATATCTCCTGTTTTTATGTTGAGGAAAATTTTAACCTAATATTTGCTAATTCAAAAGTTTTTCTTCTCCTTTCACATCAATTGTTTTCTACTGAAACAAGATGGCATCCCGGCAATCAGTTTTTTATGCAGTCATTTTCTATTATAATCTTTTACAAATGCAAAATTGAAATCTTGATTTTTCAGGAAAAAAAAAACTATATTGATGGGAGGCTATCAAACTGTTATATCAACTTTCCTTCTGTTGTTAAAGGCTGCTGGGTATGTTCATTTGGTTACTGGCAGAAAATGTGCTCATGTGTCATTCTCTTGAATTGCCAACAGCAGTGTTGTTTGAAAGGACAGTTGCAAAGAAAGTGCCAAAAAACACAGTTCCAATAATGGAGGCTTGTCAGATGACATTTCTCATATTGGCATTGGACATTTAGTTGAATGTCATTGGAGAATTGTGTTGGCACAAGTAGCTGCTGGTGTGGGGGTGGATGATTATTGAGCCCTTAACCCAGTCATGCCTGATGTTGACCAGTTAGTTTCTTATTATTTAACTGTCACTTGTGATGTCCAGACATTGTTCCATCCATGTGTGAATGGCAGTGTCACAGGGTGAGCATAAAAAGACAGACAAAAATCAAAAACTTTAATTACAAGTTGCTGATGTCTGTGACCATGAAGCATTTACATTCATGATTAATAATGCCAGCAAGGACAATGACAAAAGGTCAAATGTCATAATTTTGGTCAAATTCAGAAAATGTATATTGAATTAGGAAGATTGTTTGCTAAAAATGTTTTTTAATATGTTCACAATCTGGTTGAATAAGAGTTTAAAGGGGATATAATTGCTGTAATGTCCATGTTTGACGAAAGGCTAAGTTTATACAATAGCTGAACTTTCCAATCATCTGTTTGATCAGAAAATGCCACCAAAAAGATTTTCTTGTAGTTTCTGAACCATACTTTGAAAATCAAAATGGAACTCTCGTGATGAAACTAGCAATAGTCTCACCTGTAGAGATGTTGGAGTTGTCTAATATGTAGGTGTTATCGTGGAAAATTACTTAACAAACAATTCCTTGATTTTAATCTGTTATTGCAACAGTTGATGAATATCCTCAGACTGCATTATCAAATAGCCATTCCCAATGACTTTTAACTTGCATTTCTTTTTCAAATGTCCAGAAATATGAAACTGTTTTATTTTTGTCAATTGGAAAAAGAGGAAAAAAAAAGATTACGAACAAAGGCTTCATGAAATTTATATTTATTTAAGTCAAAAATTTTGATATAGAAAAATATTGTTTAATTGTATTAAATAATTTGTTGCATGTTTACTTTTCATGTCTTCATTCAAATACACTAAATTCTAGATTAATTGTACCCTTCTCCGATTCCCCATACCCTGCTTATTCCAATCCCCACCTTTTATTCAAAACCTAAGAGTAATATTTTTTTTAATTGGTATCATTCCATGCAAGGCAGTAAAGCCATAAGATACAAAGGGTTACTGGGTGTAAAAGAGTTTGAAACAGCAACATTGCTAAGGCACAAGAACAAAAGAATAATAATCAGGAGGCCAGTACATAGTGATTGACATTGCATTTAAATTTTTGAAGATTAAAGTAGCTGGAAAGCACAGAGCTGGAAGGGAGTTCCACAAATGAGAAAAGAAACTGTTAGCATAGAATGTATGGCTACATCTAACCAGCCCAACTGAAAATTGATGAGATCTCAATGCCAGTCTAGTACTGCACTTAAATTCAAAAAAATCTAGGTACCATAGTGAAGAGTTCATCCAAACAATTACCATGAATGTATTTATAGAAAAGGCAGAGGGAAGCAACTTTATGGTGGTGGGAAAATGACTGATGCCAAGCTGCCAAATCAGGACCAATAACATTGCTGATTCTTCTTTGGATCTTATCAAGGAGCTCAAGGTAAATAGCATGGGCACTGGACCTTAAGTGGCAGCAATATTCTAAGCATGGACGAATGGTAGACTTATAGATATGTAAATGGGATATATATCCCAGTTACTCTAACTCAAGTTATTTTACAATGTCAAAAATTGGCACTTATTGATTGCGTATTTTTATGATAAACATCCCTGTTGCTGATGTTTTTGTTGAAATCAGCCAGATACAAATATTGTTTTTGGAATTTCTGTACAATTTGAAGGCAAATGTAAATGTCATCCAAATAACAAATGCAAAACTTTATTGGGCTGCTTTGCTTCTTTTTTTTTTTTTTTTTTTTTTTTTTTTTATAAACAAATTTTGTATCCCCCCCCCACTCTGTTTCACAATTATTCGAATTGATATTTCTTATGTGCAGTACAAGTGCTTCTCTTATCTGCCTCCATAATGTGTCATAAAAATGTATTTCTCCTGCAAAAATCTATAATTAAGCTTTTTTAATGTCTCTTTGATGATTTTGGCTTCAGTTTTCTTTATAAATCCTTCCAAGAACAATTTCTGTTGTTTTCAAGTTTGTAAAGAAAGATTTACATTAGAAAAACAAAGATAAATTATTTGTAAACTTCTTTTCATATTTTAGTGACAATGTTGTAGATTTGCATGGGTGCCGTGTTTATATGTATATTTATATAAATTCTGTCTATTTAGGCAGCAAATGTTCTTTAAGGAAAATATTATTAATTAATCGACACAAAATGTTTTTTTTTTAGTAATATTTACATAAAGATATAAACAAGGACACCAGAAAAGTTTATGTGAAAATTTTAATTTTCTTGTCTGAAATAAATTCATTAGTATTTTTGTTTTTTTTTATTTTTTGTGTTCGTCATTTAGATGAAGTCTGTTCAATTGATTGATGACCATTAAATTTTTAAGTAGTTATAATGGAATTTTAATCATTGAAAATTTTTGTTACCACTTTAAAGTTATTGACACTTCTGATAGTAGAACAAGGTCATTAGTTTCTGGTGTTGCTAATAATGGCCTCAAATCAGTATAGGAAAAATATCAAAGCTGTTTGATTTTCTTAGAATTGTTGAAGCTTGGAATCAGGTCTTTTGTAATATAGTTCATTTGAATAAATTAATCAGACAGTTGTGAAGATTTTTTTTTTTGTATGATCGAGAAAATGGAGACTAGATCAAAGATGACAGGGTCAAGATGTTTGATTGTAATGAGAAGGCAATTATCAAAGCACTGTTGTGAAACCCTAACCAATCTCTGGTCCATTTGAAGGTAAGAACAGAAGTTTGTATTCACCAGGCCATCAAACAATTTAGGAATTGGGCTTCAGGTACAGAAAAGAAATGTTGCATTATCCTCAGGGTCACAAGAATAATGCAGATTCAAATTTGACAGATTATAGCAAATGATTGCAAGATTAGAATAATTAGTAATTTTCAACTCTGTATGTATGTATATGAACACACATAGACACAAATTATATTATAATGTTACATACAGTACCTTTCATAAGTATTCACCTCCCCCACTCTTGGACTTTTCCACATTTTATAATGTTACCAACTGGAATTCAAATTTACTTAAATGATCTTTTTATCGCCTGTTCAACACAAAACGCACAGAGTGCTTTAAATATGCAAAATACAATAGGAGTAGATAGGTTTGCCTATAACCCGGTTCACACTACTTCCTGGTCTTTTGAACAGGAGTAGAGGTTTATCTCTTGTTTCCTGTGATTCTTTTGGGGTATGTCTACCAGTCTTACACATCTAGAGACTGAAATTTTTGCCTATTCTTCTTTGCAAAATAACTCTAGCTTAGTCAGATTGGATGGCTTGTCATAGATTCTCATCTGGATTTAAATCTGGGCCATTCTAACAAATTAACTACTGTGAGTTTGATCCTCAGTGAGTGCCCCATACAGAATTTGATAAACCAATCACAGTTTAACATGTCATAAAATCAACTAACCTAACCATCATCTTTGGTTGTTACAAATGCTATAATAGACACAATGTTTCAGCCAAGTACTCTATGACCATCTTCAGATGTCTATTTTTCAACTGATAGGAGATTATCTTGCATGTGCTGCTGATTATTGGGTGGGTTTTGTTGCTGTGCTGTCATTTCTTGTTCATTCCTGCTGAACTAGAGTCTTTGGATTTTACTACCTGATCCAATGATTGAACTCATAACCACTAGGTGACTGCTGCAACAATTTTAATTATCACCAATATTCACTATGACCATCATAAAGGATGTTAATGCTATATTTTTGAAGTCTTTTAAATCCATGTTTCATGATTTTGACTTTTGGATATCACAGTCAGTTTATTCTCCATTTGATAATTTTGTCACCATCAGCTGATAGATCTTCACCTGAAGATAACCGAAGCGTACATGACTGAAACATTGTTTCCATGATGACATCTAGTTGAGAACAATTGTTCAAATAAATCAAAAGCATATTAGGTTAACATGTTTATTTCAGGTACTATTACTATACGAGTGTGTTCTAAGCGAGTCTATATATTTGATCAGTGGTCTGGATCTCTTGTTTTTCTCTTTCCAAATATCCAACTATTTTTTTTTTTTTTTTTTTCCATTATTTGATTTTAAGATTTGTCATTTTTCTCTTAGAGACACATTGTTATATTTCTCTGGAGTCTGACTCTAAAACCACTACCGATTCACATTCAAACCTTGTGTTGCATCCATCATTCTTCTTGTCTTCATTCCCAACTTTTTTTTTTTTCTTCTACTTTTTATATGAAAGAGAAAATATATGGCAGCTCCAGGGCAGAGGCTACATTTACATGGGTCTGGCATTACTACAGTCAGAGAAGACTGACCAAGATTTGTGATATTTGGGGGGTGTGAGGTTAGTGGTAATAATGTTTCAATCCTGAAACAAAACCAGACCCCAAGGTCATCATTTTGGGTTTTACAGCAGTAGCTTTACAAAATTAGACTTTTTTTTTCATCTTTTCTCTATCCAAATTTAACATTTGTTAAAATTCTTATCTTCTTCTTTATGTATGTTTAAGTATTTCTGCTAATATTTCACAGTTTCCTTTTTTCTCTCGGTTGCATTTTCTATATTGATTACAGTTTTCATTGATAACTTTTCATTTTCACAGGTGATACTGGTTCAGGTACTAGTCGAGAAGACTACATTGGCAAAATAGCCTCTGATATCATCAACAAGTTACCTCCCTTGTTTGACCTAGATAAAATCAAGAAAAAATTTGGATTGAGCATATCACCAACAACAGTGGTTTTATTACAAGAATTAGAAAGATTCAATAATTTGATTGATCGGATGAGTAAATCTCTGAAAATGTTGATTCGGGTAAGTTTTGTCCAAAATCAGTTGAGTGAACGAGAAACCTGTGTGATGCCATTTATAGCAAAATTGTGATGATGTTCTTTGTTTGTCACTCACTACACCTGTGATGACATCCAAGGTTTGGGTATATCTATATACACACCCAACTCACTATGTGCACAGATTCATCTTCTTGGCCATGATCACTTTCAACAAATAAAATGAAGACAATTGTTTTTTCAAGACGCTCTGGTTAGGAAGTAGCAACAATACGATTTCTCACTTAGCAGTTCAGCCGAAGGGAGAGATAGCCGGCTATCTCCCTCACTTCACTGACCTCTGGGCTTGGCGACTTTTGATTCCTCACTACTGGCCCTGTCACTGGCTGCTTGGTAGCCTCAACTGCTCTGGTCACCTACCTACCTACTTACTTACTTACTTCTCTCACATCAGGACCCACTTTTTCTCTTGATTTTCTGCCTCCATCTACTTGTCTTTCTGGAAGGTTTCCCCCACCAAGCTACATAGGTGGTCAAATCTTCAAAGGACTACTTTTATGAGTATCTAAAATCATTCATAAAATTTTTATGTTTTCTAATTCAAAGGCAAAAAAGGCATGAATCTTGAAACACTAACCCCTAAGTTCACTCAAGATGGATTGGAGACAAAATTCCTACAAAATTCCAATAGCTGAGTGGACTTAAAAGGAAGGAATCTATCTCCTAAAGTTGTGTGAGAAATCAGATTGTTACACCTGTGCTTTGCTGCCTTTAACAAAAAAACCTGAATTGTGACAGGTCGATTATTTCTATTGGATAATTTATCATATTTTTTTTCCTAACAAGAATTTGAAAAAGGAAGTGTTTGAATAAATTATTGTTGTGTATTCAACCAGAAAAATATGGAGTGAGAAAAATATTAATAAAAAAGCTCTATTTGTAGCTTTTTTTTTTTCAATAGAAATGTTTTCTGTGTACAGATCTGTATGTGCCATCTTTTGATATTCAGCCAAATTTAGTAGAGACCGTTTCTAAGGTTTTTGCATAAATTTCAAGAGGCCAGCAAAATCATTTTCTCATAATTCTTTCAAGTTGGTGCCTATTATGTTTAGAAAAACTAGCCTTTAACAGAGAGTAATCATGTGAAGCACCCAAAGTAGAGTCAACATCTTTACTAAATACATGGAATTAGAAGCTTCACCTTACAGTTAGATTTTTGTCAAGAAGCCTAAATATAAAGCTCAAGTTTTATTCAGAAGTTGTGTTTTTTATTTGGCTTTCAGAAAAAGTTTCAAAAACCAAGGCCGATAATCCTGATCAAATTCTTCCATGCCTCTCTGCCTTACAAACTTCCTTTTACAATTTGTTTCCAAATTGGACAGTGAAATGATAAAAACGGTTTTGTTATTAGCAATCTTATTGCATTTTTTATGTAATGAATCTATAAGTATAAATTTTAACAAAAATTATTGAAAATATAATTCATTGGTTTGGCCAAAATTTTCTACTAACTCAATAAACGCATTACATTATGAAATTTAACTTGTATATAATTATTGGAAGCATTATTTGAATGAATTATTCTACTTACTTACCTGTTTTTTTGGGTTTTTTTTTTTTTTTATTGTCAAGGGATTCTTAAGTAAAAATGATCTTTCAGGGAGCAAAAAAAACCCCCCAAAACACCCAAACTCATTTGTAATTCTCTGTAATTATGATTTCATATTTGGAATTGAAAGACTTAGTATTCATGACTCCATTTTAACATTTTCAAAATGCTTCAATTTATCATCTATTCTTGTTTGGATATTAATGCTTAGATTGTGGAATTTTTCAGGCTCTTGCAGGAGAAGTGGGTATGAGCAGTGAATTGGATGACGTAGCCCGGTCACTGTTCAATGGAATGATTCCCTCCATCTGGCGACGCCTTGCCCCAGACACACTTAAGTCTCTGGCTAATTGGATGGTGCACTTTGATAAACGTTTTAAACAGTACCAAGCTTGGGTATGTAACAAAAAATATCTTCTTCATGTTGGGGTGCAATCAAATGCAGCAAAGATAAAAATATAAAGCAAAAACATCACTTTACATGAAATGTAGATTGGATTTTAAACAAATGTCAGTTACAGGGTCTACGAAGTTCAAATAGGATGAGTAATATGCAGATATATTCCCGACTAACACTCTTGTGAAATGTTATATTACACCCCACCAAAAAAAAAAAAACAAGGAAGTCTTCAGCCCCAAAATACTTTATGAAAATTAGCAAAATTTTATAATCCTCTTTGCTTTTATTTGAGTTCATCTCTCACATGTGGCTGATGAGATTTAAGAATTGAATAAAAATATCAATTCATTAATTTATATAGAAATACTTTAAACTTTGATTCTTTTTTTCATTATTAAATCAAACATTTTGAGTTTTTTTTTTTTTTTTTGGACTTTATATTTTTTCAGCTTGTTTCTACTGCTACATTACATCTTTCTTTTGATTATATATATATATATATATATATATATATAAAGGAAGAAATTATAGTTGTTCTGAGAGAAAAGTGTATATTTAAATTCATAAAAAAATTTATAGAAAAGTTTATATTTAAATTTATATATATATATGTGTGTGTTAGATGATATATTACTAAATTAAATTGTTTTGTGTGAGTTCTGACAGATATTGTTCATGGAGTCTAATGAAATAGGGGAAAATTTTTTATTTAGTGACCCCCTCCCCACATACATACACACCAAAAAAAAAAAAAAAAAAGTGATACCCAAGGTTTAAAATGAAAACTCTTTCTTGAAGCTTTTATTTTTAGTTTTAATTTCAAGCTGATAGATTCAATTTAATATTTCTAATAATTTGCTAAATTTCAAAAACTAATTTAAATTGTCTGGAAGAAGTTTGCGTGTTTTTTTTGTTTTTTTTAAATAGCTGATTAGCATCCTTTTTTTATCCATCTTTCATCACAATGTAATTCTCTTTATTAAAATATCTTTCAAAAATATACTTTTCTGAAATTTTATTTGAGGAATATTAGCTCATTTAAATTATAATTTGATTTGAAACATTTACTTTGAGTTTAAAATATTGCAGAAATGCATTTTTTAACTCAACATTAGACATTGACATGTTGATAGTGTGATGACAGATCTAATATTGTTCTATGGAGACTTTATCTGTAAAGCATAATTTATGAAAATGATGTAAGCGCCTTTTTTTTTAACATAATTTCTAAGTACACAGTAATCTCAAAAATTTAGGAAAAATATTCTCCATAATATAGTTTTATTGAATTTTAGAAATTATGGCTTTAAATTTACTATAGTTATCACTTATTTTCAGATAATGTTGTGTAAAGTTGCCCATAATTACAAAAATTGGCACATTTATACACATACAAAAAAATTCCAAATTCTTTTAAAAAATTTGTGTTTGATGATTTGTACTCAGTTTTTTTCATTTATGATTAGTAAATAGTTTTTTTAAGAATAATATCACCAAAAAAGCCAAAATTAATACAAAATTTTAAAACTCAATAGATTTTTCTAATTAAAATTAAAAAAAAAAAAAAAAAAAAAAAATGAAACAATTCTTGTAAAAATACACTAGTCATTGAAAAAAGTTTACAACAATAGTTTCCTTAATATATCTTATTTATAAAAGTAATTAAAAGCTTTTCTAATTAAATAATGTCATAGTTTTATTGCATTTTTTATTTTACGATTTAAAACAGATTTTCTGTAAGTGATGTTTCTGTTTAACAAAAACAAATTAATTTAAATTCTCCAAGGAGTCCTGCTTTTAGTTAATAAAAAGAGGCTGGAATTTTAATTTCTCAAAATTTCATAAAACTAAATGGGGGGGGGGGGTAACAGATGTGAAAAAAAAAAAAATTTTTTTTTTAAATAATTTTATTCATGTGAAAATTTTGTTAAAATTTGACAATTATTTGATTTTTAAAATTTTGAACATGCTAGAAAGGATTAAAAAAAATGAAATTAATCAAAAACTATTTTTGTCTTTCCTCTTAATAATAAACATTTTGACAATAAACTGTCTTTATCATGTTTGAAGCCATTTTTCATTCTTTGAATTAATTTTTAAATTTATTACTTTGAACTTGATTCCAGTTCATACTTTAAGAATCATCAAAATTTATTAAGGATTTAAATTTAAATCCTAAGTTTCCATTTTGTTAAATTTATGGAAAATGAAATGCTTGTCATATTTTAATATTTGCTAGTTTGAAATAAATGTCAATAATTAATTGGGTCATTAGTTAATGTTTTCATTGTTTCCCTAGGTTAATGAAGGGGAACCAATTGTAATGTGGTTGTCTGGCCTGCACATCCCCGAGTCCTTCCTAACAGCATTAGTGCAAGCTACTTGCCGTAAGAATTCCTGGCCCCTGGACAAATCAACATTATTTACAACGGTCACTCATTACCAGTCAGCTGATGATGTTGTTGAAAGACCTCATTCAGGTAAGTTAAATAAAAAATATATGTAAGTTTCATTAAAAATGGCTGACAAGGTTCTGCAATTAAGTCTTGGCTTATGATTTTCTTCTTTTCCGGATGTAAATTACATGCAATTTGTCAGTGTTGTTGGCTATACTTTTAGCCATTATCAAGGATGAATTTTTTTTTTTTTTTTTATGTATGTATCTAGAGTTATAGGAATATTTTATTTTTCAAACATGGTCAGCACATTGTGGCCATGTTCATAGTTGATGTTATTGACTGTTGGCTTTTTCTTTTTTATTAATAATGCTTCCATTATTTTATTTATTTTTTTTTTTTTTTTTTTTTTTTACACATGGATGATGCTATTATATTTGTATTATCAACAAATATGTTACAGATAGAATTTGGTAGGTCTCTATGTGTATTTAAATGAGACCTAATTGAACTATGATCTGAGAGATGTAATGTGAGTCTTCTTGTTAAACGTGTTGTAGTATATCCAATATAATTATTTATGAATTTGGTTTGATCAAGAACACAGTTCCTGAAGGGATATGGGAATTCATAAATGATATTCATTCGCTGTAATTTGAATCTTAAAAGCTAAAAGTATAGCTGAAAGCAATCACACATACAGAACATTCAAACAATTTCTACATAATTTACGTCCACAAAAGAAGAAAATTATAAAAAACACAAAAAACTGCATTACCAAATCAGTTATTTTTAATGAAACTTGTATAAGAGAGGGGTTGCTGCTTAAAATCCAATTTTGTGTATATACAGTGGTGGAAATAAGTATAAGACACCCCATGAAATTGTTAATAATTTTCTTATTACTGCACAAATCCTCTGAATATTTGTATGTAAAACCTAGATCTGATAGGTATTAGTATACATATTCGATTTCATAACAACTTTCCACCAAAAAAAAAAAAGTTATTAACAAAACTTCGTTTTCAAGGGTGGAAATAATTATAAGACAGTTTTGAAAATTTGCATATCTGGTTTACTTCAGAATGCCAAAGGAAGAATAAGTGCATGTGCAGATTATAAAAGAGACTCTTATCAATGATTTTAAGCCACGTGAACATTTCATAATTGAATACAGTTACCGCAAAATGCCTAGGAACTCTCCCCTTAATGAAAATGAAAAAGGGAAATTCTTGGAATAAACTGGAAGGAAAATCTATAAGTTTCAATGCAAGAGAATTGTCGAGGTCCCGAACAGTTGTGAGAAATTATCTAAAGGATCCTGAATCGTATGGCACCAGAAAACATCTAGGTCGTCCACCTAAAATCACAAATGCAGCCAGACGTCGACTTTTTTAAGAGGCTTCTAAAGGACAATCAAGCTTAAGGGATCTGAAAAAAATCTCAGAATTTACCCATCACTCCAAAAAGAGTTCATAAACTTCTCCATAAATCGCCAAATCTTGTGTATCGAAACAGAAAGACAGCCCCTGCTTTAACTGCTAACCACAAGAAGGTGCATAGATTGGATAAAGAAAAAAGTAACATGGACACAGGAGAAATGGCAAACCGTCGGGTTTTCTGATGAGAAAAATTTTAATTTGGATGGGCCTGATGGCTACAAGTGTTATTGGCATAATTTAAGAAAGGAAAAGCAGCTATTTTCAAAAAGACCATTTGGGGGAGGATCTGTTATGGTTTGAAGAGCTTTTCCTATGTCTGGGAAGGCTGTTTTAGTAGTGATGGAAGGGAAACAAAACTCTGCTCAATATATCAATGTGTTGGAAAAAAGTCTTGTCCCATTTATAAATTGTCTAGACACCAATATTTTTCAACAGAACAATGCAGCTATACACACCTCTAAGCTCATGAAAGACTGGTTTAAGACAAAAAATATTGAAGTTTTGGACTGGCCCACTAAGTTTCCAGATTTAAACCCAACAGAAAATTTAAGGGGAATTTTGTCAAGAGTATACAAAAATAAACGTCAATTTGAAGATAGAGAAACTTTAAAATCTTGCATTAAACAGTATTGGAATGAAATTCCATCTGAAACTCTCTGAAAAACTTATTGATTCAATGCAAAACAGGTGTATTGATATATTACAATTGAAAGGGAATAAATGTAAATATTGAATTTTGTACAATTTTGCCATTAAAAACAAATTTCCCAAACTGTCTTATACTTATTTCCACCCTCAAAAATGTATTTTTCTTAACTTTTTTTGGTGGAAAGTTGTTATAAAATCAAATATGTATACTAATACCCATCGTACCACACACAAATTTTCAGAGGAATTTGTGCAGTAATAAGAAAATTATTAACAATTTCATGGGGTATCTTATATTTCCACCATTATATATATATATATATATATATATGCACAATGAAACTTGTATTTATTCTAAAGAAATAAGTTTGGATCACAAGACTTTTCCTCATAGCGAGGAGGACTGGAAACATTAAAATTTGTACATTTTATTTACATTTGATGATTGTACCATGAACAGCATGTCATATGACCAGATTGTCATTAGCTGTACTGTTAAAGCCTATTAACATTTAGAGAGAGACAGTGTATGTGGGGTGCATATATGATGTGTCGGGAAAAGGAGGGGTGTATTCAACAAACAAAAAAAAATTGCATTTTTCCCTGCAAATTATTATATCCTATCCAATTACTTTACAAAAGATTAGAGCCAATTACACAATATTTCAAGCTCAATTTAGGTTTATAGTTCATAACCATGCCATAAGATGAGATAACATAAACCGTAGATTTGTTTGCAGAATATCATTACATTATTGCTACATAATTATAGCTAAATCTTTTTTGTTAAAAGCATTTTATTTTTGGTTGTATTTAAAATATTCCTTTTTACAGGCTTTATTTTTGAAATTCGCTATTGTCCATCAAAACGACTGAAAGAAAGTGATCTAAAAACAACAATGAAAAGAGAGGTAACAAAGTATAAATGTAATAGCTCCAGTTTGTTCAATTTAGGAAACTTAACATTGCAGTTAAATTATTCTAAATGAAAAATACCCAGCAACAAATCAAATATAGTGTAGTGGACCGTGGTTTTTTTGGGTTTTTTTTTTACACGTGTTATGAAGATATGTGTAACTCTTGAAATAAAGTCCACTACAAATATTTGGTGGACTAGTGATAGAGTCCAACCAAAAGAAAATGTAACAGAAAAACAACAAGAAATTGATATACATGTACAAACAAATATGTGTATTAGACTACAAAAAGGGGTTTGCAAAAGACAAAAATATTAACGTGTTTGTGTGCATGGATGTAAAGAGTTTGTGTTTCAAAGTATGTTCCCACGTATGTGTGTGTGCATAATGTTCATGGTTTCTTTCCAAGGAAAAGCATAGCTCTCTCCACAAAGGGGAAAATGCAATCTTCTGCAAGAGTTTACATTGTAGTGTGTCTGCTGAAAAGTGTGTGTGTGTGTGTTGGCAGAACAAAGTATTCTTGAGTATTTATACTTTAGATAGTGACCCCTAGGAACAATTTGGACAATTAAGGAGAAGTTAACTCCGACAATAGCATCGGAATTTATATTAATTTCATTTATTTGTTTTCTAACTAAATACATAATTGTCAACAATGTTTCTGTAAAACTTGATATTTCCTGTAATAAATTCTTAATATTATTATTTTACTTAAGTGTAAGAGAGTCCAACATTTACAATTCCTTACGGCTAACCATGAAAAGAAATGTTGATCAAAACTGCCTAAAACCTTTAAGCACATATTGCTGCAAAATTATCAAATGTTGAATATGCCCCTCTGCTGCCAAGCATACATACACACACACACATATATATATATATATATAATGTATGTGTAATGAAAAGAGAAAAGATTGAAATTTTGTTCTAAAGTTGTGCCTATAATCCATAGAGTGAATTGTTTTAAGCTAACTGTAGTGATTTTCTTTTTATTGGTTGGGGTATCTGCCAACAAAAAGGGATGGAAAACTCAGCAGCACTGGAAACACTGGATCACAACAAGCAGTGCATGGACAAGATGTCTGTATGGGATGAATGCAGCTAAGATACTGGAAACACAAACGAATTTGAAATGACGCTTGGTAACATACAGTAATTATATTGTGTGGTCAATACAGATCAGTCATACAATGCCGCTTCCCTGAAAATGTGTCTGCTTCTATGAGCCTAAAACTTTAGCAGTTGGTTAGCAAAGGATGCTAACACTGTCGAAACTCTCTCATGGGGAAGCTGGTAGACAGTTTCTTCATAGCTGGGTATTCCAGGGTTTGCACTGGCTCTGTTCTGGCATGGCAGCCATGTGCTGTCTTTCTACAGAGACAGCATACTAAGCATTGTCTCTTTGACTGACAGGGGCAGGTACTGTTATCAGTAGGAGTGGTTGGCTGCTTCATCTGCATTTTGTTTGCAAAACTCCCCACTGATCACATATGTGGCACCCTGTGGCTGGTCTGACCTAACTGAGCAGATGGTTTAACGATAGAGTCTTATTGACCTGTGTTATTGGCTTTAAGGGAGCATTTTGGGAGATACTTTACCTAGAGAATATTGGATTCAATGTGGGTTTACAGGCTAAGTGTCCAAGGCGGGGGGGGGGGGGATAAGGAAAGTGAAATTTATGGTCTCTATTTAACTTTAAATTTGTTAACAAAGCAATTAGAAAAGCAAACAAGTGAAGAATTCTTCCCTCCTTTTCAGGTTGTTATATACATGGCCTTTACTTAGAAGGAGCTGCATGGGACAGGAAGAACAGTTGTCTAATCCGACAGAAACCTAAGCAACTTGTACAAGAACTGCCTGTGTTGAAGATAAATCCCATTGAAAGTCGACGTCTCAAGTTACAGGTAAAGAAAAGAAAAAAAGAAATGGTCTTGTTTGGAATGTTTTCCCCTTATATGTAATTCTTAATTTCATCAAACATTAATGATGATTATATCTTAAAAGTATGATAACGTGCAGTGATGCAAGGGAGATAATAAGTTTCTCTCTCTAGAGTGCCTGTATTTTCTCACACTGATCAAGGCCACACCCACTAAAAAAAAAAAAAAAAAAAAAAAAAAACACCCCAATAAAACATAAATTTTCTTTTTTAATCTTCTTTAATACACTGAGATGAGTTTTAGGAAAACGTTGTCTTAGGCCAGTAATTCTCAGCTGCTGTGTTGAGGGACACTGAATGATAAACTTAATTGTACTGCAAATATTTTCACAGCATATAAGTGTGTGTGTGTGTGTGACTGAATTAGTAAAACATATTTAAACCTACTTTTCCTGAGAAGTATGTTAACATAATAAATTAAACCATGTGATCAAATGCATTTCGTTTAATCAAAAGAAAATTGGTTTTCTATTTACAGAATACTCTGCGGACTCCTGTCTATGTAACATCTCAGCGACGTAATGCAATGGGAGTTGGTCTTGTATTTGAAGCAGATTTGTCAACCACTGAGCACATCAGTCACTGGGTGCTTCAAGGAGTTTGCCTTACACTCAATACAGATTAAAACTAGAAAATCAAAACGGCTTGGAAGAAGGGTGGACCACTTCAGCAATTGATTCCAAGATGAAATTGTGTGTGTGTGTGTGTGCGCGCATGCACCCATGTGTGTATGTATATATATATATATATATATATATAAAAAATGTGCATGTGTGTTTATGTATGTATGTTTGTTGATAGTTTTACTTGTGTTCTTTCATTCAATATTAGTTTTCTTGCCCATTTTATCTCATCTTGTTGCTTTTTATCAACACTCTGGGTTGATATCCTATGATGACATGAAAAAAAAAAGCTTTGTTTTTAAAAAAAAATTTTAAAAATTTCAGAATAAATATCTTATTACTTTTTAATTATTTTGCTAATTCTTTCACTAATCAAATGACATCTATATTGAACAAAGTATTAAAATCCAGTTGGTTTGTAGAAATATTTATAGATTTACATCAATGGCCATTTATAGATCCAATAAGAAATAAGTTGATATTAAATGGAATCAAGAAACATTATCCATTTAGTTGATTGATTACTCATAATTAACAATAATAAAAAAAGGCTTCATTATAAATAGTTATTCAGTAAATTAATAAACCCCGAAAACGGAAAATGACTTCCTTATAAGCTCCTTAGAATTGAACTGAACAAAAATATCAAGATAACAAAAATACAGGAGTGTAATGGAGATTGCTGTTTGGATTGAGGAATCGGAGAGCAGAGTCTATTACATTCACTTATTTGCTAATACCCTTGGGAAAGGTATGAATCTAACACTTCTCCCCACAGCTATGGGTAAATAGTAGGACAGGCGGGGGTTTTATAGCTTTGGGTGGCAAAGAAGGAAAACTAAATTCAGAACTATATGTAATCCTGGCAAAGCACATGTTATGCAGCTAAGGAAAGGATCGTTTGTATTGATTCAGTGATCCTAACTAAAGGTTTATCCATCCACACATCTACCAGAAAGACAAATTATATTTGAATTTTAATAAGACTGCTTTAGTTTAACTAGCATGATACATTTTTTAAATGCTTCAAAATTTAGAAAAAAAAAAAAAAAAAAAAAGTTTTTGGATATTGTAATGCTGAATTAGATTTGTCATGGGTAATATCAACATTTTTCATGTACGTAAAAACAAATTTATCATGCTTTTAAATCCATTGTGTATATACAACGATTGTTTACATGACTTACCTCGAAGTTCAAAACGAGTGCAAACGTGTCTTGCCTGCAAAGTATTGCAGAAAAGAAATATGGCCGCTATCGAAGACACAATTTATGCACACCAATCTTGTCCAAAACGAGACGATATTTGCACACATGCAAATTTCTGCTGTATCAGACAGGCATAAAAAGCGAGATGCCAGCAGCACGACTCTGAAGGTTCGGGTCATTTGGCGGACTTCGTGCAATAGAGTTGGATGTACAAATTGACTGACAGACAAAGAGGAAGTCGAAGTAGGCGCAGCTGAGTTGGTGTCTGTTTCACGACTGCCCAGTGTAACGGCCGAGAAAGAGTCCCGCAATCCATTTCCTTGAGGTGACCAACGACGAAGGAAGAACAGCTGGTCAGCCGGTGAATGGTGCACTGCACTTTCTGACCGCCCTCTCGTCACTTTCTTCTTTTTGTTTACTACAAGGATAAAGTTTCAGATTCCCATGAATTAAGCCGTTATATAGAAAGACCCTTTTTTATATAACAAAAATATTTTTTTTTTTTTTTTTAAATAAAGAAAGAGGCCTTTCCTCAACTTTTCACCAACCAATGAAATCCCATATTGCATTTTCTGATTGTGTTGATGTGCACAAAAGCAGAGAAAAGCCCACTACACACTCAGTGAAGTAGAGAGGGGGACACTTGGGGACAACTTCTGCCACATTTAACTAACAGATCAGCTTTTCTATCTCAACAAGCAAATACATTTTCTACCAACTATCTGCACCAGCACCACCACATCACAAGGCGTGGTTGGCAACTCTAATGGGTGGCATTGAAACTATTTTGACAGTCAGCCTTCACTCAGTAACAACCAGCCTGGCAATATCTCAGTCTGCTCTCCTGACTGGAAGTCTTCAACATCCAATCTGTTGTCACTTGGCCTCAAAAATTTTCATTTATTTATCTATTATTTTGTTCACTTCTAGTCAAGTGGGTGGCGACTTTGAAGACCTCAACTTTACTGCTGACCAAAAAAAAGAATGAAAAAAAAAAAAAAAAAAGCACTTAAAACCAAAATGAAGTTGGACATTTTCATTAGCATAATAAATAAAAGAAAAAACAAAAGTCTGGGCAGAAAATCTTTTTCAAGCTCAATTTGTCATCTTCTCAACGCATTGTTTATTTATGTCAAAATAACTTCATGTTCCCGTAATCGTTGCCTGCCTGGTTTCCGGATCCTGATGCACATATTTTCGCCCTACACCAAAATAAATAAATAAAATAAGCTATTATTGTTCTGTATAATAATTGTGCTATTCCTAAAAAGCATATTTAAGCAGGAATTTTAGTTCATTCTACAATCTATCAATCACATCAAAAATTTGCATTGACAGTGCATAATTCATATTGAATAAATAACATAAAATAGAACTGAATCTGCATTTAATAATTTAAACAAACCAACCAATTGCTTCCGACTTACATCTGCATTGTTGCAAGGAGAATGCAATGTTGTGTTTACAAAACCACAAATGTCAAATTAATAGAACATCTAATGAGGACAACTAATAAACATCTTAATTGGAAAATAAGCAAGCCAAGTATTTTGATGCTTTTTATTAGCTTCGATCATTGTCACTGGAAAATATTTTCTAAATTCATTTTCCAAGCAACAACTGTTATAGAACTGAGAACAAATTATTATATAAAGCAAAACAAAAATACTCTGTAAAAAAATAAAAAATAATAATAATACTTCATTTTCCAAAAGATTTCTTGCTGTGTTCGACTGAGGAAATGTTTTTTTTTTTCTACTGTCCTGAGCCTTGATGTGCCGTCAGAAGTGATTGCATGACCAGATCAGGTGATTCTGGTCCACATCAACAATGATGACCTTCAACAAGCCCCCCATAATTATGAGAGCTGCTGGGGCTGCATTCACTCTCTCCTCAATTCTCCAGATGTATTTGTGTCCCCCACGGAGGCCTAAATCAGAATGGAGAGGTAACCGCATGTTGATAAGAGTGAAATGATGAGGAATGTTCTCAGCCACATGAGTGGCTTGAAGGAGCCGAGTCCTATTGGAACTGATCTCACTTCCCCTGTGGTCAGATACTCAATTCCCAGGACTTGGCCACTTGTAGACAGTAGAAACTATTCACGTTCAAGTCCTTGTCAAATTTCTTCCCATGTTATACCTGAGTTTTTTTAAGGTGCCTAGCTTGTTCAGCAAGTACTTCAGCCAGATCACAAAGATCTTTTCAGGCATGAACTGCTCTTTCCTCGTAACCTAAGACTCATACCAAATGTCTCTGTGTCCACCATGCCACCTTGAGCTGCATGATAATGCAACTTGAAGACATGCTGTTTGATGATGACCAGGACTTGATGAATAAACGCACCCATCCTCATGACATCTGACCTCTTAGAATGTTTCTTTCTTTTGGCCTTAGGTAACTCTTCTCTGCCTTTGA
The DNA here is from genome assembly GCA_963932145.1 of Acanthosepion lycidas. Taxonomy (NCBI): domain Eukaryota; kingdom Metazoa; phylum Mollusca; class Cephalopoda; order Sepiida; family Sepiidae; genus Acanthosepion; species Acanthosepion lycidas. Next base: position 10,054,127 of record OZ010603.1, read on the forward strand.
ATATAAAAGAACCAACTCCATCCCCTGTGTTTGGACATTAGAACCAAGAGCATAGCCTGCCTTTTTGTTTCTCATCACTTGATGCAGCTGCCATGTTAATACTTTTGATACATCCAAATGAGAAATATTGTATATCATTTTCTGTTTATGGTCAGTTAAAGACGTATTCTGAAATAATTGGTAAACCTTTATACAAGAAGTGAGGTAAGAATGTTCCCCTTCCTTAGGAAAACTTATTCAGTTTGTTAAAAGTAAAACTTGTTTAGTAGAAACTTTACAAACTCCTAAAAAAAAAAAAAAACAACAACAATGTCCTAATTGTTAACAGCTTTGTTCATCCATGTAATATGCCTTGTTGGAATAGAGCATCTTTATATCAAATACGATGCTTGATACTTCATAAGGCCAATTTGCTAAATGCCTCTTGGATTTCATAAAAAGGGAAAAACTCAAATTTGTCAGCTGTTAATCCATTAATGCCTATTGTCTCCCCAAAAAATGGATAAACTTGCATCATAGGTGGGAAGAGAGGGGTTTGCAATCAGTGACATGAACTCTGTCATCCTATATATATATATATATATATATATATATATATATATATATGACAAAGCGGGGAAAAATTTTATGTTTCGTCTTCTAAAGACTTGAGTCCAACTGTCAACATGAAGATGATCCGTGACATGCTGGTGGGTGGGGACTTGCCCAGCCATGTTCACCACCCACACTACTCTGTGATTGCCACTGTCACCAGGAGAGTGGGAGGAATAGAGAGGATGTCAACATGTGCTGGTGATATTGTGATTTCCATTTGAAGTAGGCCATTCTGTTTTTCCATCCATTTTTACTGAATATATATTTTAATCAATACAGATGAAGTCAGTTCCACAACACTTGTCATTTTTTTTTTTTTTTTTATTCCACTTGGAAAATCATGTCACTTCCTGACAAAATGAAATCCTTAACATGACAGGCTAATACTCGTTGCAGGAAGCCAGTTGAATCAAATCAGTAGAACATGATGGAATCCATTTGTGACACAACAATACCATTTTCAATTGTGACTGATTTGACTTATTGTACAAATTGAGAGAAAGTCACCTGAGAGAAAGTCATCATCTATCATGAAAATTTGCTTATCTCACCGATTTCACATAAACCTCTTTATTCATAGTTCATCATGGCAGAAATTCAGTTTCTGATGTCTAAAGAATGTCATTGTCAGTTCCAAAGACCAACAATCCCAAGTTGGTGAATCTTTTTTGAATATTTTTCACAGTTCTTCAAATCTCTTTTCTACTAATCATGCTTTTAGCATGATTCCATTGGGTGTAGATTTTAAGCAACACCCACTAACTGGAGATACATTTCTGACTGGGATTTTCTCTCTAAATAAAAACATTTTAGGGGAACTTTTCAGCTATCAATTTCAGTTATTATTTTAGCTTCTGAACCATTTCCCCAGTTCAATCATTGGTTGCTTCCCTCACTTGACTATACATGGTAAATGTTCTTTGCAATCCCTCCTGTAGTTACTGACCAATACAAAACTGCTCTTATCTTTTGTAATTCCAGCTGAAGCAGCTGCATTCTGCTGCAACATATTTTTGCTCCAAGAGTCAAGAGAGTCACTATTTGATAAGATTCAGAATGGAGGAATTTGAGTAAAAAGAACCTGCTCTTACAAATGCTCTTTTTTTGGCCTGGATTACAATTCCATACATATTTGTCTATCCTTCCTGTCCTATACACATTGATGCTTATATTTTGGGTATTCAAACTGATTAGCAATTAACTGATGTTTTGTCAATGATTCCAAAGTACACAATTGCTTTGTTCAAGGTGCTTAGTGTTCATTCTTCATTTAAGATTTCTTCATCAGTCATCACTTTGTTGACAATAGATAATCTATCTGAATATTTTCTAGGCATGATTCAGACAAATTCTTAGAAAAATTAGCAATGATTTAGAAGATTTTTCAAAAAAGAGTAGCAAGGGGTTTAACCTATAATTGCTGGAGTTTAAAGCCTTGGATTTTTCTATTAGGCATCCGAGATCATGATTATATAAAAATTAAAACAAGAAGTATTCTGAAAAATAAAATAATCTGGGAAGAAAATGTCTTGCATACTTCAAACATTTTTTTTTTTTTTTTTTTTATAAATTTCTGAATAAAATTTTTTTTTCATATTTGTTTGTTTATATGGTAGATAATAAATATTGCATTATAATTGGTTCATATATTCTTATAATCTTCTAAATATAAAATTAATCTTGCATATAAACATTCAAACAATTAAATGGCGTGTAACAATTTTTTGTAGTCATTAAAATTCTAAACATGGCATTTTATAACAATAAACATTGCCGAAGGAGCCAATGTAGTATACAGTAATCACGGTGTCAAGAGAAAAACAGTCCTCTTGATACGCCATATTTATTTAAACTTTGCTGACATTTTCGTGTGCACATAGCTGTTTGCTGAAATAAATCTACAGGATGTGACTATGTATAGACATTACATTACATAGGAAATATATAAAACAAACCTAAATATGATTAAATAAATCTACAGGATGTGACTATGTATAGACATTACATTACATAGGAAATATATAAAACAAACCTAAATATGATTAAATAAATCTACAGGATGTGACTATGTATAGACATTACATTACATAGGAAATATATAAAACAAACCTAAATATGATTAAATAAATCTACAGGATGTGACTATGTATAGACATTACATTACATAGGAAATATATAAAACAAACCTAAATATGATTAAGCAACTGAAAGGTAAAAAAAGAAAGTAGAGAGAACTGGAAAAAAAGAAACAGTAACTGATCTCATCAAAGAGAAAAAAAAAAAACTACAATAATGCCTAGAGTAGAAAGAAACAATAATGCCTAGAGTAGAAAGAAACAATAATGCCTAGAGTAGAAAGAAACTGTACAATGGGAAACTAAACCAAGACAGATACATAATAATAATGATAATAATAATGACAGCAGCCAGAAAATGTCTAAGACATTTTTACCATAACCAAGTTTCATGACAAAACCATGATAATCAGATGATTAGGATCAAGTAGATAGGTTTGTCTTACATCTGGTTCACACTTTTCCCTGGTCTTTTGAACAGGAGTAAAGGTTTATCCCTAGTTTTCTGTTTAGATTTGGGTTCCCAGCTAGTTTTAATGTCTACTTCAACTCTATAATTCTATTGTCTTCACCTAAACTTTGAAATTTTATTTACTATTTATTTTTACTCAATAAGAGTAGATAGATTCGCCTATCGTCCAGTTCACAATCCTCCCTGGCCTTTTAAATAGGAATAGAGGTTTATTCCTTGTTTCCTGTTTAGGATTGGGTTTCCGATTCCTTTTAAATTCTTCTTGTTCTCTTTCACTCCCAGCTGCCACTTGTGCCTTAGTGACATTATTGCTTTGAAAATAAAAAAAATCCTCTAATGATTGCAGTTTTGGTATAAAACTCAGAATGGTTATAGGTCAGTGTCTCTGGACATATATTCTGGTCGTAGTGACATACATACAAAAAAAAAAAAAAAAAAAAACTCACCGATCCAGTCTGTACAGCCTGAAGTCCAAGTTCATCAACTTTCTCCAAGAGAAAAGCAATTTCTGCCACAGACAAATTGTATGCAGGCATTGGACATTCTTGTTGGCAGTTTTCGGATACAAAATCACTGAAAACAATAAATTTCCATAATCTCAAAAGATAATTATAAATTTATTCAATTAATAAAACAATGGGATATTTTGGTTTTAGTCAGTGATAGCAAGTGGTTTTATGAATTTCTCAAAAGAGAAAAACACAACAAAACATCAATTACAAAAATATTCCGTAAAGACAACAAAATTAATAAAATCCAATTCTGATAATTTCATCAAAACTTGAAATACATTTACAGCAGCTATGAAAAAAGAAAAAAATATTTGTGAAAATATTTTCTCCTTTTTATTCAACTGTGTAAAATGAAGAGGAAACATTATATAATTCATTAAATAAACAGATTAAAAATTGTTCTCTGGACGATCATGATTACAGCCAGCAAATGTAACACTAAAGGGGACCAGCTGCTATTATGGTCACTGGTTCATCAATGACCACGACAACAGACTCCTCTAGACATTGTGGGTTTAGATAAGATCTGAAGAAGTCCCAACCTCAGGGTTGAAATGTTACAAGCTTAAACCAACTGCGTGCTTACACAAAACTTGACAGACTCAAGATTAATCAATGTCTTCAAATAAAAACAAGAGGGGGACTTGTGTGACGGGGGGGGGGAGATTAATATGCGTTTGGAAGGAAAAGCAAAACTCAAAGTGAATGTGTTTTTTTTTCTTCATTTTTTATGCTTCACTTTGTCAATTTATACTTCAGAAATTTTTTTTAATATTCTTATAAGAACTGTTAAATAAAATCCCTACTGAATCAGTTTTTCCAGATTAATGGTCATCGTCATTGTCACAATGGCACAAATAATCTCTACAGATTTAATGCAAGTTTAATTCTGCCATTATCCATTCCAAGTTGACCCTTTTAGTTTACAAATTTTCCTTTCATAGAAATGCAATGTTGTCAATCACATCTAATCTGGATTTTTTATGAATTTTCTCACATGGAAAAACCCGTTTTTAATTATAGATAATATCAGCTATCACAACAGAATAGGACAAACCATACAGGGTTAAATTATTGCAGTGGTATTTTGTGTGATTTTCCTTAGAAATCTAACATTATAAATGTATAACTACACTTGAACATTATAACGTATGGAAGTGTGTGTGTGTGTATTTTGTGGCAATATCTAGAAGCCAGGAAAACTATAGCCTCTTCAGACTTCCATAGAATTGCCAATGTACATAATCACCTGGCAGCTTCAAAGGACTTGCCTGATTCTTTTCTTTGGCAGCATCAGTTCTCTCTCCCAAACTGTCTATTCAATTCAGCAACTAAACTGCCAACTTTTCACCAATGATTTATTGGTATGATTTGACCATTAATTTATGTTCTTAAGGATTTCCTTTCTTCTGGAAAACAGTTGATTAGCTAGCCACTTGATAGATTTCAGATAAGCTACTTTCTGAAAATTATTCTTCCTATAAAATCTGCCAGTGAATATTTTACTATGTAAACAGACACAAGGCCTGTAAGCTTTAGAGGATTATTTATTTTTTTTTTTTAGCAAAAACATTTCTCTGAAATTATTGTGCCTAGGAAACAAGCCAAATTCAATTGAAAAGGTCATTAAGTAAACAACTTAATCTCAAAGGTTTTATAGAATTTCTGATTTCAGCCAAGGAAGTAATATTTATTGTCAGCATTTCTACCTGACTTGACAAGTATAGCTGATCAGTATAGGACCATTCTCAGTTATTTCAAAGTTAATATTCAGGTTTGATTTAAGATCTCCATCCAATTCCTCAAGAACTAATTAAGAAAGTTGATTAGTTTTTTTTTTCACATTTAATTACAATAATTATTCAATGTAATCAACCTTTTCTCATGTTTTCCCCTGTGTTCTAAACCATAAAAATGGACCTTGCTAAATTTAATTGTTGACTACTGTCAAGCCTCCTTAGGGTTCTACTCATCCCAACATGAGTGTCTTAGCAGGTTCCTTGTCACAAACAAAAGAAAAAATAAGGTCACCAATCAACTTACTTTAAATATTTGCTCACTTTTTCCCTGAAGTCATCTGAAATTGCCACAGATTTTTCTTCTGCAGCTTTGCTGGCATCTTCAAGATTTGTTGTTACTAGACAGGGGAAAAAAAATAATTATCAAATCAAATGTTTCCAGTTTTTAACCTCTACTGACCAAAACAAGAGGTGAATGTAACAAATAGTAAGCAATAAGGAAGAGACTCATATTATATATATATATATATATATATATATATATAAATAAATAAAAAACATACTTGGCAATCTAAATATGAGTGATAAGCAAGTGGTATACTGTATTGACAAAAACCCTTTATTTTAATTAGAAACGGAGAGAGAGAAAAAGAGAGAGAGAGAAAAAAAAAGAGAAAAAAGAAGGATAATGCATAAAATTTTTTTTTGCAAGAGTTAAATTGAAACAATGTGAATTAAAATTACATTGAGGTTTAATGTTAACAAATAATGTTGTAGCATTTAATTCACCTTTTATCTCCCCAAATTTCTATTTCCTATCAGTTTTATTCATCCCCCCCATATCCCCACCCCCACTTTTCTACCGATTCCTCTGCTTAGAGTTTCTTGTAAATACTTTGAGTAACTTGTAAACTGAACCAACTCATATTCTGCCACATTTCCTGGGAGGGGGAAGCAATTCAGATTATGAAATAAAAAGCTTGTGATATAAAAATTATTGCTTACATAAACTCGATTTGTGATTTGATAATTTTTGACAGAACATTCTGCGATATATTTTGCTTTCTTCTTCTTTATGTTTCAAAACATCTCTACAAATAAAAGAAATAACATAAACAATAACTTTGCATATATATAAAAAAAACATTATCATGTTTTAGACAAGACAACATCAAAATTAGTTTGATCAATATGGATAAGTCATTTGTAGCTGTAGATAATGAAGATACCACTTAACTTATCTCAAAAATACAGACAGATGCTGAACGATCGGTACAGACCCAATTTACCAACAATATGAAGACAATTAGAAAAGTCTCACCAGGAAATGGTGTGAATGTTAAACCATCTGACATTCCTACACTGATGAAAAAAAGAAGTCAACAATTTAGTCATCAAACCAGCCATTACTTTCAAGATGAGTTTGAATTTATGCTATAAGAATCCTGATGTACTTGTGATCAAGTGTCCAGTGGACACCTCCTCTTTTCTTGTAATCAGCACCTTCACACAATTGAAGGATGGAGTCATCTTCATTACCCACTGTTACAAATAGTCATATTGATTTATCCAATGTATTCTGTATTGGTCAGACTAGTTACAATGTTGTCCTGCTCAACAAAAGAATTAGCTGGACTCAAATGGAAATAAAAGCCGCAGAAAACAGCCCCATTTGAAAAAAATCCCAATCCAAAATGAATAATGCTTGACAATGCTTCATCTAATCAAAATTGCAGATAATATTACTACTACTAATACTACTAGTGGAAATAAAGCAATTGAAATGAAGATGAAAGAAATCCTTCTCCAAAATGAATAATTCTTGACTATGCTTCATCTAATCAAAATTCCAGATAATATCACTACTACTAGTGGAAATAAAGCAATTGAAATGAAGATGAAAAAAATCCTAGTCCAAAATGAATAATGCTTGACAATGCTTCATCTAATCAAAATTGCAGATAATATTACTACTACTAGTGGAAATAAAGCAATTGAAATAAATTACTAGTAAAAAATGAATAATTTTGAAGGTTTCAATCAAGTTAAAAAAAAACATACGAAAAAAAAAGAAAGAAGCTATCCTAATATTATTGGTTATTTTATTTCAACATGTTTTGCTTTGTCATTCCCATATACTCAAATATTGTTTTAACATTTTAAAACACTTGTGCTTGTCATTGCAGCAAATCCACTCTATCAAATGTTTTGCTTCTATCTTCTCCCTGGTGAATTGCATGTCATTTTTCCATCCCAATGAAATCATTAATAGCAAGGTAATAGAAGAGTTACCATGTTCTATGTAGAACAAGATAGATACATATTAATCTATACACTGTTCCATAATTTAGTTCAATAGAGGCAGGATTCTGACTTGGCTCAACAGGGCAATCACTTGGGTTTAGAAAAGTAAAAAGAAGAGGTGACTTGTTTCTGTGAAAGGGAAGTACATCATTCATTGTAGACTTGGCTTGAATTGTATATTTAAGAGTTTCAGACATTTATTCAGATGAGAGAGAGAGAAATTTGAGCCCCCTCCATGTAATTCACAGTGGGGTGAGTCTTTGCTAGGAAGAAACGGAAAAGTGAACTCTTACTCGTGCAATTGCTGTAGTAGTTTTGAAATATTTGAATCTGAAGGTAATTGCTTCTTCGCTAAGTTGAGATTAGCAATGGCTTCAGAATATCTTCCCAGCTGATGGTAGGCCTTAAAACAAAAAACAAAAAATAAATCCAAAATTTGGCCAGCCTTAAGTCAAAAACGGAAATAAATAGGATTAAAATTTGAAAATATTCATTAAAACTTTTTTGGCAAACATGGATATTTGTGCCTGCAAAAAAAAAAAAAAAAACGAAATGTCAAAAGAACTTTTTTTTTTCTAGTAACAACACTATTATTTTAACTACCTTCACTCCTTGATAATGTTTATTATTTTAAAAAGCAATTAGCAATTATTAAAACCTAAACATATGATGAAAGCAAATTTATAACAAAAATATTAATCACTATTAGATTTTTTATTTACAAGAATAATTTATAATATTCTACAAATACAATTGTATTAAGACTAATACAAGGCAATATTTATAATTTACCAGTTTATAAAGAAATACATATAAAAAAACAAACTCTTTTTATTCTTAAATATATAAACATTTACTAAACTGTTAAGATATGTGACCTCCACCCCCCCAAAAAAAAACCCAGCTCTTTGTTCAAGATGGCCATATCCCCATCCCACTTCAAAGTTTTATTGAGTCCCCACCAAAATTCTAAGATAGCCCCACCATACCCCATCCTCTAGCTAGTTGAGCCCTACTAGAAAGTCAAGAATTTTGACCAATAAAAGAATTGCTGTTTCATATGCAAAGTCTGTGTTTAACTTTTTAAATCACAAAACTGAAATGTTTATTGCTGAAGTATTTTTATGTTTTGTACTCTGATTGTTTTTATTATTGACTTTTGTTCAAATGTTCCAGTTTCAATTGATTTAAACAACTTTATAATCTTTGAATAATGGAAAAACAAATATTTGTCTAAAGCTATTTTTATTTATGGAATGTAGCTTTTTTTTTTTTTTTCGCTGGTCATTGCGTCTGGTGGACGAAGCGGCTAAAACAGTGACTTTTGTGTCATAAAATCTATTGTGGCAGAGAAAACTTCCAGCCTGAGTTTTTTTCAGCTTTGATAGGTAACACCAAAATTTTCTCTCACTTCTTGCTTGTGGAACTCTCTTCTGGCTCCATGCTTTCCAGTCAACTTTGATCTTCAAAAATTTAAACACGTTGTCAATTGTCATCTTGTGTCCACCTGATTCCTCTTCTATTGTCCTCACTCCTTCATGTTTCCGTTTTCTAATTCTTTCACACTCAGTAACCCCTCGTGTCTTAGTGGCTTTATTGCCCTTGCTTGGGGTAAGTTTGATTAAAACAAAAACATAAGGAAATTCTTATTTAATTGGCAATTAGCCAGTGTTTTTCCAACTATTCTAATAAACAATGTAAAAGTCTAAAACAATTTAATAGTGTTTATTTTTGTTGTCAAAAAGAAGCCATTACCTGGCCGAGTCGATAGAGAGCCTTTGTATTTGTATTATCTAACTGTAAGGCCTTTTGACAATAAGTCACAGCTCGTCCCGAATGGTTAAGACGGATACAACATAAAGCCATGTTCAGATTGAGTGTTAAAAGGAATTGTTCCCCTTGTCGTCGCTCTTCATAATTCTTTGGCAAATAGTCTTCTATTATTTGGGTGGCCTAAAAAAACAAAAAAAACAAAAAAAAACATTTACATGACAAGGCAACAAGCAAAGATGGTAATTATAAAAACAATTATCCAAAGGATCCCAGGTGCATCAATACAATTTCAGAGTAAAACAAACTTAAATTTAATTTAATAAAAGAAAAAAATCAACAGTAGTGAATAAATATTTTTACTTCAATAAATTGAGCCTAGTTAAGCTCACTTCTGAAATAACACAGAATCCAGTAAGGACAAAGACCACAAGCAACATCCTTTAAGTACAACTATTTCTATTATTCATTTTTTATTAGTATTTCTTTTCAAAATCAGAGGACTGAGGAAGAAGGTAAGAAATTCACGAGCCAATGTGAAAATTCTTTTTGAACCAATGAAAACCTTGCCTTCACAGAAATTAAACAGTGAGCCAAGAAGAAAAAGGAAAGAAAGTATGAGCCTATGCAAAATTCCTTTTGATATAAAATGAGAAAAATTAAATTAATGAGAATAGTGTCTGAAGTCATGTGAAAGTTTTCATTTTAGTTCTTTGCAACCAGTGTTGAAGTACACATCGTCAATTATATTATCAGCCTCTAACCAGCACGGGGCACTTCAAAACATTTTCTCTCAATAATCGAAGAAAGCGAAGTGTTTCAAGCTATTGCTTTCTCTTCGTCTACTTTTGAACATATGGTGAGCAACAAACTCTTACCTTCGACTTAAGCTTTTTTTTTTTTTTTTTTTTTTTTAATAACATTTTGTGTGTCAGTTCATTTAATCTGAACATTTCCTCTTCATGACAATTTGTTAATACTACGGACTTTAGGAATTCTGATACATTTTTCTGAAACAAGCTACTGACACAACATCAAGCGTGTAAATTCATGAATAAATTCCTAATCTTGTTTTGTTAAAATTACCCGTGTGTTTCCTTGTCATTATCACCCTTCATTAATTCTTAAAAAAAAAAAAAAAAAAAAAAAAAAAATTATCTCTTAGATTACTTTTTTTTTTTAATTATTCAAATGTGTGGGGTAGGTATGTGTATGGGGGGGTCATGTAGCTATTATTATATGTTCATCATAAAATGAGAAATTATTTTTATATAATTTTTGTTAATTCTCATACAGTTACAGTGAGTGTCAAGAAAAAAAAATTTTTTTTTGTGATTACATTTGTTAAACTTTGCCCATATTTTTATGAGTCTGAATATTTTCTGTGTACTTTTGAGATTCAAATAGACAAGCTGGTATAATTTTGAATTTCAAATATACAGACCGGGATAATTATTCTTTCATGCAGAAAAATTCACCCTTTTCATTAAACATTTCTAATCCCACCTGTTTTCATTAAATATTCAAACACTTTGCCCTAGACTGTTCACAGCTTCTATTAAAATGTTTGAGGAAATTTCAAGAATATTTTGCAGGCAAGACCATCAGGTCTAAAGGCACCAAGTTCAAGGTTTACAAGTGTCCCATGGAACAATAGCCGTTAAAAAAAAAAAAAAAAAAAAAAAAAAAAAAAAAAGCACTGATTTGTGAATTTGGTGACATCGTAACCGAGTAGTTCAGGAGCCAAGAATTATACAGACTTAGGCTCAGTGAGAAATAACCTAGAAGTAATAAATAAGAACAAGACGAGATATCATTTCTAAACAAGGACAGTGGATGGAGAACAATCTACCCAATAGATTAAACAAAGGGTCCATTTCAAAACTTCATGAATTTTATCCAGCTTGACAGATACCGGAAGAAGGCCAGAGGGAACAAAGTCGGAAACATTATGATAACAACAAAGGTGAGAACATTAACTTGATGATAAACAATAACTCCTCATCCCAGAAATTCAAGCAGAAATACTAAAATATTAATAGAATTTGCATCTTTATTGCTTATTAAGTCAAGACTTTCAGTCTACATTTTCTGATCAGTTTACCAAAAAGTTTGAAATTTTAAAAACTTTTCTGTATTTCTTTCTTTCCATCAGGATTATTGGTTAAAATTCCATAATTCCCTGACTTGCCTAAAAAATTCCATGCAAATTCCCTCTGATTTTGAGACATCATATAAAAGACAGTTGAAAAGATGTGCAGAGGGGGGGGGGGGAGACACCAGAGAAAAAAAGACAATTTTTATCCAGATTTTACTAATGCAACTTGATTTGTATCAAATGATGTTTACTATATGCTATTTTTTTTTTTTTTTTAGACTAAAAATAAATGCAAAAATCTTGAGTAAAATTTAAATAAAGATGTCAAATTTTTCCAATTCTGAACGAACAGACTGAAGTGCTAATCCTGAATTTGCTACTCAGTAGACACACCAATGAAAGACAATTCTAGTAAAACTCTTTGCTGATTTCGCCATGTCTATTCATCTTTTTAGTTGTGACCTAATACTATGATATACTTTCTACTCTCTGTAGAAGAAACAAAGGAAATGAAGACAAACATTTTTTATTTAAGAAAAGAAACGTCATCTTCATTTTTTTATTTTTTTATTTTAGTTCAGTTACCATTCAAGTTAATGCCTTTGTGCAGATCAAACATTAATCTTCAAGATTGACCACAAACAAAATTTTGAAAATTTAAGAAAGAAAATCCAACTTACAAGTTTGTATTTGCTGTAGGCTTTGTGTAATTGTTTTGATTGGAAATATTCAGTTGCCAACTGAATGAAAAGAAGAAAATTAGATAAATTATTGTAACAAATTCTAAATTAATGGATTTTTTTTTCTTGAGTATGCAGTATGGGAGAAAAACTAAATACAGTTTAGAATAAAATGGAGCGTCTACTCAAATACGGATATACACTTAATCTAACATTTAATGTAATAAAAATATGTTGGATTAAAAATAAATCCATTAATTCTTTAGAAATTGTTTTGTTTACATTTCAGATGCAGAACTGAGCAGATATGCCATTTTTAAGAAAATTTGAATGACTGAGTGTACTTTAAAGCTAAACAGACCCTAACTTGATTGTGAAGTACTTCATAGCCAAGCAGTTAAAGCATGCTGGATAATAAAGTACTTTATTCTGCAAAGGAAGAACACAGGATCAAATCCTGTCAGTATGTTTTCTCTAATAAGTTTCCTCATGTGTGCAGGCCAGTAAGCGAAATGCTGTTTAAAATAAAATAATGCATCTACTCAAACATAGGTATCCACTAAAAATAATGTTTGAAGTAATATATCTAAATATATGATGAAAATATAGTTTTAATGTCTGTACCATATTTATGCGTTAAAGTGCTCAAAATAGAGCATATGTAAATATAAAAGGCCTGACAATTACATTCAAGCATGAAACAGACATATACATATATTTTATATATGAGCAGCACTTAGTGGAAAGTGTTCAATATCTGTGATAGAGCTAATATATTCAGTTGTAGAGCTATTGGTTTGTAACCCTGGGTTTCCCGCTTTTGATTTGTCTGATGATCACAAAAGTGTGAAACAGGGTTACAAACTAATATCCATACAACTATACATAAGTGGACATTGAAGTCAATGCCTAGTGGCAACAGTCCGTTTCATTCTTGAGTGCAATCATCAGGCAAAGTCTTTGGCTCATGTATGAGAAACTTTTGTCAGGCCATATCTTTGCATTCAAACATGAAACAGACTGCCACTGCTGGCTGTAGACCTCAATGTCCACTTTTATATTTACATATACTCTATCGCTGATATTGAGCATTTTAACCCATAAATATAGCGTATATTAAAACTATATTTTCATCATATATAATTTCCTAATTACAATTAAAAAGAGATTGATGTTCACAGGTTGAGAGATTATTTACTTCTGTTTACAAATCATATTGGTTTATAAACAGAGTTCATAGGTGAGAATTTAAGATCTAAGTCTTTCAAACATGATACCCATTGTGACCAAAAAGTCTGCAATAACTGGAATCTAAAATTATAATCATATTTACATAAAAATTTCAATTCCCCACATCTACTATATTCAATCTATTTATTGTGTTCATCTTGTCTGGCTTTTGCACATCTGCATGTTTAGAGTGCTCACTCATCTAAGAAAAAAAAAATAAATAAATAAATAGTTCTCCCTGTGTCATACCAATGCTGACTATTGGCTAATATCTGCCTGGTACCATTCATATGCAAATAGTCAGCACCAGCTACTCTAAGTAGAAGGTCTTCTCTCAACAGCCTATTGTGGAAGAGGATGTAACTCCTGGTGCTTACAACATCACATGCAACCAATTCCGAGTCTCTTATCAGGTCAATTTGTTTGTTACACTCCCCTCTGATCTCCTGATCACAGCACCAACATGCAGGGGGTGGGCGTTGCCTTCTGGTGTACCTTTGTAGGGGAGGTACATCCTCCTCATTTTTGTTGTTATAAATCTTCACTGTGGCAGGAGGCACATTGAAAACCTGGGATTCTATTTCCAACTACCCGATCACTCATGAATGAATCATCAGCATTGCTTGCAGCAGAGCATTGGCCCCATGCAAGTCAGAGGTCTTTAACATGACATAGCACACCTCAATCAGGACATATTATAGACTGATGATCCCAGTGACTTTCCCAGTTGTAAACTTGGAGATACATTGGTTCTGGTGTGGTTTCACCAACACCATGTCCCCAACTTTATATGTCTCATGCTCTGTCAATGAAATGCCCAATTGCCGACTTCAAAATCTCCTCAGTATGCACATGTCCAGCATGTGCATATGCAGTTATAACATTTACACAAATGGTCGTTTCTAACCTAAAAATGGAACACGCTGTTTAATGCTATATTGCAATCTCTGTGTTCAGTGGAACCAGATTCACAATTCACACTCACATGTAAAAGAATAAACAACAAAACTTTTATGGGGGAAAGGAACAACATTCTTGCTAATGGGAGAAAAGCTGGCCACTTAAAAAGACTTACTCAACTTTTTTGTTTTGACAGTAATTTTCAACATATCTAATTTTTCATGCTCTACAAAAGTAATGATCTTTGAAAAACTATTAAAAGACCCCCACTACTCAAAGCCAAGAACAATGAATCTTTTACAAAATAAAGAATCTGTAGCATTTTATAGTTTTTGTAAAAATTAAAAACAAGACATTTGCTCATCCTTAAACAAATTGTGCTGCAAAAAAGTATGTTACATGTGACATCTCAGTGGAAGCAACTCGATTAAAAATGAAAAAAGTGATCAAATGGAAGTCTCAAACGAGGAAAGCAGCTAAAATTAGGACACAAAAAATACATTCAACAGGTTTAACATTGGTGCAATATAGACTGATATGTTATGATTCAAACAATATTAAAAATTCTAGTGTAAAAGGCATCATTCAAGAAAAAAAGCAAAGGTTGATGTTGTGCGTGGATTATCGCCCTTGCATTATTTTATTTTTAGAAACAAAGCAATTTCTAAAGATTTATATTTAATCAGACATTTTTATTGCTTCAAACATTATTTTTAGTGGATAAAAAGGTGTCTATTACGTCTACAGGCCTTCACACTAGAGAAAACTTGAAAAAAAAAAAAAAAAAAAAAAAAAAAATGTGCTCTCTGGCAGAGTTGTAACCTAGAAATAGAAAAATCGCTCAAAAATAGAGGGTGTCACTGCTCAGCAAAGTTCTATTGCCGGAGGGCAAAGTGCATGGAACAGTAGATGTAATACACACTGTTTAAAAAAAAAGAAACAAAAATAAAAAAAAAAAAAAAAAAAAAAAAAAAAAAAACAGGACGTCTATTTCAAATACAGGTATCCACTAAAAAGTAATATAAATACAGACCGGCTGCTCAATTTTAGAAGTCATGTTTTGACTGGCTGTTTGAAGACCTCTCTATGCTTCTATCTATAGCATAAGACAATGTAAACAGATTTGCAAACAGGAGCATTTATTCAACAATTTAAACAAAAGTATACTTTATAAATTAAAATTTAGACTATCTATTAATGGATTTTAAATATATATTTTATATCAAGTTATAAATTATATAACAAGGCAACTTTAGTTACAGACTGAGAGAAGATGCAATTGTCGCAAAATCTAGTCACACAGCAACAGTCAAAATGGCTACTGTCACTTCTCACCGCACTGAAGGAAGAAAAATATGATGATGATTAGATTTAGGATTTTAGGGTGATTTGGACTTTACAAGAAAGAAAATTTTTGCTATTTAAAAATTTATGTGAATTTCAAACTCATAAACTGAATTTACTATTTCAATTTTAGCCAAAACCTGCTTATATGAAGAATTTGAATCCTGAAAATGTTTATACTTACAGCTTTTTCTTTGAGGACCATTTTGTTTATTTGTTCAAATACGAGTTTAGATTTTTCTTCCTGAAAAGAAGAACTGGCTTTGAATTATAAATGACAAATAAGTTAACTTAATATTCAAAATAATGTCCGAGATATTAAGCTTTTATTTAGCAGACAGTAAAAATTGAGATTTATTTAAAAACAATTCTTACTATGAATTTGACTGACAGTGTCTATATGTATGTATATAATAAAAATGTCTTGAAAATGACAGTATGAATAAAGACAAAAGGAAAATATTTCTTTACCAATGTGTTTTGACCTCTGATGAACTTTATCAAAGTAAATGTAAGGATTTCATTTTGCAACATGTATTTATAAAGAAAAGGAAAAAATATCGTTAAGTTCAAAATTTTAAAATTTAAGAATGATCTAAAATATTCTTAAAACTGTGTAAGTAAATATAAACTATGGAGGATGCTAAGGGATGTAATTAAATGTCTAATAAATGAAAATGAGTAAATGCTGTTAAATGTTTATTTTCTTTTGTGAGTATGTATATATATATATATATATATATATATATATATATTAATGTAATTATTATTATTTTAACCTGATAAATTACTTATTTATTTCAAATAACCATATTCTTTTAATTTTAAGAATTTTTTAGGGTCATATATTTTGGCTTAGGAAAAGAGTAGTATTTCTTTTGAGAAAGGACATATTTGAAAAATCCAAGGCACAGATTTACATTTTAGGAAGAATTGATAGCTGCACTCTCAAAAACTCTTAAGTCATTTTCTCTTAATAAGTGTGACATTCTTGATATCGATCTCAATTTCACAGTAATCTGCCAGATGCGTTCATATTATCAGTTGAGAATTCTTGAGGCCATTCATATTAAGTCTAAGCAGCCTTCCCTCTGTAAGCAGAAGAAATGACTAATGAGTCTAAATGTAATCTGTCTGAGTTTTACTGCTGATTTTCTGGTAGTATTTTTTTCTGCAACAAATTATGCAGCATTAATTTTGATTGTGTTACTTGGAACAATTACTTTGATACTTATATAAACAAAGATAATAATGGTAATAATACAAGTGACAGATGCTTATGAAATGGTACTGTTGATTATTTATACCATCTACAAAGCATATGAAGGTATATGCTTTATTATACCATCTACGAAGCATATGAAGGTATATGCTTTATTATACCATCTACGAAGCATATGAAGGTATATGCTTTATTATACCATCTACGAAGCATATGAAGGTATATGCTTTATTATACCATCTACGAAGCATATGAAGGTATATGCTTTATTATACCATCTACGAAGCATATGAAGGTATATGCTTTATTATACCATCTACGAAGCATATGAAGGTATATGCTTTATTATACCATCTACGAAGCATATGAAGGTATATGCTTTATTATACCATCTATAATAAAGCATATACCTTCATCTATTGAAAAAAGAATAAGTTTAAATTCTGCTAATGAAAAAATATTCAATGAACACAGTAAACTTTATAATAAAGCTTTAAAGAATAGTGGCTATAAATGCCCTGACATCAATTATATAAGTGATAATAGAAACCAGAGAAAAAAATAGAAATAGAAAAATCATTTGGTACATACCCCTATTCAACCAAAGGGTTAGTAGTAAGTTAGGACATAAATTTCTTGCTTTAATTGAAAAAAAAAATTTCCTAGAAATAATACACTTAGCAAAACGTAATAAAATACTCTAGAATTAAGTTATAGTTGTACTGAAAATTTAGAAAGATTATAAAAAAAAAAAAAAAAAAAAAAACATATCTAGAATACTTATGCCAGAATCAAAGAAATAGTGACCCTGAAATAAATAAACAATAATAAAGAAAAATTATGTAACTATAGAAATCATGAAAATTGTTCTTTGAATAATAAAAGTCGCACAGAATCCAGAATCCATAGTTTACCAATGCACTATCTCATCTATTGAGAATCCTAATGTTGTGAAATTCTATATAGGATGTACAAAAATGAATTTAAATTGAGATGGAGCCAACATTTGACTTCCTTCAATAATATTAAGTATCCCAACCAAACATCCCTATCCAAATATTTTTGGTATTTAAAAGAAACAAATAAAATACCAACAGTAAAATGGGAACTAATAAAAAAAAAAGAACTTGTAGATCTTTAGATGATCCATGTCCTTGTGCTTACATATCTGAAAACCCCTTTAAGAAAATCTCTATGTAGTTTTAGAAAAAAAATAAATAAAAATGCCAAATGTATTGCAATGTAACCCTAAATAAAATAAAAATAAAAAACCAGGCTGTGATGACATGATTGCTTGAAAGGAAGTCAGTATCGACAGACAGAAATCTCAAACCCCCACTTAACTTTAACAGACTTTAAATTTGCCACATAAAAATACATTTGCTTTCTTCATTTGTAAGAAAAGCCAATACCCCCTTAATAAAAAATTTTAAATTCACCAACTTAAAATTTATAATACTATTTGGCTTATAAATAGAGTAAATCAGTTTTTTTTTTAAGGTTATTCTCAGCATTGCTTGTAAATGAAACTGAACTTCAAATTCTATGTTTAATTTAAGATTTAAGTTTCGGTTTCAAACATCATTATTTCTGGGTCGCGATGGAGACATATTTTTAGAAAAATAATTATAATATTATGCTCTACTGTGTATCAAGCACTGTTTCTTTTAAAAATAAGTGCTAAAGAACTCTGGATTATAAATCTCATTGTTCTTTCTTATTATTTTGATTATATATATATATATATATATATATATATATATATATATATATATATATATATATATATACACACACACACATTTTAAAACATCTGGTTTTAAAACTAATAACATGTTGTACCCATTCCAGACCCCAGATAATATTTAAATATTAAAGTAAAAGTTTAAGAAAAATATCTTACTTCATTCAAGTGGCAGTAATCTTCAATGCCAACCTCATCGACAAAAGACAAAAGTTCAATTTCAAATAAAGCTGTAAATAGAAAATAATGAAATTTCTAAAAATATGCATCACTTTAAGTCCAACTTCAGATAAGAGACGTGAAACAAATGACCAAAAAGATGGACTGAAATGAGGAAACATTAGAATGCACTTCTCATCATAAATGAAAATGTCAAAATTTACCCAAAGTTGCTTCAGGAATCCGAGGTGGGCATCCAAGTTCTCCAAAACCATAGTCCGGCGAGATTAGGAATTGTGAGACTTCTCCTTTTTTCATTGTTCTTATAGCAATTTCCCAACCAGGAATTATGCTCCCTATTAAAAAAAAAAAAAATAGGGAAGAGACAAACGAGGTGGGCATTTTTTTTTTAACACAAGAAAGGCGATATCTTTTTAGTATTCGCAAACAGACTGATGATTTGGGATTTTATTGTGTATTAATTATTTGCTCTGTAATAATAAATACATTGAGTTCTTTTTGTGCATCAGTTTTAACATTTTATATATTACTAGGATTCACTTGGATTATATATTAATGGATTCGTTACCTTTAATATATATATATATATATATATATATATATATATATATAAGAATCATAAACCAAAACTCATTGCACATTATAGTTTAACAGTTTTCTATGATATAAAAACAGAAAAAATATCAAATGTTAATCAGAACACTAGTTACCCAAGGTTTGCATAATTTCTACCTGACTTGCTACACAGTGAAGTAACATTGTTGACCTCTGTGGAGAGTGATTTTTTTTTTTTTTTAAACCTGATAACCATTTGATACCATCACAGGATGATTCTGCTTGGACTTTATAAAGCAAAGATAATTGATTTTGGTATTAGAATCTGGAAAAAGGTGACAAAAATGAGAATAATGGTTTATTAGCATTTATGCGGAAACAGAAATAAAACTTACCTTGTTTTAACCTGAATTTGAAAACTTCCCCTCGAAGTCTTGTGGAATCAAATGGTTCATCATTGTATTCAACAAAGCCATTGTAATGAGCTGAAGATGAAAAGCGAAAAAGACTTGTCTTTAAAGACTTACCGTCTTTTAATCAATATATAAACAAAACAAAAAAAAAATTAATAATAATTAGTGCTTGATTTACACTTGATATCAATCCAGGCTCACAATTCCTTAACAAGATGTCTGCTGCTAACTCAGCGCACAAACCAAGTGACCAATGATAAAGTAAGAAGACTTAATTAAGTTCGAAAATATCCATCCACAATGTTATGTTGCATCAATTATTATAGGCTTACATGTTTTTTTGTTTAAATTTTCACAAGATAAACTATATTTCATTAATGTTTTTCTTCATGTCTTTTGCTTTCTTCAACAGTATTTTCGTAGCATCCGTTTAAACCAAAGGTTGGCAACCCCCAGCCCCTTGGCCACATCCAGCTCATAAAGAATTTTTGTCTGGCCTGCCAACTTCACACCTGAACATTAATTATCTAATTAATTTGTGGAGCAAGTGACAGAAAATAATATCAGTTGGAGTTAACTGACTTACAATGTGACAAAATTTTTAAATCAAAATTTAATTCCAAATCTAGTTGACTTCTACAAGAAATATGTTTTTGCCAAGCGGAAAATAAAAGCCTTGAATAATGTGAAAAATGATGGTTTAGAGGTACATATGCTTGTGAACAACTTTGTTGAAGATTAAATATACCAGAAATCGTTTAAGTAAAAGGTTGGGTGATGATCACCTTGATGATGTTTTTCTCATGTCATTGACAAATATTTCACCTGATGTGGAGAGGTTATCAAACAATAAGCAGAAATAAGTCTCTCGTTAAATAATTTGCTATTTCTAACTTTATTTCATTTGTAGTAAAGAATTTGCATTTTCTTGTTGATTGTGTTGTTATCCTATTATTCCTGCAGTAAAATAAGGAACCTCATTTTTAATATAACATTAACTTTGTTGTTTTTTCTTTAAACCTCCAGACCAAGGCAGCTTTCTGGATGCAGTGGTCTAAGGTTGAAATAATTTATTATATTACATTTGATATCATGGCCCTCCTCCAAGACGCTGCATAGCTTTCTGGCTTGTTGTCTCCAAAAGATTACTGATCTCTGCTTTAAACTGGCACCTTCATATATTGTGACCATTTTGCTTAAAGTTTATATTTTCTTCGTTTCAGATGAAAACCTGAAAATTTTTTTTTAACATATTTCAGTGAAATTTTTGCTTTCCAAAATGATAGCCATTGTTTGGATATATGCAAAAAAGATGTCAGTTTAAACTATTGTCAGGAGCACAGCAATGAAATTGACACCTTCCTTTTCTTTTCCCATATTCTGTAATTATTTTGCTTAAAATTCATATTTTCTTGGTTTCAGATGAAAACTTGAAACATTTCAGAAACATCTTCACTTTTCAAAATTATAGTTTATGTTGTGGAGTAACTGAACACCCCCACAAGATGGACTGATCTAAGACTATTTAAACAGCATTTTTACTGAGATAGAGGTGTTAACAATTAACTGTTTATTACATTAGTGTCTTCTCAACCAAATACCATATTATTCCCTGGAATAAACTTATTTTCTATATGTGTGTCAACCTTTCCTATTTACAACAATACTTTATAATTATTGTTCAGATATATAGCGCAGGAAAGGTGTCAGTTGAAAATGGTGGCGATAATGGTATTATAATTTTTTTATGAAAGAAATTATGAAAATCTAATGCTATTTTTTCTCTTAATACTTTTGATTATATCTACTCCTTTCTATTATCACACCTTTCTTCAAGAGAGAACAGAAAAAATATTTCAATTCATTAATATACAAAACTCGTATAAGTACAAGGCTATGAAACTGGCAATGCTAATATAATAAATAATCTATTCTATACAATATATAAAGTGATAATTTAACATACAAATCATGAGTGCACCAGCCTCAAAATTCAAAGAAGGCAGAGGAAAAACAAAGAACTTACCTCTAACAATGGCTTCTTCTGGAACTATAGGGCCTTCTCCTGGTTTCAGTAATTTTTTCAACACTCCACCATCACCAGATACATCAGTCATATTTTCAGCCATTTTTTCAAATGATGTTGAAAACAAGTTCTCTCTATCATCCTCCGTTGGTGCAATGTTCAGGTACATGTCTTTGAAAGCTTCTGACGAGAATTTCTCTCCATTAATTTCAAAAGCTACAAATTCAAAAGCAGAAACAGGAGAGGTAAGAATTTACAAACTTAACAAAAGATAGACCATTTACATTATTCGGACTATTGTCCTCATCTTTGTTGCCATGTTTATCACAGTGTTTCAGCCACTGTACACTCCAGCCTTCTTCAGGTAGGGGTTAATTAGATCTAGTGACAGAACTCAAAGAGTGTGAGTTCAATACCTGGTTATGGCAGTGGAGAACTTTCAGAGAGGAACTAACAGGAGATAACTGACATCCATTAGACATGGCACATGGAACTAGAACAGTCTACCCTAGTGAGCGAAATAAAGGGTTCAGTTCGACATTCCAACTACCTGAAGAAGGCCAGAGCGTACAACAGCCGAAACATGATAAACATGGTGAAAAAGATAAGGTCAATAGTTCAAATAATGTACATAATACCTCATCTCAGAAATATAGACAGATACTTAACAAAAGATAAATCTTTTTTTTTTTTTTTTTTAATTAGTTTTGACCATCAGGTTAGACTTAGAAACCAAGACAACATATTGTATTTCTTATCAGAAATCCTTGAAATCAGGAATATTTACCAAAAATGTTAATCAAAGACATACCATATTTTACTGCTCATAGGATGCATTTTTCATATATATATATATATATATATATAACAACCTACCATACACCCTATAAATCAAAGGTCAGTGACGAGAATTAGAAATTATGGGGTGAGCATCAGCTCCTCAGTTACATAAGATTCTGAGCCCTTGAAAGTAAAACAAGTCCAACACTAAACTTAGTGCTCATAAACTTGTCCAGATTATTGGCCATAAGAATTTCAAGCTATAACCCCAGTATAAGGATTAAGCAATATGGCAAGCATTATTGCACGTTTTAACCAACACATAACTCAAACTTAATCTTATTTTTGAATCCAAATTTACATGTATCTAATTTAAAATTAGTCCTCCATCCTGGTTTGTGATGAATTTGTCACGTAAGGATTTGTGGCTGCAATAAAGTAAGGTTTCAGCTGCATTATGCACCAACTTTTCTAATTATTACATTCTAAATAGTTACCATAAATTTGGTACTTCTCAGTCTATGATCAATTTGTTACGATTAGTCAGGATTTTATGTAGAAATATGCTACTCAGTGGGTAAAATTGAAGGCAGTGGGGAGGGCTATGAACTACAAGGAAAACTTTTTTTTTTATGATTTCTTCCTTCAAAATTGGATGGGGGCGTTTAATGCATTGGAGAGGGGTGTTTCATGCATTGGAGCATGTCTTATAAGAAGTGTCATACAGTAATTTTACTTTTTGAATAATTGCATCTTTTAGATTTTAACAATTGAATCTGTAATAATATTTATATTAACAAATCAACTCATCACATGAAACAATGTGACAAAATCATTTGGGCTTTAAATGACTTTATCTGGGACTGAAGGGTCTGGTGTTTTATGGCCAACAGTAAAGTTGAGATAATAGTTCTTGAAAGTAAGCACAAGTTATCCACAAATAGGGAGAAGAGAAGTGAAACAAATAAATAAAAAACTATAAGGATCAAGTGCTACTCATCCAGAAGGTATGGAGTACTGGTCAGTGGCCATGGATAGAATCACAGTTAAAGTCAGTCAGTCAGGAGTTGGCTATTTGGGGGTGACAAGACATCTGTCAAGACGCAAAGTGGCAGAGTTAGAAAGCTGTATGTTGTGATGTAGATATGGGCAGAGGGTTAGTAGGAGAGGATCAGCAGTCAGAGTGAAAAAGAGAGAGAGAAAGCATGCTCTCTGCCTAGTTATTGAAAGACTGTATAAGAGCAGTGGTTGGTTGTTCACAATCTAAAAGATACGTGTTCCTCTCAGTTTATAAAATTTATCATATAAGCAACATAAGAAAATATTTACAATGTTGTTGTCACTTTGAAGAGGTCTAAAAACTTATGGTTAAGGATCTTAGCGATAATTCTGAAGATGCATATTGGGAATTTTCAATTTTTATTAAGTGAAACAAGTTTTTTGTTGAGACAAATATAACGATTACATTTGTTCATGGCTGAAAATAATGAAAAACTAAACGTAAAACACACACACAAAAAATTACTTTAAAAAATATCCAACAAAAAGCATGAAGAATTGAGCAGGTTGATTTTTCACCTTTTTTAGAAAATCAATTTTGTACTCGGTGTGAAAACTGGGATTTGAAGTGATAAATAATGACATCAAAAATTAGATTCATAACTTTTATCAATTTTTGAGAATTTAGTTTTAAAGATCATCTGAAAAAAATGTACAGAAATACCGAATTTCTACAGACTTATGAAGTCAGTTTTTAAACTGAGTTCAAAATTTTACTATTTCAAGAATAAATCCAAATAAAGTTGATATATTTCATATTGAATGCAAAATATATTCAAACCAGAATTCTAATTGTGAATCACACAAGCAAAATAGGCAATTTTTTTTTTTTATTATATTCAGTAAGTAAAAACTGTAAAAAAAGAAAAAAAAAAAATTGTGAAAGATTACAAAAAAAAAAGGCAACTGAATAAGATTTCTTAGATCATAATTAATACAACCAAAAATTAGATAAAAGTATATATAAGACCATAATACTGCTGGGTACAAATTATAAGACAAAATTTTTTAAAATTTGCATTGTTTATAGAAAATCATACTCAAACTACAGTACTTTATAACATACTAGCAGTAGAGCCCAGCATTGCCCGGGGATGTAACAGTAAGAGATAGATCAAGTATCGACCATCATAAAGACTGAAAAATAAAATTGACAAAGATTATTGTTTAAGGTTGACGGACACACATGTCTTAATTAGTTTTTTTTTTTTTTACGAATTGGTCAAACCCAAACTCAAACAAAAACATTGTTTTCAATCGTTATGAGTCTACCAATTGAATAGAATTTTATTATAAACAATTGTCTTGTAAATGGAATTTTTAAAGCATTCTGAATGTAAAAATAAATAAAAAAGTGTGAAAGACAATAAGAAACACTATCTGCCAAAAAAAAAAAAAAAAAAAGTGAAGTTTTGTTCAAATCGGTTGAAAACTGTAGGAAATCCAATCCCATATATAAACAAACACACACACAACCTGGGTTTTATAATAAGTATAACTCGATATGAGTTGTCCCCCTTTCATTCTCGCGATGCCTCTTAATTGTGTTTTCAAATTGATTTTGTGCAAAAACAATTGTGTTTTTCCAATTTTTGGCGCTGTCAGAACCACTGCAAGGTCATTTTACGTAGTCCTTTGAAGTTTTGTTGAAATCGATTGAAAAATGTAGGAAATCTGATCCAATATATAAACGTACAGACACACACAACCTGGGTTTTATAATAAGTATGATTACATCATAATAAAAGCAAATTGTTCTGTATAATTTCCCTTTGAATTAAATGAATGTCTTATTTGATTGCACAATGATTTAGTAATAATGTATTAGGTTGGTGCAAAAATAATGACATAATAATGTCGTTTTTTGACGTATTTCTTAACGTCAAAAAACGACATTATTACATCATTATTTTTGCACCAACCTAATACTTGTACTGTGCATCTTGTCCATATAAAATTTGTAAAGCTTCAGTAAATTATAAATTTTATAAGGCTGTGCTATAAGGTTTTCACAGATCACCAGAATGAAATTGCAACGGTACAATTTTGAACTTAAACTTAATTTTCAAAGTAGTTTCCGCAAAAAACTTTGGAAAAAATAGTTAGTGTCATTATTTATCATGTGAAACCCCAACTTTCAAATTGAGTGCAATACCATGGTTTCAAAATCGACCCCCTGCCCTAATGAAGAACACAAAATAATCATTTATTTACAAGTCTTGTTTTGGATATTAAGATTTGCACCTGACTATCATCAAAGAGATTTATATTATATCAGATTTTACAATGTAATATTCTCAAAATAAAATTAATATTAGCCACCAGATGTTGGGAAGCAAATACTAAGCATATACTTAGACTTACATTATTAATATATAATGCAAGTTTCACTGTATATTCACTAATATATTTCCTTATTTTTAATAAGGGTAGCTATTATACATCTACATTGATTCCAAATTACTTGCAATTTTAATTATTTCCTACCAATTTATAGTTTTCTGTACTTAAACTCTAAAATAGGATTTATTCTAAATTTAACAAAAGAAGTGTAAACATTACATACACACACACATATATATATATATATGGTTATTTTTAATTTATCTTGTTTAAACGTTATTTTTATGGATACTCATGTAAAGTGGGCACTGAAGAGAACACCGAGTAGTGAAAGTCTGTTTCATGCATGAATGCAAACATGGACAATGATAATATATATATATATATATATAAAGACATTTTTTTCTTTTTGTAGATAAAAGTATTTAAGTAAATGCTCTGTTTATAATAAACAGTATTAAATAACATTTACCGGTCTGAATGTCTGAGAAATTTTCATAGAAAATATTCGTCCTTTGACAGGACTCGAACCTGCATCCTATACGGAACCGTCATTTAGCTGACGTGCCTAACCACTCGGCCACAAAGAGTTTATAAGCAGTAAATTTGACCTTGCCAACCGAACGATCTTTTGTGGCCGAGCGGTTAGGCACGTCAGGCTAAATGACGGTTCCGTATAGGATGCAGGTTCAAATCCTGTCAAAGGACGAATATTTTCTATGAAAATTTCTCAGACATTCAGACCGTTAAATGTTATTTAATACTGTTTATTATAAACAGAGCATTTACTTAAATACTTGTATTGACAAAAAGAATGTTAAACATAAAAATGTCTTTAATAAATTGTCGGACTTTGTCCATTTCTTAATGTGTGTATATATATATATGTATGTATGTATGTATGTATGTATGTATATATATAACGAGGAAAAACGCAGGGAGAAATTATTCTTAGGCATGAAGATTTCACATAAGAAACAGACTGTTGCCACTCGATGTTGGCCCAGTAGCGGCACCACATGTATTGCAGCCATGGCAGCAGTAGTGTGAATAGTCCAAGAAAACCTGACGGAGCCCATCCCTATTCAGTATGGTTTTGAATTTAGAGTTTTCCTTCTCTTAATTTAGTTGTTACTTCAAGGCAAGAGAGCTCAGTCAGCCCCGCTATTTAGCCTTTAGCTGACGGAAGTTTTTATCAATATTTTTAATAAAAGGTGCAATTTGTTACCATTTTATATTTTTAATTTCATGCATGCAAATTGTTTGTTTTTGTCGACTGCACAGTATAGTAGGGTTAGTTAGGCACTGTCTGTGAGAAAAAGAGCACTATGATGCAATTCACTCTGCTAAAAATTTGGAAATGGCATGCTGTACTGCTTGGCATTTGTGCCAGAAACTCGAATGTGAACATTTCAGAATATCTAGGTGTCAATCTGAGAACAGTGCAGAGGATTTGGAAAGACTTGAATGAGTGTAATGGTAATTATGAAAAACTTGAAAAACTCACTGATTGTTCCGATAAGAACTCCCAAATTTGTTGGTGAGGGACTCAGAGTCAACACAGCGGCCTACATCAAGGGCCTTGAGGAGGTAGTGCTGCCATGGGTCAAGAGGGTGCCGGCTGAACGACCCTATGCCTGGCAACAAGACTCTGTACCATGCCACACAAGCAGGAGAACCAGTCATGGCTGTCAGACATTTTCTGCGACCACATCACCCCTTATATCTAGCCACCTAACTCCCGAGACTTCAACCCCCTTGATTATTATGTGTAGAGTGCAGTTGAATAAATTTACTCTTTAGTAATTTGAGAGGGAGGCAAAGTGGAGTAATGGATAGTGGCTCAGATTGAGAAATCGTAGAGTAGAGTTCAAATTCCAGTCACATCCATTATGTTTACTTACGTGCTAATACCCTTGGGAAAGGTATGAATCCTCTTCACCCCCCCGCCCCCAGCTATGGGTAAATAGCAGGACAGACTGGGTTCTATAGCCTTGGATGGCAACTGGTCTACCGCAGAAAGAAATGGCAACCTACTGTGGAAAAAAATCTACCTTGTCAGTCATGCATTGAAAAGATACATGATCGCCTAAGTGTGTATCATGAATGGCACATAACTAAAGTGATTTTGAGATATTTTTGTGCAATTTTGGTAAATATCTGTTAAAATGAGATTTTGTTATTTTAATTTTTGCATAATTTAGCTGACAAGTTATTCATTGCACCCTGTACAGGGATGAAAACTTGCATATATCATATTATATATGAGTATCATATTATATAAGCAAATTAAGTGCAACATCAATTTTTGTTTATAAAGGTTAAAAGGTTTGGTTATAAAGTTATTGACTAGAGAAATGCATTTGATGAACACAATATACTATTGATCTGAATAAAACATTATTTTACATGTTAATATCGGCTCCTAGACATTCAGTAACATTCATTTGTTTTTCAATCATTGATTTTCTTAACTTTTGTTTTAACTTTACCATTACTATAGAGATATCCATTGTTTAAATATTGTTTTCCATTCCTTTAATGATAGACCACAAATTTTCTACTGAATCTGGAGCGGTTGGCGGCCATTCGATAAAGTCAATGGTTTTAAAGCCATTTCCTGAATAGGTGAGCAACAGTCAGTTTTCTAGAATGTGAAAGAGCATCGTCTTGAATGAAGAAACTGTTTAGTTTTAAATTTCTTTGTTTGTCACGTAACTTGTCCCACATAAAAAAAAAAGAACTTATAATTCTCGGTATTTATCACAAGACAGTCATCAACTTTAAAGGCAACTACAATTTTACTACCAATAATACTAGCAGCAAAAAAAAAAAAAAAAAAAAAAAAAAAAAAATTTCTCAACCACTCTAAGGTATGTTGGTTAACTATTTTCATGAAGGAGCCACAATCTGAACCAATCATCAAATCCATCCAATGTAGCTCTCTATGAATCACTAAAATTATATTTGAGAACAATTGTTGTGAACTTTGTCCATCCTAAATATCCCTCTTTATGATTTTTACTTAAGAAACGGTAGCTTGGTTGATTGCATTTTTTTTTTTTAGTTAATCTTCTTAACATTCTCTCACTATTTCTAACACCAGATTTTTCAAACATTTTCTTGCTGCTTAATCCACTTTTCTCAATTATTAACATTTTAAGTCTTCTCAAATACTTTCTTCTTATCGTACTAATGTTTTCAACTTATTTTTGATTGTTTGGTGACATCTGTTCAACTTTTTCACAATTTCTAACATCACTCAATAACTTTATATCTTGTTTCTTTTTGGGGATTATATCTTTCTTACAATTCATGGCAATCTTTATATATTTGTGAAAAAAAAATTGTTTGTAGATGAAACAGAACTAATGCTTTTAAATTAATTATATAATTAAATTTGAAGTTTTTAGCTTCGGTCTTTGAAACATGGTTATTACTGTGTAGTGAAGAAACCATATTTTAAATAATTTATAATATATATATATATACATATGATAAAAATATAATTTTAATGTATGCTATATTTATGGGTAAAAATACTCAATATCAGTGATAGAGCATATATAAATATAAAAGTAGACACTTAGGTCAACACCAAGTAAAAATAGTCTGTTTCATGCTTGATTGATTGAGTGATTCATATTCTATGGCTTATCAACCCATTGCAGGTTATTTAAAGCCATAAAATATTTTTAGATTGTAAGAATTTTTATTTGGAGATAATAATGAGTTAGTGATACAAGTCTTACAAGTTAACCCATAGCTGGCGGGGAGAATGGATTCAAACCTTTCTCAAGGGTATTTGTGCATAAGTGAATATAACAAACACAACTGGAATTGGGTTTCGACTCTCTGATTAACAATTCCGAGCCATTATCCATTAGACTACCCACACATTCAAGATTACAGCATGTAGTATTTCCAAGAAGTCACCCTGTTTCATGCTTGAACTTAATCTTCAGGCCATGTGTGTGTGTGTGTGTGTATATATATATATATATATACATACATACATACATATATATATATATATATATATATATATATATATGGTAAATGCAAATGTCAGTGTATCACACTGTCATTTAAATGGACACTAACTTTCAATAGCTCATGTTACACAAATTTTGGATTCCTAAGTTTTCATTACTGCAACAGATTTTGCCAATTTTTTTTTAAAATTTTCTGTATGATAACAAGAAAGGAAAAGAAAGCCCCATGCAAATGAAGACCCAGATCAGCCAGGAAAACTTCCAATGCCGAGAATATGCAAAGATCTAGGGACTCTCAAACTCCTGAACAAGTCCAAGGCTCAATCAAGAGACCTTTACAAGAGTTAGTTTAAATGCCACCTGATAGGGCGGCTTTCAAGCTAGTCTATCTATATAATAAATGCAAATGTCAGTGTGTCACACTTTTTCAACTTAAAAGGGACACAACTCTCTTTCAATAGCTCATTTCAAATGAAAAAAATTACTGTTCTCAAATTAGTGTTTCAATCAGAACTGTATATACCATTTTGGAATCAGGACGACTGAGCAAATTAAAAAATTCCGGGACGGATTTGAACCCACAATCCTGAAATTTTGGATTCCTAAGTTTACATTACTGTAATTGTTTTCAGCAATTTTTTTTTACATGATTTTTTGCGACAAATTTTTTTGTACAATAACAATTTTTATAACTTGGAAATAAATTTGGGAATAACTGAAGTGAATTGCAAAATCCAGCAAAAGTCACCCATAAAAGTAAGTGCTTGTACAGAAAGTAAGGACCCACATACATCAAATTGTCTTTAAATTAAGTGGCGGCAGAAGAATCATCGTTGAACTTTTAAAAGGTAAGCTTAGATATTAATGCAATACTTAAATGTAGCGATCAGTTTTGAATTCTTCTGTAGTTTATTGTTGCCAATCTCATCTATGCCTCCCTACCTATTGTGATGAAGGCCCAATCAAAAAACCCACAGCAGGAGCTCTCCCTCTCTCTCTCTATATATATATATATATACACACACACACACACCATGCAATGGATAAATTATCATCTAAATTACACAATAATGAAAATAACACTGACATCTCATTTTAACAGATATATTTACCAAAATTAACCACAAAAATATCTTGAATTACTAGAGAGAAAATTTATTCAATAAAAATGGCCATTGGCTTCAACAATGGCTTCTAGATGATTTCAGAAACTTCTGCAACTCTTCTGGACAGTCTCCTTGTTTAAGTTGGTGAATGCTGCCATGATCCTTGCCTTCAGGTCATATTTGGTGCTGCAAGAAATTTTGTTGCTCTCTCAATCAACTGCACCCAACACATAATAATCAATGGGGTTGCAGTTTGGGGAGTTAGATGGCCATGTGTAAGGGTGATAGTCACAGAATTTGTCTGGCAGCCATGACTAGGTTCTCCTGCCTGTATGGCATGGGGCAGAATCCCGTCACCAGACATCAGGTCTTCCAGCAGCATCTCTCTTGACCCAGGGTAGTACTACCACCTCAAGGCACTTGATGTAGGCCTCTGTGTTGAGTCTGAGGTCCTGTGGGAAAATGAATGAAGGCATAATGTTGCCCTCACTAGTGATCATGCTAAACACCACGATGTTGGCTGAATATATCATCCCACTCTTTCTGAATCCCCTGCACTGTCGTCAGATTGACACCCAGTCTGAACTGGTCATATTGAAGCTTCCGGCACAGATGTCAATCAGTGCAGCACACAGTTTTCAAATTTTTGGTGTAGTGAACTGAGTCATGGTGCACTTTTTCTCATAGACCGTGCCCAACTGACCCTACTATACTTTGCAAAAGACAATATCAAAAACAAAAATGCACAAAATTAAAAATATAAAATGGCGACAATTTACCCATCGCACCCTGTATATATAACATACACACATATAATATAAGGAACAACCCTTGAGCTGTTATCTCACACCATCAAAGTATTGCAAATATTTCTAAGAAAGCTGAAATTTATGTGGTATATTTATTGTACTTGTTTCTTGAAAATTTTATCAATATTTGTTAACAGAAATTTTATTCTGTAAACACTGCCTTGCATAATCTGATAGTCTGTGTACATCAATGTCTCTTAAAAAAAATTTTTTTAACAATATCTTTGTCAATGAACTTTATTCAATTTTGAATATTAATCCTATATAACAGTGAAAATTCAACTCAAATTGCAGTTAACAGCTTGTCAGGCTATAACTTGTCTTGCTACATATCACACCTTTTATATTAGGTTGGTGCAAAAATAATGACGTAATAATGTCGTTTTTTGACGTATTTTTTAACGTCAAAAAACGACATTATTACGTCATTATTTTTGCACCAACCTAATAGAAGTATTCAACACCTATCTGACACTGTGAGCAGAATTCAAATGCAGTTCAAATTCAAATATAACATTTCACTTTTAAAGAAATGGTTAATTTTAAGCTGAAATAATGATTTATACTAATTGAGTTTTAATGTTAAAAAATTATTAATCACAAAATTTATTATTTAAAAACAAATGCTAATTTTATAAGAAAAAGAAAAAAAAAATTGGACAGCTGTCTTTAATTCTGCACTTTTGCTTCTCCAGAAATTGGTTGGCAGATTATGAAATAATGCCCAATTATAGACTTACACTCATCATCCTTCTGTAATTCAAATGTGATTTCAGAATTTTTCCGCAGTTCTTCAATATCAATGCTATTTTTCAAACGCATGCAGGTCTGTTCACTCTATAAGGAGAAGAAAAAATATAGAATAAAAACTATCTTAACAGTTGAAACATTTTTAATGAAAAATCATAAAAACAGTTCTCAGTATGTGTTAGTGTTGCAAAAGAAAACACAAGATACTAATTTATAACTGTTTAATTTTTATTCAGTCAAGCTAGCTTGGACATTCATGAGTCTATCCCACCAACCTTCACGATCCTGCTTCAAGGTCAAATGGTCATTAGGATGGCATTCTGTCTCATAACATAGCTGGCCAATGTAGGTGGTTGCTGGGTGACTAACTTGTCTTGCTCCATGGCTAGGTGTCCAGAATTGTAGATCACTTGCAAGTTCTTGTTTTGTTTGCCAACAATGTTCTGAAAAGTGCATTCTGCTTATGTGTAAGATTGTAGAAATATCAGTGATGGGCCTGTAGAGCTCTGGTTTAGTTGGATGTCTCCAAGATATGTTAAGTATAGCTCTCAGCATCTGAGTGTGGGTTATATCAAGCTTAGGCACTAGGCTAGTGATTCATAAACTTTTTGAAGTCGGGGCACACTTGAAATCCTACCAATAATTGTAGGTGCACTATATACAAATTTCGGTAAAATATGTTATAATGAAGTCAAATATTGCCAAAAAGAAATAATGTAATAAAAAAAAATATAAAATAAAACATACTTTAATTTTATTCATTCTTGTGCACCTAGACATCTTCCAGGGCACATCAGTGCACCCAGGTGCAACATTTGAGAACCACTGCACTAGGCTTTTAAGTTGAGATTTTTAATGCATGACAGAGGAATATAATAATATTGGTTTGTCTAATAAATTTCTTTTTTTTTTTTTCCAATATTTTAATTAGCCCCTGTCTCATGCCTTTCGTCTGACTGAAACATTGGAATGGATAAACTCTGTATTAGTTTTTTACTGTTTTTTTAAAGCTTTCACAGTTAAATTTCTATTTATGACATGAATTCAGTTCACACTGGGGTTGATAAGACAGATGACCGATATCTTTCTCTGCCAAAATTTCCGAAGAGATGATTTTTGGATTTTATTGTTTATTAATTATATATGATGGACTCTCCCATCAAGTTCGATGTACAAGGTTAAATTTTTGTTTGCCTTTCAGGGCTTCAGCCAGCCATTGTTATTGTTGAATTGTGTGGGACTAATTAGATGTAGTTGTCAGAAAACCAACATAATGATTTGTTTCAAATGGTGAAGGCTTGTGTAGGACCATCCACACTTTTTGGATCTGTCGATAAAAAGCTAATCGTGCAAAAGACTTGCCACAGAAACTCTGAACAACAGCCCTTGTGTTATCATCACAGAGTAACCTCTCCAGATCACAGTCAATACCAGCCAGTACACGCCAATTATATATATATATATATATATATATATATATAATAGAGTTGGTTGGTTGGTTTGGCAATTAATGTTTCGGTATCGGTTTCCATTTTTTTTTCCCTTGATACCAGTTTTCGATTCAGTTTTTTTGTTTTTAATTTAGTATTTTTGCTTTCTAAGGAAGCCATCCATTTTGTGTAATTTTGTGTAATAGTATTTCCAGTCAATATCTGATTTCATTTGAGATTGATAAATTTGCAACTTAGTCCATTCAACTCACAATTTCTCGTGTATGTCTGGTCCAATCTTAAAAATATTCATATGGCTGGAAAGAAAATAAAATAATCTTTCTAAATATGTAATTTGTATGTGCTTGTATTCATTGAATTATTTTTTTTTCGAGAGTAAATTTTACACATTTTGTTTCCCAAAATCAAAGTGACCAATCTTTATCAATATTCTTGAATTAGAAGACACCTTAAACTAAAACGAGGAAGATGTTTATTGCTTCTCTGACCTTCAAAATTATAAAGTAAGCAAAAAAAGAAAAAAAAAAAAAAAAAAAGAAAAAAAAGCAATTGATAGTATGTGTGGTAAAAGAACTTTCAAATTATTGAAACTACTGTCTGACACTGACAGACACTGGTTTTCAAGCGATTAATTATTTTATTTAGAGGCAGAGAATTCTCCCATTTATATCCAGATAATAATCTGCTTTTAAAAAGCCAAAAAACGAAACCCCTCATGTTTAAAATAATTAAAAATATGTCAATTCTTTTCTGGTCTACCAGTCAACTGTTATTGGGGTTTTGCAAATAAATTTCTTCTAAACAAGGAGAATCAAGGAGTTTTTTTTCTCCCTAAATAAATTTATATTTTTATCAAGCGAATACACATAAATTAAGTATTAAAAATAATTAAAAGCTTTTAATTTTATTTTTAGAATGTATACATCTCCAAATCTGAGAGTATTACCTGTTCTTTTTTAGATACACATTTTAAAATTGAAATTAAAAACTATTTTAATATTTTTAATCATTTTAAAATGATTAAAAATATTAAATAATCTCCAGTGTATTTGCTAGATAAAACCATAAAGATATTTGTAAAAATAAAATGAATTAATTTCTTTTAGGAGAATTTTACAGGCAGAACAGTAAAACACTCACTGAAAACAAGTGGCTAAAAAAGAATAATTTTTACTTTGGGTAAAAAAAAAAAAAAAAAAAAAAAAAAAAAAGACTTGCAGTTTTGGAAATATACACATTTTAAAACTCAGATTAAAACTTACTTTATTTTTTAAATATCTAATTTTAGGTGTATTCGCTAGATAGAAACAATTTTATTTGTAGAAAACACAATTTTACACTAGAAACTTGCATATCTAAAAATATACACATTTTAAAAGTGAAATTAAGAACTATTTTAATTATTCTTAATATCTAAATTAGGTGCATTCCCTAGATAAAAAAAAAAACAATTTTATTTATGAAAAAAAAAAAAAAAAAATCTTCATTTATTTTCTTGTTTACAGCAACTTTATTTTGTGATTGGCTTAATATAAAACAATTACCCTTAAATCTGACTTCATAAAGAAAGTGGCAAATATAAAATAATAGAAAGGGGTCTAATGAATGTTTGGTTGCAAAGGAAAGGAACAAACAGTCATTTAAATTTTAACAGCATGTATTTGTCAAAATTTGGAATATATACATATATATATATATACATAGTTATTTGAAATATGGCAAAAATTGTTCACATGTGGTTCTTCAGTAAAGTGATTAGATGTAAGGGTAGTGTTGGTAGAGCTAGGAGTTGACCGATTTCTTGGGTTGGTTGACTGAGATCACAGTTGGCATTAGAGGATAGCTCTGGAGTAGATTAGTTGATGGTGGGGGGTTTGACATACGACCTATTTGTGGTTGAAATTGGGTCATGGCTGGGCCCAGAGTGGATAGTGACAGTTGAAATCAACACCTGTGACGTGTTTGATGGGCTGGTGGTCATATGATGCTAAGATGTAGAAGCCGAACTGCCTGGTAAGGTCGGTTGGTCAATTCATGGTAAGATGCATTAGTTACTGAGCTTATAGTGGTGGTAACAAGGAATTAGGTGTATATAGTGAACATTGATTGAGCAGAAAGTCTGTTGGATTCTGGTTGAATCGGAGATCAATGAATGGCTTACGGTGCTAACGATGAAGGAGGGCCTGGAGTGGAGAGGTCATGGTTGTGATGAGAGAAGCAATCATGACAGTGACAGCAACTGATCAGGTGGTGTTTCAGCTCACAAATGTGTCAGTCATTAAAAGAGGCATTCTTTTAAGCAGATCTCGTGGTCTCCAGGTCATCTTTTTTCTGTCGGGAACATTGGCTATTGTATTTTATTGTGGGGATTTGTTTTATCTCGCTCTCTTGTTCTTGTAATGGCATTCACCCGAGGTGGGTTGAGCTGGCTCCAACATTGGAGTTTCATGGGAATTTGGAATTCACAAGTGGTCCCCAACCCGCATGTATAGCACATGAGATTTGATTATATTGGTGAAGGTTTCATGCAGGACCATCCACACTTTTTGAAGGGCCGATTACAGAGACCTGGTGCACTACGTGCCACAAGGTCCCCAAATGACCCTCCGCAAGTTTTGAATTCAGAGTTTTCCTTCTCCTAGACCAGTTGCCATCCAAGGCTATAGAACCCAGTCTGTCTTGCTATTTACCCATAGCTGGAGAAGAAGAGGATTCATACCTTTCCCAAGGGTATTAGCACGTAAGTGAATGTAATGGATTTGACTGGAATTCGAACTCGGCTCTCAGATTCCTCAGTACAAGCCGCTATCCATTACTCCACTGTGCCTCCTCGTGACTTGTTTTATGGATCAGAGCCCTGTGCAATAAACTACCTTTTTATTTTGTGTTTTGCTTTCTTAACGTGCACATTTGACCGACATATAGAGTGAATCAAAAAAAAAAAAAAAAAAAAAAAAAAAAAATCTAACCACAGTGGAGTATAACATTGAAAGAAGTGTAAGACAAGGATGTATCTGATCACCAGACTTATTCAACTTCTACAGCGAGGCAATACTGAAAAAATTAGAAGTCCTGCCAGGATTCATTATTGGTGGCCACAATCTTAACAACGTAAGATATGCAAATGACACAATATTTAATAGCAAACACAGAAAAGAAAATACAAAAATGCCTACAGAAGGTAGTGAAGGAAAGCAAGAAGAAAGGACTAAACATCATTTGCAGACAGAATGCATGGTTATTAGCAAAATCAACAGCCCAACATGCAAATTACAAATTGGAGATACTGAAATCAAACAAATACAACAATTTAAATATCTGGGATGTGTTTTAACAGAGAATGGCAAGTGGGACACTGAAATCTGAAGGCGTATTGGAATAGTGAAAGATGCCTTCAAGAAGCTATTCAAACAGGAAAATTTCATTAGGAACAATAAAAAGAGGACTGTTATGCAATGTCAGTCCTCTTTATATGGTAGTGAATGCTGGACAATTTCCTCACAGATGAAGAAACTGGAAGCAATAGAAATGTGCTTCTACAGAAGGATACTAAGAATATTGTGGACTGAACATGTGAGCAGCAAAGTTTTAGGGAAAATGGAAACAAAAATGACGCTTATACTTAACATCAGGAAGATATAGTTGAAATTTCTAGGGCACATGAGGAAAGAGAGCTTGGAAAATTTGATACTCACAGGTCAGATCGAAGGCAAGAGGAACAGAGGAAAACAACACATAACCTACCTACCTGAGAAGAATGAGCTTGAATAAATGGGTGATGGAACAAGGTTTAGGAGAGATAGCAAAAAGACAAAATTTATTACAAAAGGACAGGGAATTGTAAACAGCCATGATTGCCAATGTCCTGAGGGGACATGGCATATAGAAGAATTGCTTCCAAACAGGCTTTGTTTCAAGCAATAAAGAAGCCTAAAACTGAAAAAGTAATAAATACTTACTATAGTGTATACAGCTCTTCACCCACTCACACCAAAAATAGTGCCATACTCAGTGACTGACCAAAGCGAAATAAAGCATTTGTCCAAACACCCAACTACTTTGACCACAAGAAAAGGAAATTCTATACAGAAATATATATGCACACACACATACATTCACACCTACATGTATTATGCACACTCAGACATCTGTACATACACAGACATTTGATTTCCCAAACTGTTTCTCTAGACTTTTTATGAATTCTCTTTAATTCTTCTGCAAACGACATTTCTTTTTCACCTGTCTTCATTGTTATTAAATTGCATTCCAATTTGCTTGATGATGAGGCTTTTATTCTTTATTTGAAGCATATGAAGGATTATTTGCCAAATTATCTTCTTTGACCTTTAAACAAAAAATAAATAGATCACTTTTTAGATCTAAAAGTTCTCTTTTGTATAATCTTTTATTTAAATTCTTTGCAGTTATTCCTCTAATTATTGTGGCAATTATTACAAGTGATAGAGTAAATTCCAACTTCAAGTTTTAGCTTATTGTTATTATTTTTTTATTGTTTTAATTGCAATAAATTTTATATCAAGCATAGAGAAGTTCTTTTCAATTGCGGTTATGATTGAGTTGGTCATTTTAATTAAAAGAGAAACTAAAATAAAAGTGTATATAGAAAGTGCTTTAATTGCTAGATCATCTTTTGTGTCCAGCTTTTTTTCATCTTATTTGGCAGATCTTTTGTTATCACATTGTGAGATAATAAAAAATATAGCTGCTAAAAACAAAAGGAAACAAAACGAAATTGTTAAAAAACTATTTTTTGAAAAATTTCCTATAGTTGCCATTCTTACTTTCTGATAGTGTTGTGTAAGATGTTTATATTTATAAAAATTGGCATATTTATGCATAAAAAAATAAAAAAAATTTTTTACCAAGATTTCCTAAAAAAAAAAAAAAAAAAAAAAAAAATTTCAAAATTCATTTGGGAAAAAGTACTGAAAGTTTAATTAAATTCAAACAGTTACCTGATTTTTTTTGCAAGAATTTACAAATTAGTATATTTTTTAACGCAAAAAAAAAAAAAAAAAATTTCCCAATTAATTTATATGGCCAATCGTTGACGCAAGAAAGACGTTTTTTTAAACCAAAATTTAGAAGGTTCTATTAATTTTTTCTTCTTTTTTTCATAAAAAAATTCTTTGTTCTTTCCTCTTATAATTATCACAAAGATTTCAACGATAAAAGTTGTTTTTTTATGAAGTTGGGGCATTTTTTTTTCACCGTGTATGCTAATTTTTCTTTGTTTTTTTTAATTTTTTTTGTCGAATCCTCGGCGATACCTAAACATTGGCATCCTGCTAAAAGACATGGACACTGAAGATTAAAAGAACGAGGTGTATGAGAAATTTTCCTATAAGAAGCACAAGACGAAAGAAGGAATGGAGTCTTGTCCTCAAGAACCACTTTTTAGTTTTTAACTAAGCGACAGAAACTTGCTTGATTTGGACATGTCAAGAAGCTCGACTCGAACCAAATGAGCACCATTGGCATTTTAAATGCAACATACAATTGAAGGGAAATGAAAACGCGGACGATAACGCAAGAAATATCAAAGGCTGGACAGGGATGAATTTCTACGACCTCCTCACGACAGTTATCAATAGAATAATCGCTTCGAGGTTGTCTGTCTCTTCAGCGACCACGTCGACATGACGATTACGGATTACCACGTTGAGTTAAAGAACTGACAGTTATACCAACATTGGCATCATTGGCAATAAGATATTTAAACAGTGACAGACACTAACTTAAATAAAGAATAAAAATATTAAAGAGGAGGAACATTTTTTTTAACATGATAAAGACAAAAAGATTAAACACACGAAGTTTTTAAAATCCAACAGGTTTGATGAGAAACGGCGGGAAAATTATTGACTGAATAAGGCTACTTGCGTTAAGAGTAGTTAAGTAAGTACCTAGGTCCTAAAACGTAGAAATAAAATATTTTTATGCTCAAATATGAAAAGTAAGCATTTATGATTAATTAAATATTCCATGTTATCATCCCTCGATGCTTAGAATCTAGATTTTCATCCCAGGCCAAACCAAAACATTTTTTTAGCAGCACCTAAAGTACGGAACAAAAATGAAATTGAAAGCTTAAACACGCAACATGTACACAAACCCAATTTTAAATTTCCACATATTTTATCTCACACAAAGATATAATTTCTTTTCCCCTTATCAATAATAATAGTTTCTTTTTCTTTTAATTTAAGGAAAAAGTGATTACAATTCCAATTCATTCAAGAGTTCGACCGTCAAAACAGGGTGGTCTGAAAGTCTTGTCACCTCTATAATTTTTTCATTTCAGATGGCTAACGCAAGAATGATGATTTTCATACAAACCTTCTCGAGGTGTGACGACAATGTCAATAAAGATGAATAAACTGAATCCAGGTGTTCTCGTTACTTTAGTTTTTTTGTTTTTTTTCTTTTTTTGGTAGGAGATGACAAGACTTTCGGAACACCTTGTAGAGCTGAATGGTTAAAGAAAGGGGACATATTTACAATGAATAAATGAATTTATAATTTACAAAATGTTATTTATGTAAGTAAAAAAGACGACAGTAGAGTGTCTCTGAAAAATGTTTGTTTTTTCCGTATTATTTTAATTTTATCGACATGAAGTTGCTAAACTCGAATAATGAAAACGAAAAGCTTAGTAATTCACTGTTTTATTTATCTTTTCATACAGTCTTAAAAATAAAACAAGTATTCAAGTAATTTGTCAACAAATATAATTAAATTAAAAATAAATTACACTTACATTCAACAATTCCTCCATCCTAAAAAGTAAAAACACACTACTTCTCAGTAATTTAAAAATATCACCGGTGGTGACTGAAAATAAGTTCCTTATCTACATTGCTTCATTTGAAACAATTGCGACACAAGGTCAAAGGAGAAGTGGGGCAACACTGGTCAACACTTTCTATTCTAGACCTAGCTAATCAGGTTCATGACCCATACATTCTTTACAATTTTTAAAATGAAATCAAATATTTTTAGTAAACTACAAGAAATTTTAATTATTTGAGAAAAATAGTTTACTTTGCGTCACACAAAAGTAAACTGAATATGAATTCAATTTAAAAATTTTTTTGTGTGTGTGACGCAAAAAGGCTAAAGCTGATAAAAAATATATACAAAAAAAAAAATAGGCAATTGATCCCAAAAGATGAGTTTAACTGAGCCTTTTAAAATTATTCTGCATCGTGCATTTAAATTTAGTTTTATTTTTGTATTTATTTTGTACAGTATGACATGAACAAATGAATTAAATCCTTCAGAATGATTATGTAAAGGAAAATGTAGAGTCTGTCTATATTTCTGAGATGAGGTATTATGTACATTATTTACATTATTCGGACTATTGTCCTCAACTTTGTCGCCATATTTGTCACAACGTTTCGGCCGTTGTACGCTCCGGCCTTCTTCAGGTGGTTGGAATGTCGAACTGAACCCTTTATTTCGCTCACTGGGGTAGACTGTTCTAGTTCCACGTGCCATGTTTGATGGATGTCAGTTATCAGTTCTCCTGTTATTTTCCCTCTGAAAGTTGTCCACTGCCTTAACCGAGTATTGAACTAACACTTTTTGGTAGAGTTATCCACTGTGCCATGTGTCCTCAAGGACACATGGCACAGTGGATAAAGACGTTGGTTAGATCCAGTGACAGGATCCAAAGACATTCCAACCACCTGAAGAAGGCCGGAGCGTACAACGGCCGAAACGTTGTGACAAATATGGCGACAAAGATGAGGACAATAGTCCGAATAATGTAAATAAGGAAAATGTAGGAGTAGATAAATTTGGCATGTTTCGCTTCAGCATTCAAAATCTCTGAAGCTTTATCAGACAAATGAATGAGAAATGTTAAATTATTAAATTTATAAACGTTTTCTTACTTGTTCCTTGTTTTAAACTGTAAAAGGAATTTCTTTTACGTTTAAAAGAAAACGTTGTACAGTACACAAAAAATATTTTGTCTTCAAATTTAGGGTACGAAATAACGTTCTCAGTCTCTAGGTACTGGATTGCCTCCCCTATATTGTTTTGCCTAGCCTCATATTCTGAGAATGGCCAAACTTTGAAAAAAAAAAAAGAAACAATGTATTATTCGTGAATAATAAAATAAAACGTTAGTTGCAATAATTTTGCATTTCGAACTTTGGTTTTATTTTAGCATCAAAGGACGACAACCTTTTAAGTATTTATTTGTAAATTATTTAGAAAGTCTTTATTCACGAATATAATTCACTTTTATTTATGGAAAAATGTGCGTTCATAATTTGAGACTTGGTAAAGTTTCGTCATTAGTCACAAAAGTTTTTTTCTTTAATTATGGGAAAAAAAATAGACTTTTTTAAGACACAAGCGACATAATTTTCTGTATATAGTTTTCGATTTTTGTATTAAAAGTTTAAAAGGTTTCGTTTATTGTGTATAAATTAATTTTTCTTGTCAAAAATACAATTTTTAAAGGATATATAAAAAAATGAATTTAAATAAATGTTGTAAACAATCATTCGATTTCATAAGCGACATTTTAACACTAGCTTTCTTTTAGAGATCTAAGGTTTATTGAATTTTTTAACGTTTGTATTTTGAAAATACTTGTTGAGTGACATTTTTGGAATTTTATTAAGTTAAAAACCTTTTACTTTTTTCTTCTGAAGACAACACAATTCACCATGGAAGATATGTTAAATGTAAGTTATCCAAATATCAGAATTCGTTTTAAAAGAGAAAAAAGTACGACAAACAGCATGCTCGCTGTCTTAGATTTGGAGTTATTTGAAAGAAAGACATTTTTGTGACCATTATTGTCTGTTAAGTTTAAGAATTTTAAGTTATTTTTAATTTAGGTATAGTAATAATAATGGATAAACAACGCAATTTTAACAATTTCTAAATTTGATCACTATTTTTGTCAATTGTGTAAAAAAGTATTTAATCAACAAACAAATTAAGTCGAATTGAATTTAAGTTTAAATAAAAAAAAAAGTTAAAGCAAATTATAACTACTCTACTTTGTACTCATTATTTTTATTTTTCCCTTTTTATATGTGCATGTCTGTGTGTGTTTCATTTAATTTTTGATTTAGGAACCGCCAAGGACTTCCTAAAAAAAAAACCCCAAAAAACGAAAATCTCATTTTTAAATAATAATTTATTTTTGAAGCTAAATGTGTGTTTTATTTTAGATGATCTTAAAAAGCTAACCAGTATTAAAAGAAAAAATAATTTCTGTATGTAAACAAAGATTTTACAGGGCATTTTAAAAACATTGGCACGTTCGTGTGTCACACATCGAAGCACCATTGGAGACAAAAAAAAATGTAAACAAATTTTAAAATAGTTCCTTCCACGAAAATCGCTAAAAAATCAGGATACCGTGATGAACAAATGCTACAACAAAAACAAAACGTAATGAAAACTTAGTTTTATCGTCAAAATCTTTGTTAAGGGGAAGGATCAAAGGTTTTTTTTTTTATTATTTATTTTTTAATTAAATTTGATTAAACCTTTTACTATTATTTTTTATTTTTTAGAACATTCAAAAATCAAAATTGATTAAAAAATTGTCAGCAGTTGTACTAAGCAAATTTTAGCCTTTTTTTCCGGTGACAGACACATTAATTTGGAAATTCTTGCAAAAATCAAATAATTGTCTAATTATTTTCAGGACTTATTCACAAATGAATGAAATTATTTTTAAAATTTTATAGAAAATATTTTAGTATTTTTTTTTTTTTTTTTACATGTGTTTCTCCCCCTTATTTTATGAAAACTTGAGGAATTCATCGAGATAATGTTTGCTTTGAAGAATTCAAATCACTGAATTTTTTCTGCAAAATCGGACCCCGTCTTACCAAAAATCTGTTCTGAATCGAAAAATAAAAACCATA
Organism: Acanthosepion lycidas; assembly: GCA_963932145.1. NCBI lineage: Eukaryota > Metazoa > Mollusca > Cephalopoda > Sepiida > Sepiidae > Acanthosepion > Acanthosepion lycidas. The sequence goes on from OZ010603.1 coordinate 10,098,207, forward strand.
ATAAAATTATTTAAGACATTATTAATTATTTAATTAGAGAAGCTTGTAAAATCTTTTTAAAGACAATTATCTAAAGAAAAAAATTTTTTCGACGAAAAATGAATTTTTACAAGATTTGTTTTTAATTTTTTTACTATTTTAAATTGAATAATTTAGAAAGTTTTTAAATCTTTTTAAAATTCATTTTCAATTAGATAATTGGGAAATATTGTTATTAGTAAAACTTCAAAGCTTATTACAATCTGACGAACCAGAATATTTTTAAAAGAATTTCAATATGTTTTTGTATGTGTGATTACATGCAGAATGTAAGTATGGATGTACAAACCGGTAAATCTAGCATTAAAAGGTCACGTGTTTTAAGGGTTGTACCCCCACGCCCTTACAGTAAAAAAAAATACTTTATGACCTGCTCCACTATAACTGTGAACATGTTCGGCTGTAAGTCGCTTAACACATCAAAAAAAAAAAAAAGATCCCGTAATTAAGAAAAGTTTGTGTACATCATTCTGCTATATTTGTTTCAAATCAGATTAACTTTAAATTTGCTAATTTCCATCAAATAATGTTTCAGAAATATATATTTTTTGCAAGATATTTAAAAAACCGCGAATTAACTTTCGTTTACGGTTTATTAAAAACTGTCAAAAATAGCTGTTTTGATTTTACTGAAAAAAGATTGATTCCTAAATTTCTGTTTGAAATACACTAGAGTATTTTGCTTGCTAGAAATAGTAAATTTTAAATCCCTTAGCTTTCAATTAAAGCTAAAATGAAAGCTTCAAGAAAGATTTTTCATAAACATTGTGGAGTTCCTATTTAAAAATATCTTTAAAAATCCTATATTTATTCATTCTAACTAGAGAGATATGTTTTGTGAAGTTGTTTTAGTGAATTCAATGGATTTGTACTAAAAGTAAATTTTTTTCCCTAATGCATAATAAAAAGTAAAAACGTTTATGTACAGATGGTAGTCAGTGAGGGTGTGGGGGTCATACGTTAAGAACAGAACAGCTGTTTTATCCCTTAATCCCCAACTTAAAAGCTAGCGAAAAATAAATTTAAAAAAAAAGAAGACATAATTGAATAATGTCGGTACAATAATGAAGAAATTGATATTTATGTTTATTAAATTATCTTTAAATGAATAAACTTCAAATTAACAATTTTATTTTTTATACTACATTTAGAGATTCATTTAGAATTTTTTTTGTTTTGTTTTGCTTTTTGGGGTTTTTTGACAAAACTTTTGACTTTTTTATGTTACTGTTATTTTTTTTTGTTTTCTTATCTGTTTTGAATTTTGATGTTGTTATGAAATATTTAATTTTCACTCAATAAGGTTTTTTTTTTTTTTAATTTAAATTTAAGAGTTATTGAATTATCATATATTACTCTCTTTTGATAGGGATGAGTAGTCAATTAAATGCAGTAATTCAAAATTATTTCCTTTTTTTTGAATATCCATACAAAAAATAATCTAACAATTGCTAAAATGAAAAAAGAAATTAAAATCCTTTTATAAAAATTCAGACTTGGAAATGGCCCCAAACTTTACATTTTTCAATTTTTCAAACATGTCATTATTTAATAAAAAAAACTCTTGTTATGAATAGAAACAAATGAATTTTAAAGTATTTTTTATTTTTTTAGGAATAATTATTCTGCATATTTTTATTGTTCAATCTGAATGAAAATAATGTATTTTATTAAATTATGCTAGTGCTGTCAAAAAAAAAAAAAAAAATTCTTCAAGTATTATCAAATTAATTTTGGTAAGTTTCAAGTTCTTTGTGTCAAGTCACTTTTTGGACTACTTCAACCAATTCTTTTATCTAATCATCACTTTTTAAAATAATAAATATTGCCAAGGAGTGATAGTAGTTAAAATAAAAACAGTGTCATGAAAAAAGGTGTCCTTTTGAAACGTTTTTTTTTTTTTTTTTTTTTTGTGCAGGCATGAAGGTCCTTGTTTGCCAATTGGTCTTAAGTGCCACCATTCTTATGCAGATTAGTCTGTATCATAATTACTATGCAAATTTGTCAAGAAATGGCATTTGTGTAAATCAGACCAACAATCATAATGAAAGACAAACTTAGTTGCACCAAATGCACATCTTATCCAGGCTTTTTTTATCCTATTGGTCTTTTCTTCTCTTACAGTTTGATTTATAATTTTTAATTAATTTTCAGAACAAATTATTGTCATATTTTCTATATGTATCTGGTCGGCTAAAGACGGGTTTTTGACTTGTATTTCCATTCTCAATGTGGAAATGTCGGGGCTCTCATGCTGGTCACAACATACTCTCTTATTGTTCTATCCTCTGAACATTGGTGTTTAAACATACACCTTTGCAATTTCATATATATTTGGTTTATAAAATTTCTTGCATATGATGTTTTAATATGATTGTTGCGAAATGGTTGTATTTAAAGTCTTCTGCGATTTATTCATTCAGTTGGACATGAGCAATCTTCAGCTGCAAAATGGAATCACTTTGGCAGAATTGAGTTCTGGTTCTGAGTTTGAACTACAAAAAGAAGACACTTGTAAGTGGAAAAATTAAACCATTTGAAAATCATTGTTTTTATTTTTTCTTCCTATAAATTGAGCATAGAAGCTTAAAAAAAATTCCTGTAGACCTCATTATACAAACTTAGAATAAAAAATCCTTTTCATAATTTTGCTGCATAACTCATTATAATGAAGCAACTTTTTTTTATGCATATGTATCAAAGAAAATGGTGACTTACCCTGTCAAACCAAGCGAGAATGTGTCACACATATGCTATGTTGGGGGAAAAAAAAAGAAAGCACACATGTTGCTCTTGTTTATATATGAGAACGTCATGCAAATTTTTGGTAGCACCTCAATCAATCAATGACTTCACGACCCACATATAAATAAGTGCCACATGTAGCTGGTGATTTGGTTCTACGAATTGTTAGACAGTCCGAAGGGGAATTTCTTTACACCAACAGCTGCTGTATCAAATTTTATCCCCTCAAAATTCTACAACAGCATATTAAGCAAAATTATTTTTTATTGCCTGCACCAAGGTATATATAACTGATAGCAGACAGCAACTGAAAAGGATTAAATGTAAGTTTCTATCCCTAGAATTATTCTGCAACACACTGACACATGTTGAAATCCTCACAGTATTTAGTATTGTTGAAGTTATCACTAACATTTTTTTGTTGAGATTTACAAACTCTGTTTCATTCAATTTCATAAACCAATTGATTAAATTTGAATAAACTAGTTTGTTTGGAAAAATACTACTTCACTGTTTAATAATTTCTTTAATTTCATAGGACATCGTCGTAAACAATATTTTTTTAAAAGATTTCTTTTTTTTCCTTTTTCCCAGTAAAGAATAAAGGGTGCTTGATTGGGCCTTCAGCTTGTTCAGGAGTTTGAGAGTCCCTAAGTCTTTGCATATTCTCAGCATTGGAAGCTCTTCTGGCTGCCATTTGATCTGAGTTTTCATTTGCATGAGACTTACTTTTCCTCACAGCAGCCTTGACTCTTTTAATTCCAATCTGGTCGTATGTTGGCAGAGATTTCTTCTTGCAAGGCATACTGCTGCCATATGTGATAGGCTGCAATATATTACAGAACTCAAATTGATCACTGCATTTAAATATTCCATTAATACTCAAGCTTACCTTTTAAAAGGTCAACGATAATTCTTCTGTCGCCATTTAAAGACAATTTTATGTATGTAGGTCCTTACTTTCCATACAAACAATTATTTTTATTTCATGGGTGACTTTCACTGAATTTTGCAATTTTGTTTATTCCCAAATTTATTTCCAAGTTATAAAAATTATCATACAAAAAAATTTGTCACAAAAAATCATGTAAAAAAAATTGCTGATAACAATCGCAGTAATGAAAAGTTGGGAATCCAAAATTTCAGGATCGTGGATCTGGAATGTTTTTAATTTGCTCACAGTGTCGGCCTGTTTCCAAAATGGTATGATGTGTTGGGCCTCTAAAGTAAAGATCAAAACACGGAGAATTTTATTTTGAAACACTAATTTGAGAACTAATTTTTTTCATTTGAAATGAACTATTGAAAGTTAGAGAATTGTGCCCCCTTTAAGTTGAAAAAGTGTGACACACTGACATTTGCATTTACTATATAGATTTATAAATTGAAGACAATAACCCTTTTTATTAAGAATTCATGTAGTCTTCATTATTGTATATGTATTTTGTAGGTACTCTGAATGTTTGTTTTAGTAGATAGAAATTCAGATTTCTTCATATAATACATTAGTTTGTATTAAACTAACAGTTGTCTAATGCTTCCACTACGATTCTGTTGACTTTGCTGTCACAAGTCGTCTTACTTTTTATAGTTCAATATTTTTTAATCATTTCATCTCAAACAGGGCAATAAAAACAAAGGTTTACTGAGGCTGAGAGAATAGTTTTCAAAACCTTATAAACTTGACTAAGAATCTCACACATTATCAATAACAACCAGAATAATGTACTTAACTACAAAACCTTATGATTGTGGTTAAGGAAAGTTGGCAAACATACAAATGAATTGAAGATAACGAGTAACATGAAAATGTCATTTTATAGGAACTTTACATATAGTAAAAAGGGACGTCTGGTGTAGGGGCAGATTAAGCTAGTATAGGGCCTGTAGCATATGTTATAAAGAGACCTTAAATTATGCATCAATATTAAATCTTGAATTATTTATTTGCCTAGTGATGGAGTTTATAAAATAAGTAAATATTTATCTTCTATCAACATAATTATGAAACCATGACTAGTGTCAAAGGTTAACTGGCGATCTAATTTATATTTCTAAAGAAAGAAAAATATTTTCATGTTAAAACAATGTGATACCATAAATTTCCTGGTTTATGTCACTTACGGAGTATAGTGTGAGAGGTCAAATTGTAAGCTTGGGTAGGCTTGGTCATTTGGTATATAGTCTTAGGTCTGTAAATTAAGTGTTAATTTTGATAAGGGAATTATTTGTTGAAATGAGTGACACAGAGAAAATCTTTACAGATCAGGTTTGTTTTGATTAGGTATATAACACACTTTCAGATAGAATTAACAATAATACCTGTGATAATTAAGTCAAATGTGAGTGAGATTCTGAAGGTGGATATGGGTGATTTTTGATTTGCCTTCCAGTGAGAAGGGCTGGGATGGAGCTTCTCATCTCCTCTCCAATACAACACACAGCCATTATTTTGAATGGACCATCAATCATATTGGATTCTTAAGGGATTTCCTTATGCTCCTTCAAGATATATGACACAAGACCATTGCTTAAGCATTATTATTGGCTGACCAATCTGGGCAGTGTAATTAGGGTTTGTACCCCCATAATAAGCAGTCACCTAGAGAGCAGAGAAGTAAGATGAAACTGGTCTTGCTTGCTAGTAGACTAACATTCTCCCTGCTGGATGACTGTGGTGCCTCAGTCAGCTAAAGTCCTGTTTTCTGTGTCACTTTTTGAATTCCCTTGATCAGCTGCCTTCATTTAAATAGTTGAACAATTCTGAGCTATTTAGCCATAACTGCAACTGCCAATCAACCTCTTCCTCCCAGCTTAAGAATTCCTTATACGGGGAAACGTCTTCAAATCCCTTTTGTTTATGTATTCATGATATTAATCATAGTATCATAAATAAAACTTATTTTTACACTTGTTCAAGGGTGCTGTTGAAGATAATTTAGTTTACCGGCAACACCGGTGACTTTAGTCTTTCACAAGCATAGCCAAGACAGAAAGGAGTCAAGCCTGATGTTCGAGAATTCTTCATCAATATTCCTGCATATACTCAAACACAACATGGGGTGGGTGCAGGATTGGTACAGAGCAGACTCACCGGAGACAAACCAACAAGAGTAAGAGTGACATTCAGTGAAGCATGCAGAAAAATGGTCGTATAATAAACAAACCCAGAAAAGTGGGAGGCAAATGATTCTAACAAAATATTTAAGTTGATTTAATGGTCTCAATTTAATGTTACCTGAAATGATTAATTAAAGATGGCTGCTTATCTGACATATAGCATTCTGTCATGCATTGAATATTGTTGCCACATCAATTCCAGTCCATCTATGTATCTAGAGATTCTTCACAAAATCCAATGTTATTGGTCCTGATCTGGCATCTTGGATTCAATTACTTTCCTACTACTATAATATAGCTTCCCTTCACCAAATATTATCATAGCAACTGTTCTGATAAGCTTTCCTTTTTGATACCCTGACTTTCTGAATTTAAGTGCAGTACTAGATTGGCAGGTAGGTTTCATCATCTTACTGTTGAAATTACTAGATGTAATTGTAAGTTCTATGCAAATAGTTTTTTCTCCTACACTTCTTGTTTCTGGAACCCTCTTTTGACTTTCCTGTCATCTACGATCTTCAAAAATTTAAATGTAATGTCAGTCATCATTTTCTGTGTTTTTGAATCATGTTCTTTTATTGTCCTTGCTCCTCATTGTTTTCTCTTTTTCTTGCATCTTAGTGACTTTGTCTCCTTGCTTGAGATGAAATGATGAAACACAAAAAACATTAACATTGACAGGTTGTTAGATGTTCATTTCACCAGAGAGTTATTTAATGTGGAGCCTGTAGCGTTTGTTACATGTGCCATTAGGTTAATCCAACACTGACCTGAGGAATATTTATGATTCCAATAGACAAGAATGAAATTAAAACATTTCTTAACTTTTCTCATATAAATTTTCTGCTGAAGATGACTTTTATTGTTTTGAAATTGAATACAGTTTTCACATTTCTTTTTTCAGTTTATGACATCAAAGAAGATGACCAATTGAACAAAGAAGAATTTGATCAAATTTACAACTCAAATTCCCATTTGGATGAAGAGGATTTAAATCCTATAGACTTGGCTAGTACAAGTTTTCAGGAAATAGCAAAGAATATGAAAAATATCTCTCCTGATGGAGGGGTCTTGAAAAAATTGTTAAAGAGAGGCTATGGTCCACTGGTGACTGAGAATTCAGTTATTGATGGTAATATACTCAGCTTCTTTTTTCTTTTTCTTTGTTTTCTCTTTTCTTTTTCTTTCTTTTCTTTTCTCTTTTTCTTTCTTTTCTCTTTT